>CM034546.1:128816567-129416567 GCA_020055645.1 Tomocerus qinae
TATCAAGAACCAACAATTGTGTGGGCCCTTAAACCTTGCCATTCAATCCAAATGAGGCTTGGAGGTTGTTAATAGGACTAGTAGGTAGTTGATAAAAATTATTTCAACCAGTTCTATAGTTTCGATCAAAAGTTATTTAATTCTAAGTGGAAACTAGAACAACAAAATTTAATTTATCAAGAAACAACAATTTTGTGGGCCCTTAAACCTTGCCATTCAAACCAAATGAGGCTTGGAGGTTGTTAATAGGGCTAGTAGGTAGTTGATAAAAATAGTTTCAAACAGTTTTATAGTTTC
This sequence comes from Tomocerus qinae, assembly GCA_020055645.1. NCBI lineage: Eukaryota > Metazoa > Arthropoda > Collembola > Entomobryomorpha > Tomoceridae > Tomocerus > Tomocerus qinae. The sequence continues at coordinate 128,816,865 of CM034546.1, forward strand.
GATCAAAAATTAATTAATTCTAAGTGGGAGTTAGAACATCAGAATTTAATTTATCAAGAACCAACAATTTTGTGGGCCCTTAAACCTTGCCATTCAATCCAAAAGAGGATGGAGTGTGATTGATAGGACTAGTAGGTACTTAATAAAATTAATTTCAAACAATTCTATAGTTTCGATCAAAATTTATTTAAGTCTTAGTAGAAAATAGTACTATAAAATTTCATTTTCAAAGTACCAACAGTTTTGTGGGCCCTTAAACCTTGCCATTCAATCCAAATGAGGCTTGGAGGATGTTAATAGGACTAGAAGTAGTTGCTAAAAATAGTTTCAAACAGTTTTATAGTTTCGATCAAAAATTATTTAATTCTAAGTGGAAACTAGAACAACAGAATTTCATTTTTCAAGCACCAACAATTTTATGGGCCCTTAAACCTTGCCATTCAATCCAAATTAGGATTGAAGGTCATAAATAGGACTAGTAGGTATTTGATAAAAATTGTTTCAACCAGTTCTATAGTTTCGATCAAAAGTTATTTAATTCTAAGTGGAAACTAGAACAACAAAATTTAATTTACCAAGAAACAACAATTTTGTGGGCCCTTAAACCTTGCCATTCAATCCAAATGAGGCTTGGAGGTTGTTAATAGGACTAGTAGGTATTTGATAAAAATAGTTTCAACCAGTTCTATAGTTTCGATCAAAAGTTATTTAATTCTAAGTGGAAACTAGAACAACAAAATTTAATTTACCAAGAACCAACAATTTTGTGGGCCCTTAAACCTTGCCATTCAATCCAAATGAGGCTTGGAGGATGTTAATAGGACTAGAAGTAGTTGATAAAAATAGTTTCAAACAGTTTTATAGTTTCGATCAAAAATTAATTAATTCTAAGTGGGAACTAGAACAACAGAATTTAATTTATCAAGAACCAACAATTTTGTAGGCCCTAAATCCTTGCCATTCAATCCAAATGAGGATTGTGGGTGATTGATAGGACTAGTACGTACTTGATATAAATTGTTTCAACCAGTTCTATAGTTTCGATCAAAAGTTATTTAATTCTAAGTGGAAACTTGAACAACAGAATTTCATTTTTCAAGCACCAACAATTTTATGGGCCCTTAAACCCTGCCATTCAATCCAAATTAGGATTGAAGGTCATAAATAGGACTAGTAGGTATTTGATAAAAATTGTTTCAACCAGTTCTATAGTTTCGATCAAAAGTTATTTAATTCTAAGTGGAAACTAGAACAACAAAATTTAATTTACCAAGAAACAACAATTTTGTGGGCCCTTAAACCTTGCCATTCAATCCAAATGAGGCTTGGAGGTTGTTAATAGGACTAGTAGGTAGTTGATAAAAATAGTTTCAACCAGTTTTATAGTTTCGATCAAAAGTTATTTAATTCTAAGTGGAAACTAGAACAACAAAATTTAATTTACCAAAAAACAACAATTGTGTGGGCCCTTAAACCTTGCCATTCAATCCAAATGAGGCTTGGAGGTTGTTAATAGGACTAGTAGGTAGTTGATAAAAATTATTTTAACCAGTTCTATAGTTTCGATCAAAAGTTATTTAATTCTAAGTGGAAACTAGAACAACAAAATTTAATTTATCAAGAAACAACAATTTTGTGGGCCCTTAAACCTTGCCATTCAAACCAAATGAGGCTTGGAGGTTGTTAATAGGGCTAGTAGGTAGTTGATAAAAATAGTTTCAAACAGTTTTATAGTTTCGATCAAAAATTAATTAATTCTAAGTGGGAGTTAGAACATCAGAATTTAATTTATCAAGAACCAACAATTTTGTGGGCCCTTAAACCTTGCCATTCAATCCAAAAGAGGATGGAGTGTGATTGATAGGACTAGTAGGTACTTAATAAAATTAATTTCAAACAATTCTATAGTTTCGATCAAAATTTATTTAAGTCTTAGTAGAAAATAGTACTATAAAATTTCATTTTCAAAGTACCAACAATTTTGTGGGCCCTTAAACCTTGCCATTCAATCCAAATGAGGCTTGGAGGATGTTAATAGGACTAGAAGTAGTTGCTAAAAATAGTTTCAAACAGTTTTATAGTTTCGATCAAAAATTATTTAATTCTAAGTGGAAACTAGAACAACAGAATTTCATTTTTCAAGCACCAACAATTTTATGGGCCCTTAAACCTTGCCATTCAATCCAAATTAGGATTGAAGGTCATAAATAGGACTAGTAGGTATTTGATAAAAATTGTTTCAACCAGTTCTATAGTTTCGATCAAAAGTTATTTAATTCTAAGTGGAAACTAGAACAACAAAATTTAATTTACCAAGAAACAACAATTTTGTGGGCCCTTAAACCTTGCCATTCAATCCAAATGAGGCTTGGAGGTTGTTAATAGGACTAGTAGGTATTTGATAAAAATAGTTTCAACCAGTTCTATAGTTTCGATCAAAAGTTATTTAATTCTAAGTGGAAACTAGAACAACAAAATTTAATTTACCAAGAACCAACAATTTTGTGGGCCCTTAAACCTTGCCATTCAATCCAAATGAGGCTTGGAGGATGTTAATAGGACTAGAAGTAGTTGATAAAAATAGTTTCAAACAGTTTTATAGTTTCGATCAAAAATTAATTAATTCTAAGTGGGAACTAGAACAACAGAATTTAATTTATCAAGAACCAACAATTTTGTAGGCCCTAAATCCTTGCCATGCAATCCAAATGAGGATTGTGGGTGATTGATAGGACTAGTACGTACTTGATATAAATTGTTTCAACCAGTTCTATAGTTTCGATCAAAAGTTATTTAATTCTAAGTGGAAACTTGAACAACAGAATTTCATTTTTCAAGCACCAACAATTTCATGGGCCCTTAAACCCTGCCATTCAATCCAAATTAGGATTGAAGGTCATAAATAGGACTAGTAGGTATTTGATAAAAATTGTTTCAACCAGTTCTATAGTTTCGATCAAAAGTTATTTAATTCTAAGTGGAAACTAGAACAACAAAATTTAATTTACCAAGAAACAACAATTTTGTGGGCCCTTAAACCTTGCCATTCAATCCAAATGAGGCTTGGAGGTTGTTAATAGGACTAGTAGGTAGTTGATAAAAATAGTTTCAACCAGTTCTATAGTTTCGATCAAAAGTTATTTAATTCTAAGTGGAAACTAGAACAACAAAATTTAATTTACCAAAAAACAACAATTTTGTGGGCCCTTAAACCTTGCCATTTAATCCAAATGAGGCTTGGAGGTTGTTAATAGGGCTAGTAGGTAGTTGATAAAAATAGTTTCAAACAGTTTTATAGTTTCGATCAAAAATTAATTAATTCTAAGTGGGAACTAGAACAACAGAATTTAATTTATCAAGAACCAACAATTGTGTGGGCCCTTAAACCTTGCCATTCAATCCAAATGAGGCTTGGAGGTTGTTAATAGGACTAGTAGGTAGTTGATAAAAATTATTTCAACCAGTTCTATAGTTTCGATCAAAAGTTATTTAATTCTAAGTGGAAACTAGAACAACAAAATTTAATTTATCAAGAAACAACAATTTTGTGGGCCCTTAAACCTTGCCATTCAAACCAAATGAGGCTTGGAGGTTGTTAATAGGGCTAGTAGGTAGTTGATAAAAATAGTTTCAAACAGTTTTATAGTTTCGATCAAAAATTAATTAATTCTAAGTGGGAGTTAGAACATCAGAATTTAATTTATCAAGAACCAACAATTTTGTGGGCCCTTAAACCTTGCCATTCAATCCAAAAGAGGATGGAGTGTGATTGATAGGACTAGTAGGTACTTAATAAAATTAATTTCAAACAATTCTATAGTTTCGATCAAAATTTATTTAAGTCTTAGTAGAAAATAGTACTATAAAATTTCATTTTCAAAGTACCAACAGTTTTGTGGGCCCTTAAACCTTGCCATTCAATCCAAATGAGGCTTGGAGGATGTTAATAGGACTAGAAGTAGTTGCTAAAAATAGTTTCAAACAGTTTTATAGTTTCGATCAAAAATTATTTAATTCTAAGTGGAAACTAGAACAACAGAATTTCATTTTTCAAGCACCAACAATTTTATGGGCCCTTAAACCTTGCCATTCAATCCAAATTAGGATTGAAGGTCATAAATAGGACTAGTAGGTATTTGATAAAAATTGTTTCAACCAGTTCTATAGTTTCGATCAAAAGTTATTTAATTCTAAGTGGAAACTAGAACAACAAAATTTAATTTACCAAGAAACAACAATTTTGTGGGCCCTTAAACCTTGCCATTCAATCCAAATGAGGCTTGGAGGTTGTTAATAGGACTAGTAGGTAGTTGATAAAAATAGTTTCAACCAGTTCTATAGTTTCGATCAAAAGTTATTTAATTCTAAGTGGAAACTAGAACAACAAAATTTAATTTACCAAAAAACAACAATTTTGTGGGCCCTTAAACCTTGCCATTTAATCCAAATGAGGCTTGGAGGTTGTTAATAGGGCTAGTAGGTAGTTGATAAAAATAGTTTCAAACAGTTTTATAGTTTCGATCAAAAATTAATTAATTCTAAGTGGGAACTAGAACAACAGAATTTAATTTATCAAGAACCAACAATTTTGTGGGCCCTAAAGCCTTGCCATTCAATCCAAATGAGGATTGTGGGTGATTGATAGGACTAGTACGTACTTGATATAAATTGTTTCAACCAGTTCTATAGTTTCGATCAAAAGTTATTTAATTCTAAGTGGAAACTAGAACAACAAAATTTAATTTACCAAGAACCAACAATTTTGTGGGCCCTTAAACCTTGCCATTCAATCCAAATGAGGCTTGGAGAATGTTAATAGGACTAGTAGGTAGTTGATAAAAATAGTTTCAAACAGTTTTATAGTTTCGATCAAAAATTATTTAATTCTAAGTGGAAACTAGAACAACAGAATTTAATTTATCAAGAACCAACAATTTTGTGGGCCCTAAAGCCTTGCCATTCAATCCAAATGAGGATTGTGGGTGATTGATAGGACTAGTACGTACTTGATATAAATTGTTTCAACCAGTTCTATAGTTTCGATCAAAAGTTATTTAATTCTAAGTGGAAACTTGAAACACAGAATTTCATTTTTCAAGCACCAACAATTTTATGGGCCCTTAAACCTTGCCATTCAATCCAAATTAGGATTGAAGGTCATTGATAAGACTAGTAGGTATTTGATAAAAATTGTTTCAACCAGTTCTATAGTTTCGATCAAAAGTTATTTAATTCTAAGTGGAAACTAGAACAACAAAATTTAATTTACCAAGAACCAACAATTTTGTGGGCCCTTAAACCTTGCCATTCAATCCAAATGAGGCTTGGAGGATGTTAATAGGACTAGAAGTAGTTGATAAAAATAGTTTCAAACAGTTTTATAGTTTCGATCAAAAATTAATTAATTCTAAGTGGGAACTAGAACAACAGAATTTAATTTATCAAGAACCAACAATTTTGTGGGCCCTAAAGCCTTGCCATTCAATCCAAATGAGGATTGTGGGTGATTGATAGGACTAGTACGTACTTGATATAAATTGTTTCAACCAGTTCTATAGTTTCGATCAAAAGTTATTTAATTCTAAGTGGAAACTTGAACAACAGAATTTCATTTTTCAAGCACCAACAATTTTATGGGCCCTTAAACCCTGCCATTCAATCCAAATTAGGATTGAAGGTCATAAATAGGACTAGTAGGTATTTGATAAAAATTGTTTCAACCAGTTCTATAGTTTCGATCAAAAGTTATTTAATTCTAAGTGGAAACTAGAACAACAAAATTTAATTTACCAAGAAACAACAATTTTGTGGGCCCTTAAACCTTGCCATTCAATCCAAATGAGGCTTGGAGGTTGTTAATAGGACTAGTAGGTAGTTGATATAAATAGTTTCAACCAGTTCTATAGTTTCGATCAAAAGTTATTTAATTCTAAGTGGAAACTAGAACAACAAAATTTAATTTACCAAAAAACAACAATTTTGTGGGCCCTTAAACCTTGCCATTTAATCCAAATGAGGCTTGGAGGTTGTTAATAGGGCTAGTAGGTAGTTGATAAAAATAGTTTCAAACAGTTTTATAGTTTCGATCAAAAATTAATTAATTCTAAGTGGGAACTAGAACAACAGAATTTAATTTATCAAGAACCAACAATTGTGTGGGCCCTTAAACCTTGCCATTCAATCCAAATGAGGCTTGCAGGCTGTTAAAAGGACTAGTAGGTGCTTGATAAAAAAAATTTCAAACAGTTTTATAGTTTCGATCAAAAATTAATTAATTCTAAGTGGGAACTAGAACAACAGAATTTAATTTATCAAGAACCAACAATTTTGTGCGCCGTAAAGCCTTGCCATTCAATCCAAATGAGGATTGTGGGTGATTGATAGGACTAGTACGTACTTGATATAAATTGTTTCAACCAGTTCTATAGTTTCGATCAAAAATTATTTAAGTCTTAGTAGAAAATAGTACAACAGAATTTCGTGATTCGGGAGACTACTAATTAATTTATCTACCATTCTTATTTCCAATAATTTTTTTAAATGTGATAAATATAATCAGTATTCTTGGTGAAAGAAATGAGTTTTGTTTAAGTAGTAGTGTACAAAATTTACCACTTTTTATTCTTTTTTACCATCACAGTGGTAAAGTTGGTAAAAATGCATTTAATTGTAAAAATTATATATTTCAGCGATTGATTAGATAGCTGAGTACAAATACACTAGACTTCCTAAAATATACGTTTTAAAACTTTATTTTCTATGAAATATTTCCAATTAGCCCCTTAATCAATTAAATTAATCATATTTGTTTGGTTGTACACCAAAAGTTATAAAAAAATGAAGAAAGAAAGACTGTATTTGGTATCGCCCATTTAAAATTGAAGCTTATTTAATTGCAATTAATTTCTCAATCGGCAAGGGTTGTTAGCGCCCCCCATTGGTTGAATCCTACTCTGATGGATGAACACTTGTCATTTTGTGACAACAATGATCATCTGCTAATCTATTTCATACTTTGGCACCCAGTTTTATTCAAAATTCAAACACGAAATTTAAATGATACTAGTTTTTACCATTTATACCATTTACCACTACTTTTTTGGTAGTGATATTTAACGTTAAATACCATTAAAAACCACTTACCACTGGTAAGTGGTAAATGGTATTTTGTACACTGTGCTTATACTTGTATGTGTATTAGTGTTAAGATATGGCAAATTATGGTAACAATTGGGAAAGATCTAGTTACATTCCAATCCAAGATTTTGTCAAATACTTTATAAAAACTTGAAGTAAACGGAACAGCGGAATAATTTTGTTATGTATCGTTTGATCTTGGTAGTAAGCGAAGACAGAAAAAGCAGAAAAAGACCAAATTGATCAAAGTCATTTGTACCTGTGATGAAGGCTTTAAATTGCCTACATATAGTTATTTATTTATAAGACATTACACGGGGTAGATTTCTTTCTAAAAATTAATTCCCATTAAGCCTAAAGCCATCTTATTGATGTTTTAAAAAAATGGTTATGAATTTAAGGACATTCTCATTAATTGAAAGGCATTTATATAAAACTAGCCGGTCACAGGGCCCAAGCCCTGTTATAAATAAAGCTAGTGTGTGTGTATTCCAGGGCAATATTGCAAGATGGATAGAATGTATTTCAGAAACTTATTTCCGTCACCCACCTGGTGCGTGAGGGGAAGCAGTTTATTTGCTTGGTCGGATAAAACAGATTAACACTTGGCAGCATAGACGTAAGTTGTAGGTAAACATCCCATCCAATGCAAAAGATGGAACATCCAACCCCATTCATCCCATCATCACCAAACACCCAAGAAAAGATCAACATCTTATCCAGCGCACCACCAATATTCAAATAAAGTAATCCATCTAATATAGCCCAACCCCAGTTTCCAAATAAAGTACCATTACAGCCATCACCAACACATCCCTTTAAGCCAATTCATACACCTGGATGGGAATGTTGGGTATAATGGATGGGATGCTTACATCTAAGCTTGGCAGTATACATAATGATGAGTCAGAGTAACGTAGGCGTAACATTATACCCCAAGTCAAAAATGTGACCATAATGGGTGACCAGAGTAAGTACCGATAGTCATAATAAAATTCCAACACAAAAATATTGGCCCTTGGTCCAGGGTTACCAGATTTTCGTCAGCCAATTTAAGTATCCTGACCAACAAAAGCCATTTACCAACCCATTTGGCGCTATCATAAGTGCGCAGCTAACAAATTTACGGTTTTTTGAAAAAAAGGAAACAAAAATAACGTAAATAATGTATTTTAAAATTAATATTCGTGCATAATAATACAGACTCTGAATATGCATTGTATTACAGATATAAGTGAGGATATCGGTAAAAAGTACAATTTTTGAAGTTGAATTTTGAAATTCAACTTCAAAATTTACAATAATGATTTGACGAATTTTGTTTCATTTAGCTTAATGGTTAAGTGACAGTTGAGGAAAAGAAGCTTGCTTTTATCCTCCACTGATAAAAGTGATTAATATATTTCCATCGAAATTGGAAGAGATTTTTGAAAACTTAACTGGATCGGTTAACAACGAATATTGAAATTCGCGCGAAGGGCGAGAAAATTTTGACATTTTAACTTATTTGAACGTTAGCAAATTGTGTTCTAATATTTAAGGATGAGATTATTCCTTTTTTACCGATTTTAGCTCATTTAAGTATATTTAAGTATAATTTAAGTATTTTAAAATACTTGCAAGTATTTTAAGTATGGGGTCTAATTTAAGCATTATACTTGCCATTTAAGTATACCTGCCTGGTAACCCTGCCTTGGTCGTAATAAGCTGAAGTTTTAGAAAATTTTGTTTTTTTTGATTTGGAATAACTAATTACATATACTACCGTTGTATAGTGTCAATGCAAGGAAAATGTCAACTTCCATGACATTCATGACTATGACCAACGAAAATGGAATCACATTAAAGAAATATTCTACATTCATAAATATTCACCCACCTAAACTTTTTAAGGGCTACTTTTACTCTTCCTAATCCTATCTTCATCACGATTTGTGACGTCATATGAGAAGTTATAATTTTATGATAATAAATCTCTTTAACACATAAGTGGCAGATTCAAAACGTACACATTTGAAATAAAAATAGTTTACCACTTCATCCCGCTCTGAATATTTTCTATTTAAGAATGGACTTAGTTTTTCTATTTAAGACGTAAAACATTTTTAACCTCCTATTAGCTTAAAACCATTTGCGAATTGAAAAAAAATAGTTTTATTATGAATAGCCAATTTTTAAACTTTCCTTTAAACTTTAAACTGTATAAAATAAGGTCACGACACGGTGTATTAAATTGAAAGAAAGAGTATCAACTACCACGTCTCACAACAGTGACTTTCATAATTTTATCACCGCGCAAGCGTGTATGCATAAAACCAAGTTCTATCTGGATGGAATTTAGCATTTTCAGCAAATAAACCAAATTGTGTTGCTAATACATTTTGAAATAACGTTACGGTGGCCGAGAAATAACATTCATAATTTCAAAACATCCGTACACACAAACATACAACATACATACATTTCGATGACGTTTATATTATAGAGTGATTTATAACGCCGTATTCGTAAAGTACGCCAGATTTTAATTTAAAGTCTTATTCGCTAAATGTACCTGTAAATTGTTATAAATCCTTCCATTCCAATTGTAGCGTTTGTTGAAACCCTTTAAATATGGAATTGATTCAATACGCTTTCTGAAATAGATTAGTACGGTATTTACCAAAACAGTTACAGGTTTAGTCAAAAGGTATATATTTCTGAGTGTCAACAACGTGGTTACCATCAAGCCACCATATTTAGGCTTTAGTATTTGCTTCATTTTGATATTTTTGATAAAAAGATCTTCAATATCAAGTATTAACCAATTTTAGGCCCTTGTATTTTGCCATTCTATCAGCAGGTAATAGATAATTATGGGGATAGTAGATATCGGGAAAATTAGCAGTACTTTCAGTTTATAAATTCGGTAGGCCGTAATTTACTTTCAAATGCCGCGTGGCTTGCCGTCAAGTACATACATATACATTACGAACACTGTATCAGTACTGGGAAACTAATTGAAATATAATGTCTAACATTTTGCAAAGCTTAATAACAACTTACATTTAGTGTGACCTTTCAGTTTTCAAGGCTTGCAGGTCCTGTTATTGGTATATAATTATAATAAAATCATTTGGTAAAATGATGAAATGATATGATAATGTGAAAATGATTTATTTTTACTAGATAGTTTGTAATTTATACAAAAACTTCTAACACACTAATAAATTTACGGTATTTACGCCAAGCAGCCAAATCTAAAATGCGTAATTTCAATTTACGGCACACTCGACACCTTGAGTTCTCTATAAGAACCTTAGAGCTATGGAATACCTTAGATTAAGGTATTCTATGAAATACTTTATTTTGGATAATCATATCGTCTGCCTAATATTACAACGTAACAAGCCATTTCATCATGACTGCTACAAAGTAACAAACCATTTTATCATGGCTGAGACAAAGTAACAAACCATTTTATCATGACCGCGACAATGTAACAAACCAATGTATCAGGAGTTAGGTTTGTTACATTGTCGCAGCCATGATAAAATGGTTTGTTACTTTGTCTCAGCCATGATAAAATGGTTTGTTACTTTGTAGCAGTCATGATGAAATGGCTTGTTACGTTGTAATATTAGGCAGACGATATAAATACAATGCCTTGCTATATGTAGTTTCGTTTGTATAAATTTTAATTATCCATCTTCAGTGCGATTAAATTCTATTTTGAGAAAACTTCAAACGATGGTGTCAATTATTAAAAGTAACTTGCACAACGTGTGGTGTATACCTGCATGGTTAACTTGGGTGAAGAATATATTTAGTTTTGCATTACCGGATGCTATACCTTGATGTAGTCATGCAGGTTTAATTTTGCGTTCAATAACAATTCCATAAATTTTGACCTAAAGGCGTATTTGATTTAATTGAATATTTTAAGACAGTTTCATAATTTTGGTTAAAAGATGTTGATTTTGTACTGAAACAACCGACAAAACAAAGTTGAGGTAAAATATGTTGGCTGTTAAGTCATTGTCAATAGAAATAGTAACGATTTTGGTACACCAGGAAGCCTAAAAGGATTCAATCTTGGATTATTTTAGATTATGGTAACCCAACCTATAACCTAGGCTTTTTTCTGAACTTATGGTGCGGCTACATTGATTTGAATTATTTATCGCTCGTTTTATGTTCGCGATTACAATTAAAAATGCACCTATGAGGGAATCTGGACGATTCTCTAGTATCCAGATTTTTCAAATTGCCGATGCCGTTTTGGTGTTGGGTATATAAAACAAATTTTTAATTCGGAAAGGGAATAAAAGTAAAGTACTTTAATTAAGGCAGTAATTTAAGGCATTAAAGAATAATTTTTTATCTTTTGTCTAACCCTAACCACTCTAATAACAATTAGTCAAAGAAAATTCTAAACGTAAAAAAGTATTCATAAAATATTTGAAATTAAAAATATATCGTGATATCATCTGAACCAAATACATTTTAAGTTGCTATTAATAAATTAAGGTTACAGAACATTTTATCCTTTAAATAACATAAAATTTGAAAAGTTAAAAGGTATCAGCAAAACATCGTCAAATCAGCCGATTCAGGCAATTTATTTCGGCCGATTCCGGCGTATCGGTAAAAACAGAAAATAAATAAATCAGCGGCCAATTTATCTTCCCTAATTAACATGAATTGTATTCTGTATGTCTTTTACAGATTTGAAAGTTTGTAACATATATTTTGGGCTACAGGTCTCAGCAGACCAAATATACACCTATATTTTTATTTCTCTGCAAACGAAGAAATAAACACTATAAATTCAAATTACTATTATTTCAAAGTCACAAGCTGTGTTTATTTGTAAAACTTTAATTAGAAACCGTTTAAAAATTTAAATTGAAGAAACTTAGGCTTATTATATGATGATTAATGAATATAACTTTTAAAATTTCTTGCTTAGATTTTTGTACGGTAAAAAAATTTGGTTTTCACATGCCTTTATGTCAATTACTGCACGGAATATAATGATATAATACTAACTTGTGGTGAAAAATTTTTCCCCACATGTTATCAATGATTTTTAATTATAATAATGAAACACATTCGAGTTTTAATTCGGGAAATAGTTGCTCATTTTACATTTTATTTAAATGAAATTTCTATTGAAGTAATTTAAACACCACTTATTTTACCTTCTACTACAATGAAATAGGTAATTTTAATTTTCCGTAATAAAAAACTTCAACTTAAAATTTTAATTTAATTTTAATTAAACTTTTTGTAAGGTAAGTAAATTAATTATTTTGTGACACATTGTCCCTTATCTTTGTTTTGGCGTTGGTGCTTTTTGATGACATTAGTTACATAATTTACCAACTGGCTATCAGTTTTATACAATACTGTTAGGTCTTTACTTTCACTCGAGAAATGAAGAAACTTTTTCAACATAGAAATACGCAAACCAGATATGAACTCCTTGTTATTAGGGAAAACAGGCTGCACCCCAAATTGAACAATTTTTTCAATTGTTCTTAAAACATGGTCACCGCATTCATAACCTTTACTTTGCTTGGGTACAGACACAGTCTTTAATGGCTCCCATTGTTGTTTCCCGTATTTTTTCTCTAACAGTAATGTAAGTTCTTTATAGAAATTTCGTTTTTCATTTTTGTTTATGAGATTTGGAATGGAATCGTAGTCATATATTTTAAATTTAGTCAAATCAACAGCCGCTAAAAACCAGTGATTAAAATAGAACAGTGGACATAGCAGGAGCCAAATATTGTTGGGTATTTTGGTTAGCATTGATTCTGTGGTTTTCATTTATTTATCTGGCGAGTACCAACAAAAATACGTGTCCGTGACATATACTCTTTCCATTTTATCAACATGATCCATTTTGATGACATTAATATAGGCATTTAAAACCCGATCATTCATCCATTGTGTTCCGTTTTTTTCTATAACTGATAATATGTCGTTATCGTCAATAACAATTCCGTCAATGTGAACTTCAAAAACATATTTTTTCGTCTCTTCTTTTTCGTCTTCAGAAATGTCAATTATTTCAGTTTTCGAAACGCATTTTTTTTGGTCATTACTTATATTTGAGGGAGCCGAGCGAAGGTATTTACTTACACGCTTAGACCTTTTGTCTTGTTTCTTTTGAGACCATATTTCTTGTGAATTTTCTGCTTCTTCTTTCAAAATTTTTCGCTTTTTAACAACAGCAGCCTTGCTTTTCCATCTGTTACTTTGTTCAAATTTACGTAACATTCCTAAAGTGATAACTTGATGTTCCCTAATAAAATCTGCAGTATTTAAATGCCTTTGCACATGTAGTTGGTTTTTTGTGTTGGAGAAATAACTCTCAACTGCATTATTTGTGTGATGTGTAAAATTACTATCGAGTAGAATTCGTGGTGTCATTGCTCCCCAAAAACAATAATATGCAATGTAAGTATTTTGCAGGATATTTATAAGCTCGATGCAATGATACGGATTTTTGTTCGTTTCGGTTTGACACATTTCATTTGATTTTCTGGTGGCAACGAAATACTTGTAAAAAGGCGACTTCAACCTTAGAGTTTTAATATTGTTATTTTCGTTAAAGATGTCATCAATATTGTTAGCTTCGTGTGCATTTTTCTCATCTAAAATAATATCGACATCAGTTTTCGAAAACGTTTCAAGCAATTGGTTAATATCTTTGGAGCTCATGTTTCGTGATCCAAAAAGACGGATTATGGCATTACATACGATTTGAAAGTTTTTAAGTGATCCAGATTGGAGTAAAGTGACAAAACTTTTAATGCCCACGTCCTTTATTTTCTTTGGAACACCTTTTTTTGTTAGCAAGTTTAGGTAACTTCGAATAATATGCGCCGAGCAAAGGAAAATTACTATTTTACTTTTTGGCCATATCTCCCAACATCTTCTCATGTAGATTGATATCTCTTCCTTGTTCCATGCTAAAAGTAACATAAATAAATTGATTTTAGTATAACATTCCAAACCACATAAGCTTTTTAAAAAGCATAAAATGTATTGCATTCATAACATTATCAATAATAGTACGTAATATTCAGTTTACATATATATATATATGTCAGTTTACATATTTTTTAAACACTTTTGGAATTTTAATTGACAACGTAATTACAACAACTAGTATTAAATGTTTGTGAGTCAACCACAGTGCCAAATTCTTAGCAAAGCAGTCTTTTATATTTTATACAAACTTTTGTGTATAATTTAACTTTCTCCTCAAGATGTTGTAATGCAATAGTCAACCAATCATTATCACATCAAGGATTTATACAAGTAACATAACCTTTTACTTTCATAGACTATTTTTTGTTAGAAATAGAACTAAATATTTCATGGAACGCAAAAATATAATTCAGGAAAGGTCATCCTCTGTGTATACAAATACTATTTTTGTCTGTTCTTTTGTTCGGAAATCCCGGTGCACGATAACTAACGGTGGTTTGAATTAGATTGTTTACATGTTCAGAATATAATATTAAGCTAAAATAAAGGCCAAGTTTGTATATGGGTAAGATTAGCCAAACGCCGATTCAATGGAACAAAATTTTGAAAATGTTTACCTACCTTCGCTAACGCTGTGCAGAAGGCAAAATGAGAAGTCAATGCAGACCATTTTTCCAATTGATGACATCCTTTTTACTTTTTTCATGTCATAAAACAATCTATTTAGACAGCTGGATACTGCTGGGACATCGTGGACATTTAATAAAAATTCGGCTAACTGCAAACTGCCATTTGTATTTGGAAATCTTGCCATTATGCTGTAAAGAAAAGTCTTTTTAGATTTTCTATTGACTTTTGAGCATATACTTCCTGTACTGTCGAAATACAGATATGCGTTACTAGTGGGCTTGTTAAGGTCGCAATAAATTCTTAGAGCACTCTCCCTGTAAAGTCCACATATCAATGGCTCGACGCTGTAATATTGAATATAGCCTTTAACAGCTCCATTTGGATTAATTGTATCCATCATTTCATTTTTCAATGTTCCTATATCTTCGTACAGGGAGTCACTGTTTCTGAGTTTCTTTAAACCTTCGTGCTTTATTAATCTTAATTGGGACTCGCTTTTTTGACAATTATTCATGTGGAGGTGTTTGAAATGAGACACAGAAGCATAATTTTTTATTGAAATTTTTTTGGCACTTTCATGTTGTAATAAATCTAACATTGTTAACCGGTCTTGACATCTTAGCTGACGGCCTGTGTGCCTTTTTTGAATTAAAGAAAATTCTCCTTTGGTTTTCACTATTGCATCTACAGGGTGTCCTGGCACTGGTTTTTGCATCACATATATATTGAATGACATCTCACAGTCTCCGCCACACTTGCCTCTAAACTTGCAAAAATATTTCTTTTTTCCAAGGACAACTTTATCACGGGCATTAAAAGAACATGGATTATTCACATACTTATTAACAATGGAGGGCCAAACACCGTTATGGAATTTATTTTTGTTGTGCATTGATGTCCAGTCTTCAGGAGATATTTTAACCGCATATTCTTTGGGTGGGTCGTAACACAAATTTTCTTTTTTGATATTTGCTGTTGCACATAATGTTTCTGTGGAGAAGTTCAATTCTGGGTTGTCATTAAAAGCTGTTGACTCAATTTCGTTGCTTGTAATTGATTCTTCGTCAGTTAAATTATGTAAACTGTCCGTTAATTTGTTTTCCTCAAAGCATATAGCTTTTTCAAATTTGTGATTCGTGCTGTCGTCGATTGCAATGTTTTGTTCTCCAACTAGTAAGGATGGTAATAATTCATTGTCTCGGTTTTCCTCTAATGCGTTTTCAAAAGATTTATGCGGAAGCATTTCGTTGGGTGTTTCATGTTCGGTACCAAGGTTGGAAGATGGCGTGCAATTTTCCTCTGGGTTATTGTTAAAAGTTTTGCAAGAAGGACATACGTAAAAATCTTGACCGTAATAATCGGTTACACAACACTTATTGGAGTAGTGATACCATCTAAGAAGAATTAATTTGGATTAATAATATTACATAGCCCGGTAGTACTGAAAATGCATAATTATGCATATTATTTGGAAAGTGAGTTTTAGGCAATTCACAGTATATATTTTAAAATTAAGTTGAAACATATCTGGGAATAATTATATTCATTTTTTTGCATTTGCAAGTCCAACTTCAATAAAAATGTATAACTATTTTATTAAAGGTCATTAACGTCTAAAAATAAAAAAATAAGTTCATATGAAGACCATTATAATATATCTATTTATCAATATTTGGATGATACTAGTAATATTCTTCTAATTTTTTTTCATTTTAAAGCTTTTCACTACTTAATACGTTTATAGTTTTAATGAATACTTTAGAAACTTAAAAGCAATATTTAATTATAATATTTAAATATGGCTTAACATTTTTGATTCAAACCTTTGATTAAATTCAAAGATACTATGGCCATTGAAAAACAATACATACTTTTGGCAATCCAAGATACTGCATTGTACCATGGGGAGATCTCTACTCCGAAATACCTCGTTACAAATGCAATGTCGTTTCCTTTTGGATACAAGTGGTGTGAACAATATTTTGAGTTTTCTCTCGCGTTTAGGACGTGGACTAAAGTTGCATAAATCTTGTTCTACGTCTTCACTTATCATTTCCTGCTCTCCACGAACTACTGGCAAGTAAATAAAATGATATTTATCCTTAAGTTAAAAGAATATAAGTTAAACTACTGTTAGATTGTCTATAGAAGATGTAGCTCTGTAAACAATTACTAAGCATTAATTATTAATTACTAAGTTTTTTGACTTACTGATTGGGATATCGCAATTCAAATCGTCTGGTTTATCATTTTTATTTAAGTTCACGTCAATTTGGTTTGATTTTGTAATGTCACTGTCAAAGGTTTCATTAACTTTTGTGTCACACAAACTATTTACAATTTGCTTTCTGGACTCAGACGCCAACACTTTACGGATTCTCAAATCGTAAATAACATTGCATGGTATTTCCTGTTCCTCCGAATGCATTATCAGCCGTTTCAAAACATGGCGATTTCTTTCCTGTTTCGATCGGAAATGAGCTATTGCAGCGTTTTTATATTCTTTTATCTGCGGCCATGAAAATCCTCTGTCCATCAAGGTTGCAGATATTTGTCTAAGAATGTTAATATTCCGTTGGGACACAAATTTTAAGTTTGCAGCTTTTTTAATTAATTGTTTTGATTTTCGAGATTTGATTCTCTCTTCATGGCGTACTTCAAGATTAATCCATGTATGCTTTTTCAATAAATTTAAAGGATCCCCTTCAAAGTATCGAAGTATAGTCGGTAATGTATTGTTGCCTTTTTTCCTAGATAATAAATAATACATCGTTTACGTTTTTAAGAAATTTGGACGAATTCTGGTAAAGTTTGCAATGGAAATATCTATTTTCTATTCAGTCCTGGGTTGGGACTATGAGGGTATAAAATAAAATCAACATCGAATAACATTTTGCATGGCGTAAATATAAATTTGTAATCACTATAAATACTATGAATGCCCAGAAATATATTTTGCAGGAATACATGACATGACATGACTAACCGTAACCGTGTGCATTTACGTATTACATAAATACAAGTCGACAGTGTATATTTAGGCTAAGTTTTTGCTGTTTACAATGATTTTCAATCAAATCAGGCAATAATACCAGGCATTAATCTTGATGCCAAGTAAAATTCAGGCATTAGGCTTAATGCCGGGCATTATTAGGCATTAAGCTTAATGCCTGAATTTAATTATTGCCGTTACCACTTATACCACATCAAGTAGGAAGAAATATACATGGATTAAAAGTCTGTGGTTATAATAATAATTACGGTCTACTAACAAAAGCAATTGCTAACCATTGTTTTTCTGCAACATCTTGACTATAATTGATGGGTTGGTTGTTACCGTCGTTATCTATAAGCCAAATAAACATCAAATGTTTAAATATATTGACAGGTGTTCAATTGAGAATTCTTGTTGGGTAAAGAGAATAACATAAATAAATATATAGAATTAAGAAACAAGATGATGGGTCTCAGAAGCCTGAACTCTAAGCAGGAACTGTTCACATCAAACTTACCCATGTCTGTTATGTCAAAGGTCGCAAATTCAAATAAGTAATGTCATACAGCATGCAGGCCTTTTCCACATCCATTTTTTTAATTTTAGCAAAAAGTCCAAATCTTCGTCTGGTCAATTGTTAAAGGGACAAATGATCAATGCAATTGAATGACAGCGTTATTTTATATTAAAAAGGCGCTCCCTCCAAAGATCACACAGGTCTTCACTTATAGTTTAAAATGTTGCGATTATGGGTAATCGTCAATCGTAGAATTTATTATTCAGTATCACCAAAGCCAGACTAAACCTTTTCATATGATTTTTATTAACATTTATTTTTCGTGTTCCGGATTTTCTCATAAAATTTTGTTGACAAAAATTAATGGTGCAATAAATCTCCTAAATAAAATGCCCACGTTGTCACTTAGTATTACTAAAAATTTGGGTTTTGATTTAATTATCTATATCAAAGCTAGTAATAAATTTCAGAATTTCATTTTAATAGGTAGACCTACATCTCTGGTACTTTAATTATTATGTAACAAGGTGTGCTGGTAGTGGGAATTGAAATTCTCTCAAAACCACTTACAAGGAAAACGTACATGCGTTCTTATGCTATTGAGTAATACTCCATGACTCCTCCACCTTTGGTCCAATTAGTGGTTCTGAGAGACGTTTAAGTATAATCATAGTATGCTTGTACTTAAAAATCTTAAAAGGTATGGATAGTATACCTTGTTAGGTAGCCATGGTATTTAAATACCTTGTCTACATCAATATGTAAATTCTGAAACTTAGTTCCCAATTAATGTCCCGCTTTTGGAAAAACTGGGCGTAACAATATAATCCAACATACTGTACAATAAATAGTTTTATTACGTTTTTTATTAGAAAATGGGCGAAACTTAAAACATTAGTAAGTCTACACAAAGAAATACATGTTCGTTCAAATTTCTAAGCGCCTATTTAAAGATGAATAGCGGAACAATATTGATAAAGGTCTGTTAATTCGTAAAATTAATTTAAATATTGGTTGAGCTACAGCATCAATATTTACTTTAAATAAAAGTTAGTACAATTTTATGAAAGTTTTCGGCTTTTATTGGTAAGTTGACATCATTTGCAACAAAAAATTGTGCAATCTTTTACAATTCTTCTATTATTGTGTCTCTCAATTAAAATAAATGCTTTAAATTGTTAACCTCTATAACCGTCTAGTTGTTTAAGATAATTATGCTAGCCTTATCCCTATATTAAATTTTAATGTTCTAAGGCTTAAAGTAAATTAGTGGCCGAAATTGGAGATAATGAGGTGCACCACCTGCACCTGCAATCTTGTCGAAGAGGGCTGCATCAAAGAATATTGGTTTGGAAAATTCTGCAAAAAATAGGTTTTGCATGTAAATTCTAGAATAAATTATTTTGAAAATCTAAATCTAGTAATATTATATGGGTTGATTGACATTAGTTTACGCAATGTAGATTAAACCCAATAATTGCAGTCCGCTTCACGTTAAGGATGTGTATTTGGTCCATCAAAGGTGAGTAAACCTGTAACGTAAAGATATTTCAAAATTTTATTATATAGTTCTAAAATGGCTTTTAATTTTTTATCGTAAAATGGTAAAAATGAAGTAAACCAACTTAAAGTGGTAAAAAAATCTCTTTCCTCTTTTCATTTAGAAGTAAAAATTGTCTCCTCCTATTTTGCTTTTGAGTGATGAAAACCTTAATTCAATTTAGTTAAACTGGAGTTGTCCTTTTTACTATTATTTCTATTATTTACTAGCTTATTCAAAATAATTACATTTCAAAAAGTATCATTACTAGAATATTATTTTATTTGAATTATTATCTTCATTTTCTATAACACTTTACATGACATGATCCAGAAGACCTTAGCATATATGACTACAATCTTGTTATGCTATTTTGTTAAATCTAGAATGGTTTACAAAAAATTATGACATAGACTGGAATCTTAACAAGCGAACAAATGTTCCGTTTATACCAATTTATTAATCATTGGAAATAAATTGGCTTATTATCAATAACCGGCCATTTTAAAATGTCAAGAAATATTGATTTAAAGTGTTTAAGGATTAATTAAAAATGCATTGGCTATATCAGGCTGCAAAGACCTAAGAGTACAGCCTGTATACTGTGTACACCTATAATACTTTACATAATATAAATGTATGAGCAAAACTATTTTATGTTATATGCTTATCTTATATTATGTCCAAATATAGTTTTAAGAAAAACGAAATTTCAAAGGCAATTTTAACAAAGGGGAGGTATTATGGATGAACAAAAAATAATTTTATGTTAAAAACAAGTCATTTTGTAACAAGTCATTAGTCGAAACTAGGTGAGATAATATATAAGTCTTCTAGATTGTACCAAAATAGTACAAAAGCCAATAGAATAGAAAAAAATATCGTAATATACCGAGTAAAAATAGAAAATATCGTCTGCTTAATATTACTAAGTAAAAAGCCATTTTATCATGGCTGCTACAAAGTAACAAGCCATTTTATCATGGCTGCGACAATGTAACAAACCTATCTCCTGACACAATGGCTTGTTACATTGTCGCAGTCATGATAAAATTGATTGTTACTTCGTAGCAGACATGATAAAATGGCTTGTTACTTAGCAATGTTAAGCAGACGATATGTTATTCAGTATAAATAAATTTAAATCGTGGTATTAAAACACTAATATATAAAATGGAAATTATTTCACTTGGTCAAAAATATAAGGTTGTACGATTAAAACAATATTATATTAAACTAGTAGCCCCCAGCATGGGTGACTATTTGGAAAGGTAGGAATCCAGCATAATCATTTGTATCAGTTAATTTCGAAATAAACTGTTAACTGCTTACTATTAACCCGTGATAGACTTATTATTATGCATATAGGCGCTTTGCGCTTGCAAATTTCAACCAAAAGCCGCAAAGTCCATGGCATAAAGTAAAGTTACATAGAGACATACAAACATCCATGAAACATATTTGGAAAGATCTATTTCCAAATATGATGATGGGATTTGGGATGATGGTAAGTCACATATGAAAACAACACTAGTATGCATCAAAATAAGTACATGCACAATAGAAGGTTTTCCTAATATACCTGTAGATACCTAGTGTTGTTTCCAGTTTTTTCTTTGTCAAAAATTTATTTTGTTTTTTGTGTTTTTCATTAATATATTTGTAATAATAATTTTACACGTGCCCGTCCAGAGTGTTTGGGTTTAAATATCTCATTCCAAAGGGAAATTTTAACTAACTCACTACCAGTATTACTAGTCACCAGCAATGCTCATTTGGATTGAATGGCAGAGTTTGAAGGCCCACAAAAATGTTGGTCTTTGGAAAATTAAATTCTATTGTACTAGTTTCTACTAAGCTTTAAATAATTTTTGATCGAAACAATAGAACTGTTTGAAAGTACTTTTACTAAGTACCCTCTAGCATTATTAGTCATCTCCAATTCTCATTTGGATTGAATGGCAAGGTTTAAGGGCCCACAAAATTGTTGGTGCTTTGAAAATGAAATTCTGTTGTACTAGTTTCAACTAAGACGTAAATAATTTTTGATCGAAACCATAGAATTGTTTGAAACTAATTTTATTACGTGCCCACTAGTCCTATCAATCACAATCTACCACATTTTAATTGAATGGCAAGGTTTAAGGGCCCACAGAAATGTTGGCACTTTGAAAATGAAATTCTATTGTTCTAACTTATACTAAGAATTAAATAACTTTTGATCAAAACTATAGTAATGTTTGAAACTAATTTTATTAAGTACCTACTAGTCCTATCAATCACACTCCATTCTCATTTAGATTGAATGGCAAGGATTAAGGGCCCACAGAAATGTGGTCCTTTGAAAATGAAATGCTGGTGTACCAGTTTCAACTAAGACCTAAATAATCTTTGATCGAAACTATAGAATTGTTTGAAACTAATTTTATTAAGTACCTACTAGTCATACCAATCACACCCTGTCCACATTTGGATTGAATGGCAAGGTTTAAGGGCCCATAAAATTGTTGGTGCTTGAAAAATGAAATTCTGTTGTTCTAGTTTCCATTTAGAATTAAATAATTTTTGATCGAAACTATAAAACTCTTTGAAACAATTTTTATCAACTACTTCTAGTATTATTAACATCCTCCAAGCCTCATTTGGATTGAATGGCAAGTTTTAAGGGCCCACAAGATTGTTGGTACTTTGAAAATGAAATTTTATAGTACTATTTTCTACTAAGACTTAAAAAAATTTTGATCGAAACTATAGAATTGTTTGAAATTAATTTTATTAAGTACCTACTAGTCCTATCATCCACACTCCATCCTCTTTTGGATTGAATGGCAAGGTTTAAGGGCCCACAAAATTGTTGGTTCTTGGTAAATTAAATTTTGTTGTCCTAGTTTCCACTTAGAATTAAATAAATTTTGATCGAAACTATAGAACTGGTTGAAACAATTTATATCAAGTACGTACTAGTCCTATCAATCACCCACAATCCTCATTTGGATTGAATGGCAAGGCTTTAGGGCCCACAAAATTGTTGGTTCTTGATAAATTAAATTCTGTTGTTCTAGTTCCCACTTAGAATTAATTAATTTTTGATCGAAACTATAAAACTGTTTGAAACTATTTTTATCAACTACCTACTAGTCCTATTAACACCCTCCTAACCTCATTTGGATTGAATGGCAAGTTTTAAGGGCCCACAAGATTGTTGGTACTTTGAAAAGGAAATTTTATAGTACTATTTTCTACTAAGACTTAAATAAATTTTGATCGAAACTATAGAATTGTTTGAAATTAATTTTATTAAGTACCTACTAGTCCTATCAATCACACTCCATCCTCTTTTGGATTGAATGGCAAGGTTTAAGGGCCCACAAAATTGTTGTTTCTTGGTAAATTAAATTTTGTTGTTCTAGTTTCCACTTAGAATTAAATAACTTTTGATCGAAACTATAGAACTGGTTGAAACAATTTTTATCAAATACCTACTAGTCCTATCAATGACCTTCAATCCTAATTTGGATTGAATGGCAAGGTTTAAGGGCCCATAAAATTGTTGGTGCTTGAAAAATGAAATTCTGTTGTTCTAGTTTCCACTTAAAATTAAATAATTTTTGATCGAAACTATAAAACTGTTTGAAACTATTTTTAGCAACTACTTCTAGTCCTATTAACATCCTCCAAGCCTCATTTGGATTGAATGGCAAGGTTTAAGGGCCCACAAAATTGTTGGTACTTTGAAAATGAAATTTTATAGTACTATTTTCTACTAAGACTTAAATAAATTTTGATCGAAACTATAGAATTGTTTGAAATTAATTTTATTAAGTACCTACTAGTCCTATCAATCACACTCCATCCTCTTTTGGATTGAATGGCAAGGTTTAAGGGCCCACAAAATTGTTGGTTCTTGATAAATTAAATTCTGATGTTCTAGTTCCCACTTAGAATTAATTAATTTTTGATCGAAACTATAAACCTGTTTGAAACTATTTTTATCAACTACCTACTAGTCCTATTAACACCCTCCTAACCTCATTTGGATTGAATGGCAAGGTTTAAGGGCCCACAAAATTGTTGGTTCTTGATAAATTAAATTTTGTTGTTCAAGTTTCCGCTTAGAATTAAATAACTTTTGATCGAAACTATAAAACTGGTTGAAACAATTTTTATCAAATACCTACTAGTCCTATCAACCACCTTCAATCCTAATTTGGATTGAATGGCAAGCTTTAAGGGCCCATAAAATTGTTGGTGCTTGAAAAATGAAATTCTGTTGTTCTAGTTTCCACTTAGAATTAAATAATTTTTGATCGAAACTATAAAACTGTTTGAAACTATTTTTATCAACTACCTACTAGTCCTATTAACATTCTCCAAGCCTCATTTGGATTGAATGGCAAGGTTTAAGGGCCCACAAAATTGTTGGTTCTTGGTAAATTAAATTTTGTTGTTCTAGTTTCCACTTAGAATTAAATAACTTTTGATCGAAACTAAAGAACTGGTTGAAACAATTTTTATCAAATACCTACTAGTTTTATCAATGACCTTCAATCCTAATTTGGATTGAATGGCAAGGTTTAAGGGCCCATAAAATTGTTGGTGATTGAAAAATGAAATTCTGTTGTTCTAGTTTCCACTTAGAATTAAATAATTTTTGATCGAAACTATAAAACTGTTTGAAATTAATTTTATTAAGTACCTACTAGTCCTATCAATCACAATCCATCCTCATTTGGATTGAATGGCAAGGTTTAAGGGCACACAAAATTGTTGGTTCTTGATAAATTAAATTCTGATGTTCTAGTTCCCACTTAGAATTAATTAATTTTTGATCGAAACTATAAAACTGGTTGAAACAATTTTTATCAAATACCTACTAGTCTTATCAATGACCTTCAATCCTAATTTGGATTGAATGGCAAGGTTTAAGGGCCCACAAAATTGTTGGTTCTTTGTAAATTAAATTTTGTTGTTCTAGTTTCCACTTAGAATTAAATAACTTTTGATCGAAACTATAGAACTGGTTGAAACAATTTTTATCAAATACCTACTAGTCTTATCAATGACCTTCAATCCTAATTTGGATTGAATGGCAAGGTTTAAGGGCCCATAAAATTGTTGGTGCTTGAAAAATGAAATTCTGTTGTCCTAGTTTCCACTTAGAATTAAATAATTTTTGATCGAAACTATAAACCTGTTTGAAACTATTTTTAGCAACTACTTCTAGTCCTATTAACATCCTCCAAGCCTCATTTGGATTGAATGGCAAGGTTTAAGGGCCCACAAAATTGTTGGTACTTTGAAAATGAAATTTTATAGTACTATTTTCTATTAAGACTTAAGTAAATTTTGATCGAAACTATAGAATTGTTTGAAATTAATTTTATTAAGTACCTACTAGTCCTATCAATCACAGCCCATCCTCATTTGGATTGAATGGCAAGGTTTAAGGGCCCACAAAATTGTTGGTTCTTGATAAATTAAATTTTGTTGTTCAAGTTTCCACTTAGAATTAAATAACTTTTGATCGAAACTATAGAACTGGTTGAAACAATTTTTATCAAATACCTACTAGTCCTATCAACCACCTTCAATCCTAATTTGAATTGAATGGCAAGGTTTAAGGGCCCATAAAATTGTTGGTGCTTGAAAAATGAAATTCTGTTGTTCTAGTTTCCACTTAGAATTAAATAATTTTTGATCGAAACTATAAAACTGTTTGAAACTATTTTTATCAACTACCTACTAGTCCTATTAACATTCTCCAAGCCTCATTTGGATTGAATGGCAAGGTTTAAGGGCCCACAAAATTGTTGGTTCTTGGTAAATTAAATTTTGTTGTTCTAGTTTCCACTTAGAATTAAATAACTTTTGATCGAAACTAAAGAACTGGTTGAAACAATTTTTATCAAATACCTACTAGTTTTATCAATGACCTTCAATCCTAATTTGGATTGAATGGCAAGGTTTAAGGGCCCATAAAATTGTTGGTGCTTGAAAAATGAAATTCTGTTGTTCTAGTTTCCACTTAGAATTAAATAATTTTTGATCGAAACTATAAAACTGTTTGAAATTAATTTTATTAAGTACCTACTAGTCCTATCAATCACAATCCATCCTCATTTGGATTGAATGGCAAGGTTTAAGGGCACACAAAATTGTTGGTTCTTGATAAATTAAATTCTGATGTTCTAGTTCCCACTTAGAATTAATTAATTTTTGATCGAAACTATAAAACTGGTTGAAACAATTTTTATCAAATACCTACTAGTCTTATCAATGACCTTCAATCCTAATTTGGATTGAATGGCAAGGTTTAAGGGCCCACAAAATTGTTGGTTCTTTGTAAATTAAATTTTGTTGTTCTAGTTTCCACTTAGAATTAAATAACTTTTGATCGAAACTATAGAACCGGTTGAAACAATTTTTATCAAATACCTACTAGTCTTATCAATGACCTTCAATCCTAATTTGGATTGAATGGCAAGGTTTAAGGGCCCATAAAATTGTTGGTGCTTGAAAAATGAAATTCTGTTGTCCTAGTTTCCACTTAGAATTAAATAATTTTTGATCGAAACTATAAACCTGTTTGAAACTATTTTTAGCAACTACTTCTAGTCCTATTAACATCCTCCAAGCCTCATTTGGATTGAATGGCAAGGTTTAAGGGCCCACAAAATTGTTGGTACTTTGAAAATGAAATTTTATAGTACTATTTTCTACTAAGACTTAAGTAAATTTTGATCGAAACTATAGAATTGTTTGAAATTAATTTTATTAAGTACCTACTAGTCCTATCAATCACAGTCCATCCTCATTTGGATTGAATGGCAAGGTTTAAGGGCCCACAAAATTGTTGGTTCTTGATAAATTAAATTTTGTTGTTCAAGTTTCCACTTAGAATTAAATAACTTTTGATCGAAACTATAGAACTGGTTGAAACAATTTTTATCAAATACCTACTAGTCCTATCAACCACCTTCAATCCTAATTTGAATTGAATGGCAAGGTTTAAGGGCCCATAAAATTGTTGGTGCTTGAAAAATGAAATTCTGTTGTTCTAGTTTCCACTTAGAATTAAATAATTTTTGATCGAAACTATAAAACTGTTTGAAACTATTTTTATCAACTACCTACTAGTCCTATTAACATTCTCCAAGCCTCATTTGGATTGAATGGCAAGGTTTAAGGGCCCACAAAATTGTTGGTTCTTTGTAAATTAAATTTTGTTGTTCTAGTTTCCACTTAGAATTAAATAACTTTTGATCGAAACTATAGAACTGGTTGAAACAATTTTTATCAAATACCTACTAGTCTTATCAATGACCTTCAATCCTAATTTGGATTGAATGGCAAGGTTTAAGGGCCCATAAAATTGTTGGTGCTTGAAAAATGAAATTCTGTTGTTCTAGTTTCCACTTAGAATTAAATAATTTTTGATCGAAACTATAAAACTGTTTGAAACAATTTTTAGCAACTACTTCTAGTCCTATTAACATCCTCCAAGCCTCATTTGGATTGAATGGCAAGGTTTAAGGGCCCACAAAATTGTTGGTACTTTGAAAATGAAATTTTATAGTACTATTTTCTACTAAGACTTAAATAAATTTTGATCGAAACTATAGAATTGTTTGAAATTAATTTTATTAAGTACCTACTAGTCCAATCAATCACACTCCATCCTCTTTTGGATTGAATGGCAAGGTTTAAGGGCCCACGAAATTGTTGGTTCTTGATAAATTAAATTTTGTTGTTCAAGTTTCCACTTAGAATTAAATAACTTTTGATCGAAACTATAGAACTGTTTGAAACTATTTTTATCAACTACCTACTAGTCCTATTAACAACCTCCAAGCCTCATTTGGATTGAATGGCAAGGTTTAAGGGCTCACAAAATTGTTGTTTCTTGGTAAATTAAATTTTGTTGTTCTAGTTTCCACTTAGAATTAAATAACTTTTGATCGAAACTATAGAACTGGTTGAAACAATTTTTATCAAATACCTTTTAGTCCTATCTATGACCTTCAATCCTAATTTGGATTGAATGGCAAGGTTTAAGGGCCCACAAAATTGTTGGTTCTTGATAAATTAAATTGTGTTGTTCTAGTTCCCACTTAGAATTAATTAATTTTTGATCGAAACTATAAAACTGTTTGAAACTATTTTTATCAACTACCTACTACCCCTATTAACAACCTCCAAGCTTCATTTGGATTGAATGGCAAGGTTTAAGGGCCCACAAAATTGTTGTTTCTTGGTAAATTAAATTTTGTTGTTCTAGTTTCCACTTAGAATTAAATAACTTTTGATCGAAACTATAGAACTGGTTGAAACAATTTTTATCAACTACCTACTAGTCCTATTAACAACCTCCAAGCCTCATTTGGATTGAATGGCAAGGTTTAAGGGCCCACAAAATATTTGGTTATTGAAATATGAAATTCCGTTTTTTTAGTTTTGCTAATAATGAAACAGCAAATATATAAATAGCTTTTATCGAAGCTATAAAACGGTATGAAACTATTGTTAGAAGCGTCCTTTACACTTGGAATAACGTTTGGAATTAGTTCTGAAATCTCCCTTATGCAGAAGCATTTTGGGATATGTTTTGGAAGCCACCAACGAATTGCTGCACCGTTTTGAAAATTGTGTTGTAACTCTCCTCTACACTTGGAACATTGTTTGGATTTAATTCTGAAATCCCCCCTTATTTAGAATCGTTTTGATATTAGTAGTAGCATTTTGGTATATATTTTCGAAGCCTCTAACTTATGCCGCACCGTTTTGGAATTTGTGTTGGAAGCTTCCCCTACCCTTGGAATAACGTTTGGAATTAGTTCTGTAATCTCCCCTCACGTAAAAGTATTTTGGGTTATGTTTTTGAAGTCTCCTACATATGGTGCAACGTTTTGGGATTTGCGTTGGAAGCCTCCTTTACCCTTGGAACGACTTTTGGAATTGGTTCTGAAATCCCCCCTCATGTGGTAGCATTTTATGACATGTTTTGGGAGGCTCCCACTTATGCTGCACCGTTTTGGAATTTGTGTTGGATGCCTCTTTGGAATTAGTTCTGAAATCCCCCCTCATGTAGTAGCATTTTGGGTTATGTTTTTGAGGTCTCCCACTTATGCTGCAACGTTTTGGAAATTGGCATTGAAAGCCTCCTTTACCCTTGGAACGACTTTTGGAATTAGGTCTGAAATTCCCCCTCATGGAGTAGGATTTTATGATATGTTTTGGAAGTCTCCCACTTATGCTGCATCGTTTTGGAATTTGTGAGGGATGCCTCCTCTACACTTGGAATAACGTTTGGAATTAGGTCTGAAATCCCCCCTCATGTAGAAGCATTTTGGTTTATGTTTTTGAGGTCTCCCACTTATGCTGCACCGTTTTGGGATTTGTGTTGGATACCTCTTTGGAATTAGTTCTGAAATCCCCCCTCATGTAGTAGCATTTTGGATTATGTTTTTGAGGTCTCCCAATTATGCTGTAACGTTTTTGAAATTTTGTTGGAAGCCTCATGTACCCTTGGAACAACGTTTGGAATTAGTTCTGAAATCCCCCCTTATGTTGAAGCGTTTTGGGATATGTTTTCGATGTCTCCCACTTATGCTGCACTGTTTTGGAAATAGCGTTGGCAGCCTCCTCTACGCTTGGAACAACTTTGGAATTAGTTCTGAAATTTCCCCTCATGTGGAAGCATTTTGGGGAATGTTTTGGAAGTCTCCCACTTATGCTGCACCACTTTGGAATTTGTGTTGGAAGCCTCCTGGAAGCCTCGTCTACCCTTGTTTGACCGTTTGTAATAGGTTCTGATATCCCCCCTCATGTTGTATTTTGTGTTGCCCATCTTTGGCAAGATTCTGGATTTGGGTTTGGGTCTAACTTAACACGCCTACGTATTACAAGTAATTAACCAACCCAATTGGTACTGTTAACTGGTTAACATGATTGAATCGTAACCTATAGACTTTGATTGACAGTATTAATACATTTTACCACATTTAACATGCGTTTTCTAATTTACAACCATTTAGCCATGATTAACCCATTGGATATACAGGTGTACGTATTACAAGTAATTAAACAACCCAATTGGTACTGTTAACTGGTTAACATGATTGAATCGTAACCTATAGACTTTGATTGACAGTGTTCATACATTTTACCACATTTAACATGCGTTTTCTAATTGACAACCATTTAACCATGATTAACCCATTGGATATACAGGTGTACGTATTACAAGTAATTAACCAACCCAATTGGTACTGTTAACTGGTTAACATGATTGAATCGTAACCTATAGACTTTGATTGACAGTATTAATACATTTTACCACATTTAACATGCGTTTTCTAATTTACAACCATTTAGCCATGATTAACCCATTGGATATACAGGTGTACGTATTACAAGTAATTAACCAACCCAATTGGTACTGTTAACTGGTTAACACGATTGAATCGTAACCTATAGACTTTGATTGACAGTGTTCATACATTTTACCACATTTAACATGCGTTTTCTAATTGACAACCATTTAACCATGATTAACCCATTGGATATACAGGTGTACGTATTACAAGTAATTAACCAACCCAATTGGTACTGTTAACTGGTTAACATGATTGAATCGTAACCTATAGACTTTGATTGACAGTATTAATACATTTTACCACATTTAACATGCGGTTTCTAATTGACAACCATTTAACCATGATTAACTCTTTGGATATACAGGTGTACGTATTACAAGTAATTAACCAACCCAATTGGTACTGTTAACTGGTTAACATGATTGAATCGTAACCTATAGACTTTGATTGACAGTATTAATACATTTTACCACATTTAACATGCGTTTTCTAATTTACAACCATTTAGCCATGATTAACCCATTGGATATACAGGTGTACGTATTACAAGTAATTAAACAACCCAATTGGTACTGTTAACTGGTTAACATGATTGAATCGTAACCTATAGACTTTGATTGACAGTGTTCATACATTTTACCACATTTAACATGCGTTTTCTAATTGACAACCATTTAACCATGATTAACCCATTGGATATACAGGTGTACGTATTACAAGTAATTAACCAACCCAATTGGTACTGTTAACTGGTTAACATGATTGAATCGTAACCTATAGACTTTGATTGACAGTATTAATACATTTTACCACATTTAACATGCGTTTTCTAATTTACAACCATTTAGCCATGATTAACCCATTGGATATACAGGTGTACGTATTACAAGTAATTAAACAACCCAATTGGTACTGTTAACTGGTTAACATGATTGAATCGTAACCTATAGACTTTGATTGACAGTGTTCATACATTTTACCACATTTAACATGCGTTTTCTAATTGACAACCATTTAACCATGATTAACTCTTTGGATATACAGGTGTACGTATTACAAGTAATTAACCAACCCAATTGGTACTGTTAACTGGTTAACATGATTGAATCGTAACCTATAGACTTTGATTGACAGTATTAATACATTTTACCACATTTAACATGCGTTTTCTAATTTACAACCATTTAGCCATGATTAACCCATTGGATATACAGGTGTACGTATTACAAGTAATTAAACAACCCAATTGGTACTGTTAACTGGTTAACATGATTGAATCGTAACCTATAGACTTTGATTGACAGTGTTCATACATTTTACCACATTTAACATGCGTTTTCTAATTGACAACCATTTAACCATGATTAACCCATTGGATATACAGGTGTACGTATTACAAGTAATTAACCAACCCAATTGGTACTGTTAACTGGTTAACATGATTGAATCGTAACCTATAGACTTTGATTGACAGTATTAATACATTTTACCACATTTAACATGCGTTTTCTAATTTACAACCATTTAGCCATGATTAACCCATTGGATATACAGGTGTACGTATTACAAGTAATTAAACAACCCAATTGGTACTGTTAACTGGTTAACATGATTGAATCGTAACCTATAGACTTTGATTGACAGTGTTCATACATTTTACCACATTTAACATGCGTTTTCTAATTGACAACCATTTAACCATGATTAACCCATTGGATATACAGGTGTACGTATTACAAGTAATTAACCAACCCAATTGGTACTGTTAACTGGTTAACATGATTGAATCGTAACCTATAGACTTTGATTGACAGTATTAATACATTTTACCACATTTAACATGCGTTTTCTAATTTACAACCATTTAGCCATGATTAACCCATTGGATATACAGGTGTACGTATTACAAGTAATTAACCAACCCAATTGGTACTGTTAACTGGTTAACACGATTGAATCGTAACCTATAGACTTTGATTGACAGTATTAATACATTTTACCACATTTAACATGCGTTTTCTAATTTACAACCATTTAGCCATGATTAACCCATTGGATATACAGGTGTACGTATTACAAGTAAGTTAATAATTGCTGTAATTTATAATTTTATTTTCAAAATTATTTAGAGATAAAAAGTAAAATGAACGCAAGGGAGCAATCTACGTCAACAGGCCGAACTTTGCGTGAGATATGTCATAATATTTTTTTATTGCGTAAATGTTACTTATTAATAGATGCTTATTCATGAATTTTACAGGGACTCGCCAACCAAAGTCTTCTATGACGTCGCCACTCGGTTTCGGTTCAGTTACACCATTGAATAAACCTGAACGTAAGCATTCTTAGAGAATGCAATACTTTTATTTGAGCTGTTAAAAGTATTCACTAAATTATCGTCTTTTCACAGGCTCGAAACAAAGAACAAAATCTTCGAAAAGGTTGAGGCCTTTGGACACCGATTCAGATTTTGAAGAAGATATTCCTCGGCTTCGTATGGTGAAATTTGACAAAGGATCGGTAATTTTTCATACCTTTAATTTGCTTTTAATTTTTAAAGTATGTGAGTTTGCCGTATATGCCGCGTGGCATAAATGCTATAAATTGATATTACGGCATTTGTCATTTCGTTAACGGTAGTATTTTTAAAGTATTTTTAGCCATAAGAAGCTATAATTTCAAAGGTATTCATAAACCAATGATTTCACTTAATAATAAGGACGGAAATATTGCAGATAATAAGTGAAATGGGAATTAATAAATTACTAATTACAATACTTTTACTGTCTACAGGACGGATTCAAAGGCTTCCAATCTCCAGTGGAAATGAATTTACGGGCTGGGGCTGACTTACTAGGCGAATTAAATGCTGCTCTCGAATTGAAGCAAAAAAAGGACAATGACTTTTTCAATGGAACAGTTTTTGGAGAAGATTCTACACTACGTGATATTGATATCACAAATTTGTTTGGCCCCAATGAGATTGCAGAAGCTCACGTAGACATTTCGAAAGAGTATGGCAAAGGATGTTATCATATTTCGAAACCAGGCGCCGAATCAGTAAATCTAAAAGCGCTTGTTGATTCTATGTAAGCAGTTTCTTTATTTTATTTTAGAACCATTGATGAAATCATATTAATAAAGGTATTATCTGATAGCATTGAATCAAATAAGAACATCGGGCATTCTTTAAATGAACAATCGTCTGTTGGCGAAATTAAAGCAATATTCCAGGAGGCGTATGATCTCGCCAAGACGGATCCTCTCCAATATGTTACGCAGTACGAAGGAAATCGGCCGTCAACACATCACCTCACCACCAATTGCACGAGGAAGACTCCGTATGCCAATTTATTCAAAACTATTGATCTTATTAAAATGGCTGCTTTGGTGAATTCCATGAAACTCCCTGGAATAGCCACTCCTTTCTATTTGCTGGGTCAAAGACTAACGTTTTCGGACCTACATGTAGGTATGGTAGATAAAATTAACAAGTTCATAAGAGTTAAAGATTGGCATTGATTTATGTATTATTTAAACTTATAAATTTTTATTTTCAGAGGATGCGTTTTTTCCTTCGATGAATTTGTGTTTACGTAAGTTATTGCGAAATTGCGCGTGTTTTGGATTCCAAGCAACTGCCATTTTCTACTTAGTTGCAATCTTAATTACAATATTTACTGTTTTGTACCTATAGTTGGAGCTAAGCTATGGTTGATAGTGGATAAATCCTGCAACCGAAATTTGGAACAGGCAATGTACAATGAATTTCCTGATTCGGTAATGAGGTGCAACAAAGGAGTGCGCCATAAAGGATTTTTTGCAACACCAGCGTTTTTAGACGCAAACAACATAAAATACCATTTTATTTTACAACGACCTGGGCAAATAGTATACACCCAGCCAGGTAATAGTTACATATGATGATGTATAGCTAATATATGATAACCTCTACCGTAAAATGACAAATATTAGTTGCTATGAAATTAAAGTTTGTTAAAGTTATCAAAATTTAATTTCGTAGCAACTAATATTTATCATTTTACGATGGAGGTGCTCATAGTGTTTAATGACAGGTGTATACCATAGCGTCGTAAATGTCGAAGGATCGCTTTGTATAGCCCAAAACGTGTTGATGGAAGACAATATCAACGATTTGATCGCCTTCCAAGAGTATCGGCCTTGCTGTAAAGACAAGTAAGTTGCTCATTGACAGAATTTGCAGGAGTATTTGGATTAATTTATTTCTTTTAAATCTTGTCAGTGACAGATACCTGGGTGGAGTAATTGATACTCTAAAAGACAAAGCAGCAGAACTTATTAAAGAAGCTTATTATGAATTAGAAACCCAACTTTCTTTGAGTAAGTAAATAATTACATATTGTTGTATGAAATGGAAATTATTTTATTGAAATTATGTGATTTATTTTCAGAAAATTCTGTCACCCCTAGACTACCTGGTGGCACTGAAGACGATTTAACTGACCTGCCTACGACCTTGCAAACTACCACCCCTTCATTGAATGTTAGAGGTTGTGTTTCATTTCGTTTTAATTTAGTTATTGTTGATTTCAACTTTGAAACCGCCGAGTTGAATGTAAATTGAATCATGTTATTTTTTCATAGGAAATGGCATAGAGACAAACCCTATTGGCAGCAATCTCTCTTCCGCTGTTGAAACTGAAGAAGATTTAACTGACAAAGCGGAGCCAATGGAACCTACGGCCCCTTCCTTTGATGTTATAGGTAGAGTTTCATTTGCTATTATTTGTATTCAGTTTTGAAAAATGGTAATATTTCCTATTTTTGTAGTTAATCGATGTCGCACATCTTCTAACTGGGTAGGGTGTTGCGAAAGTGATAATTTTTGCCCTCGTCATCGTTTCCCTTCAAGTTGTGGATACCGATCTGCACGCAAACAGGCGGCAAAAAATCATGATACCAGGTTACATATCCGACGTGCAAAAAGCCTAGAATAAGTTAAACATGATATATTTCAAATTATTTCGTCGGTTAAATGCAAAATTATGGTCTGTCTTCACTTTTAGATTGGCTGTGGAAATGACCTCAATCCATTTTTTACTTGGCACTAAAAATGTTCTTCGTCCATTCCCTCCTTAAATATTAGGCCATTTTCACTGCCAAGCGAACAATGCATTGAGACCATTTCCACTGCCAAACGTAAATTGGAGAGAGATTATTTAAATGTAAATGTAATCGCAGCAATGATTCTCAACAATATGAATATTTTATATATAATTAACATAGTTACCAATTAGATTTTAGTCAAAGTAAATATATATACAAGCTAAGTACAAGCTGAATGAGTTAACTGCTACTGTGCAACATATGTTTTCTATGTGTTCGGTTACTGGTAATTTTAGTTTTTCTCTCTTAAAAATACTGATGTACAACACTAGGATCTCAAGATATAAATATCTCAAGATATAAATATCTCAATATATAAATATCTCAATATATCTCAATGTATGTGACTACATAACATTTTGTAAATGCGTTTCCTATTTTGTTTATTAAATGTTTTTTCTCAACCTTTAAATGCTTGTTTAACCGAATGTTTTTAGCTGAATTCAACCATCAGTTTAGTACAATAAATTGAGATATTGGTCCAAACTATAGAGTCATACTAAATGTCATTCGACAAATACATATCCGCGAAACTTGAATTGTAAGTCAAGCAATTTATCTTTATCGGTAGTTGGTAACTGTTTTCATACTTTTCATTTATTTTGGACATTAAATTAAAATGCCAAGAGATATGGAGTACTTATTAGAACTTGCTGATATTGGTGAAATATTGGAAACTGGGGACAAATCCAACGATACCGATTCTGCTCAACAGCTATATATATCTGGAGTTTCAAAAGTTTTGGAACTAATTAAAGGTTTACTCTTGTTTATTCTATTCTTTCTGAAAATAATAATTAACAATATAATCAGTTCTGAAAATATTTCTTCTCATAGGACATGGCATTGCAGAAAAAGAACATCTTGGTCATATACTGTTGGAATGTTCAAAGGCTCTGAAGCGATTGGCTGATTCAATCTGTCACAGTAACGAAAAGACGGTTGGAACTGAATCCGTAGAAAAACTTTCTTTCAACAACGGTATCTCGACAGGGGCCGCAGACGGTAACAGTAACAAATGTTGGGTAGTAATTAATTAATTATTACTGTAAACACCTAGGTAACAAATTATTATTAAAAAATCTTTAGTGATGTTGGATAAAGAACAAAAGCCAGAACCTGAAGAGAATACTTTATTGTACAACTATAAAATGTCTGATATCATTGGTATGGAAAATGTTAAAAAGGTGTTTTGGCAGACCTTCATCTTACCAAAACTTGCGCCGCAGCTATTTCAACATTCGTCATCATGGAAGTCAATTCTACTTTTTGGGGTGACATTTAGAAACTAATCCAACTTAATATTATATTTTGTAGCATTAACATGAATGCCTGAAGTTAACTCATCTACGACATTATATCTAGATTTTACCGTAATATTTATAGGCTAGTGGAACAGGAAAAACTTCCGCTGTATGCGCCGCCGCGAATGAAAGCAATTGGAATTATATAGTAGTTGTTCCAGCAGATTTAGTGTCAAGTCTTTATGGGGATTCTGAAAAACAAATAAAAAAAGTTTTACAGCGAGCTCTGCCAAAACGTCCCTGTATTATAATATTCGATGAGGCGGAATCACTGTCTCCAAACAGAAAAGACAACACTTCCAACCACGACTTACGATTTTCAAACCAGATGCTATTAACTTTAAGTGAAGCTGTTGAAAAATACGAGGATATTGTGACCGTAGCCATAACCAATACCCCACAAATATGCGATAAAGCTTTCATGAGAAGATTTCAAACTAAGTGCTTTGTTGCGCTACCATCTGTCAAGGAAAGAAAAGAATTGTTCAAAAAATATCTTGGAGTTCATAAGCATGATTTAAAAGAAAAGGACTTTGATGTCCTTGTTGAGGAATCTCGTAAATTTAGCGGTGACGACATAAAATGTTTAACAAAATGTATTTTTTTGGAAGAAGCTGAAAATTATGTCTACGCCTTGCAGAAGAAAGGTATTCCATCAGAAAACATCTGCAATCAACCAAACACAATGGCTCTAAAAAAGGTAATTACTCAAAACATCTACGACCCTACTTAATTGAAATTACGTTTGACAACTTGATAATGATAATTCGCAGAAAAATATTCTGCGATTTGTCAAGAAATGGAAGGCATCGTTATCCGAAGAGCAGGATGATCAGCACTTTACAGACTTGCGCAGGCAGTACGATACAAGTGACTTTGGAAATTGTCACAATTCGAAAACAAGATGGACATCAGATTTAAATAAGCTACAATAAGGTCAGGTATGCAATTTCATTCTAGTAATCTATCATCTTTTATTATTATTATTGTGTTGTCCTTGACACTAAAATTTCAATGTTATTTAACTAAATAATATTGTCATTTTACTTATAAAAGCTTTACCTGTGTAATCTTTTTCTTAATTATTTTGTTAATTAAACAACAAAACAGACATGATTAAAGTGTTGACATTTATTGAAATTTTGTACGCCGTTGTAGCTAATGATTTTAGTCGAAAAGACTGTCCAGTTTCCTTAAAAATGACCTAAACAGTGTAGTGCTGATATTCCGTTTTATCTGCATAAGCATCTGTGGAATAAAATATGTTAATATATGTTTTAAAATGGTATAATGCCAAAATAATGACCAAAACAATTAAATACGAAATACCTGAAAATCACCGATTCCTCCCTTTCTGCACAATTTGTAGACCAATTTCCATTCTGTTATTTTGTTCTTAAGAAGTAGGGGTCGAATGACGCAAAAGTTTGTAAACACTAGAGTGTAATATCCAAGGTTCAAGAAAGATAATAAGGCCAATAGGAGTAGTATAGTCCTAAATGAACAAATCAAGCCTTTAATTTTTGAATATAAA
This sequence comes from Tomocerus qinae, assembly GCA_020055645.1. NCBI lineage: Eukaryota > Metazoa > Arthropoda > Collembola > Entomobryomorpha > Tomoceridae > Tomocerus > Tomocerus qinae. The sequence goes on from CM034546.1 coordinate 128,855,030, forward strand.
CAAATGGCTAAAATAACAAATTATATTAGCGGATTTTTAACAATTTTCTTCACTGCACTAACCAGGTCACAGAAAAAAGTATTTCGTTATCCCTACTTCCAGAAACAGAGCAAACTGCAGATTCTATTATTAGAGTTCCTGATGGTCCATAATGGTCAAAATAGCAGTATACCGTTGTGGGAATAACTTCATTGACATCATTCACGTATTCGACAACAATCCCGTATCGTACGAAATATCCCATTATTAGCTCGTATATGTTCCTTATGTTTGTAATTCTACTGTTTACATAAGTTAATCCAAAAAGCAAAAAATGACCATTCAATAACCAATTGTTTATAAAAAAATTCCCTGCTACAACCAACAAATTCAACATTTCACAACAGAAGTAGCAGTAGAAATAATAGTTTTGGTTTTGATATTCCTCTTTAAGTGACTTAGCCATTTCGTTTAAAAAATAATTTTGTCTACTTTTCTGTTCCTCATTGTCAGGATGTTGTAACTCAAATACCCTTTTTAAAAGGTTTTTCAACTTTGACGACTCTAAGAATCTCCAAATGTAGTAAGGGACAGTTAGAAATAATGCTTGAACAATTAAAAAGGCTACGGAATATTTTTGATATCTGGTAATATCAAACCTATAGTATATACGCTCTGGATCAGGGACATTTGTCAGTGTTGGGGCTTGCCAATATTTTCTTCCTTGGGTGTTTACAATAGAATTTTTCGTATCTGCGTATAAAATTACGTAATAAGGGAATAAAAAATTGTGTTAATGTATATTTATATAGAAAATGACCTTAATAAATTGTCACCTGGTATGTCTTTTTCTCTGTAAATCCCCTGAGCTTCGCATATTGCTTGGAGTTCCTTAGGTTCGTAAAAATTTCCTCTGCAGGTTAGATTCTGTGCTTCACCAAAACCAATTACTATGGCCGCCGTTAGAAGAAGGCTGCAGAAACCGACCTTATAGTGCATAAGAAAATGAAAGCCGACAATTCTTTCAGTTTTTAAGGGTTTAAAACTTGAGAACGTTTGTTGAACGAATGATAAAATGGATGACATTGTAGTTAAATTTTAAATTTTGCTTCGTTTTAAGAATTTGTTTTAGGCTGGATACAATAGTGTATAAAATGATTTAGTGAGAGAAGCCAGTCTTACTTGGTGGTTGAAAAGCAAATAAATGGCACTACTATATGACTCATCCATGAGTATGAAGAAGGCATCATGTTTCAACAGACAGCCTTGAAAATTTGCTGAGTAAGATTATTCTATCATGCACTGATTTACTTGCTGTTAGATTCACATACATAAGTTTTAGGTTTACCATTACACTGTATTATATTCTCAAAAAACCGGCGAAAAATGTCGTGTCAAATGGTAAAACATTTATTATTGTACAAATTGGTACTAGTTTTCTGTGACAAAAGTGGTAAAATTAATTAAATCTATTTTGATAGGAAAATTTGGAAGAGGAGCAGAGAAAGGTAGAGGTTAACCAAGTAAAAGTAAGTTTGTGGATTGTGACGTCCCTATCAATGGTTATAGAGTTAATTTGTTTATTTTTTTTGAAACAAAATTTACAGACTAATGACAAACTGAAGGTCCGAAAGACCACAAAACCCCAAGAGCATTTGAGACAGGAATTAGAAGAACTCGACAAAAGCCACGAGGTAAGTATCATTTTAATTAACAATGACTAGTGATAAAAGAATTGAGTAACTGGTATAAATTTTGGTAGTCTAATTTGAAAGTAAAACCGAGTGTTCCGGAAAATGTACCAGGAACATCAACGATCTGGGAATATGATGACGTAAGTAAGAATTTATTTTGCGATCTGAAATATTTTGCTTCATGTAACTGCGTCCTATTAAATTTGTTTGTTGTAGGATTTTAAGGAACCAAAGATGCGAAATTCTGCAAAGACACAAGACCAATTAAAACAAGAGTTAAAGGACATAAAGAACAGCCACGAGGTAAGTATCATTTTAATTAACAATGACTAGTGATAAAAGAATTGAGTAACTGGTATAAATTTTGGTAGTCTAATTTGAAAGTAAAACCGAGTGTTCCGGAAAATGTACCAGGAACATCAACGATCTGGGAATATGATGACGTAAGTAAGAATTTATTTTGCGATCTGAAATATTTTGCTTCATGTAACTGCGTCCTATTAAATTTGTTTGTTGTAGGATTTTAAGGAACCAAAGATGCGAAATTCTGCAAAGACACAAGACCAATTAAAACAAGAGTTAAAGGACATAAAAAACAGCCACGAGGTAAGTATCATTTTAATTAACAATGACTAGTGATAAAAGAATTGAGTAACTGGTATAAATTTTGGTAGTCTAATTTGAAAGTAAAACCGAGTGTTCCGGAAAATGTACCAGGAACATCAACGATCTGGGAATATGATGACGTAAGTAAGAATTTATTTTGCGATCTGAAATATTTTGCTTCATGTAACTGCGTCCTATTAAATTTGTTTGTTGTAGGATTTTAAGGAACCAAAGATGCGAAATTCTGCAAAGACACAAGACCAATTAAAACAAGAGTTAAAGGACATAAAAAACAGCCACGAGGTAAGTATCGTTATAATTAATCATGACAAACACATTACTGCAGTAAATAACTGAATAGCTAATGAATAATTTTGGTAGGCTAAGAAGCATTTAGAAGAAATGAGGCGCTTCCCGGAAAACCAGAACATATTTGAAGACAAAAAGACACAGGAAAATGTACCGGAAATATCAAAAAATGGCAGAAAGGAAGACGTAATTTCGAGCAGTTATTTTTGTAATACAAATATTTTGCTTTATATCACTGCCCTATAAAATGTATTTGTTTTAGGGCTTTACGGAACAAAATGTCCAAAATCTGAAAGAAAATGAGTTGCAGAAAAATGAAAGCAGTAGACAAAAAATGAAAGTAATTAATATACCATTGAAAAACAAAAATAGCATTAAACATGTAAATACATCATTGAGTATGACGTTTTAGGACAGAGACAGGAACGAGAACGGTCAAACTAATAATATCTTTCGGAAGTTGAAAGATAAATTGACAGGAAGAAAACGTTATGAGGTACCACTGCAAAATTAATATTTACGTAATTAATGTTGGAAAGCTAATTTTTTGAGGTCAATCGCAGGTGAGTACTCCACAAGCAAGTCAAGAACTGGACAGCAATACCAAGGAAATGCAGAAAGAACGATTGGACGAAATGATTCCTGAAGACAATTGTGGGCTTCAGATTGTACGAATAGACTTATGGGGGAATGAAAACATCTTAGATTTGGGTGTCGAAGACCCAACTGCCAAACAACGTGAATACGAAATTTCTAGAAATTCAGACGCAGTGGTACGCGAAATAAGTAGGTCCAAAGCTTACCGAAAAGAGCAGACTGAGTTATATAGAAAAATGAAGCAAAAGGCGTCAGATGTAAAAACTGCAACAGACAATTGCGAACTTGATTCTCAAACAGTACGTAAAAATCTTGATAATATTATTATAAAAGGCGATACACATCAATAACGGAAATAATAATAATAAATAAATATTGAGGATAATTTACAGAAAAAGGAGGAAGTCTCAAATAACGACTCGATGCGGCAAGACAGCAATACAAGTGAAGATTCCTATGCTTACGAAAATGTAATTATTTTAATATACTTCCTAATAATATGCAGTTTCAGGAAATAGTTACAAACGAAATGGAAATTTTATTTAGAAAATGATGCAACTGGAAAACTTGGATCCAAAGGTTGATGTGCTGGAAAACGATTTAAAGGATTTAATATGCCGCACTGAAGTATGTTTTTTGTACCATCTATTAATATAATTTGAATGAAAAGTGAATTGTTTAAAGGCAAAATGAAAGATTTTTTATCCGATAATGAGATATAAATTTATGCAAAATTTATGGACTAAAGGATAGACAATGTAATATATAATAATGGATATCAAACCATGAAACGCAAGAAACTAAATGATTACGTTACGATTGTATATTCAAATTTTAGTATTCACTTGTTATGAATTGAAAAATGTAAATTTTATTTTTGTAGGAGATGCTGAAAAGACAAAAAAATTTACTTGATCATATAAACAGTGAACGTGGGGAGAAAGTTTCTCCAATGCCCGTGATTACAAATGAAATCATAGCTGAAATGGATACATTGAAAAAAGAAATTGAGGTAGTTGTATGATTATCCAATTTAAAAGTGAAGAGTGACAACCATGGTAATATGTATAATATTTGTATCCATAGGGCATTGAAAAAGAGACAAATAAATTCGACGAGCGGAAGGCGGATGACAATGACATGGAAGTAAGAAGAAATAATGAAAACAGTGTTTGTATTAAGTAAAAATGTTTAAACCAAATAAAATATAAAAGCGTTTAAAAGAAATTAGTCAATGACTAAATAAATGACTTTATTTCGCGAAATATTTCACCTCAGTTTTGTTGAAAAGGGAAATTAATGAAATAAATACAACAAAGTGAAATAAAGTCATTTATTTCACCCGTCTAAGGTGAAATAAAGTAAATTTCAAATAATTTCTTTATTTCAAATAATTTCTTTATTTCAAATAATTTCTTTATTTCAAATAATTTCTTTATTTCAAATGATTTCTTTATTTCAAATAATTTCTTTATTTCAAATGATTTCTTTATTTCCAATAATTACTTTATTTCAAATAATTTCTATATTTCAAACAATTCCATTTTATCTCACTTTTCAAGACAAAGTCATTGAAGTGTCAAATAAATGCCAACCCTTATTACATAGTTAACTTAAAATTAACATGTTGATTGACACAAACTGAAACTGAAAATAACTTTTTCAAATATGGTAGATAGTTTACTGTCTATAACGCCTTAGGATAACTAATGCAGTAAGGAGTTTCACGGCTAATTAGAAAAGCTAAAAATTAAGTCTCTTGTTCTTCACTTTTAATTTCATTCTATTTTCACGTTTCGAGTCTCAAATGTTAATAATGGCGTTAATAGAACCATTAATGTAGCGTTAATAGAATAATTGAGAAGTCAGATTTTCTTCGACTGCATTAACTACAAATACACGGAAGTCCGATCAATTTTTAGATGGCAGGGGATGGGTAAATAAATTCCGTTCCCTTTTCAGAGATAATTAAAACCCTATAACCTAAGTCAATGATTACATTATTGATCACCTCCCGCACATTACAACTAAGATATGAAATACTATAAAATAAATCGTTTTTTTGTGTTAAAGCAGACTGTTGACGAGCGAACTTCAAAAGAAATTTTTCACAAGGTTAATTTATGCCTATGCAAACAAAATAACTTTAAAGGGGAAAGAAAGGAATGCAGGTCAGGTGCAATGTACAATCTTATTAAAGAAGGAGCTCGCGTACCATTTGATCTACAAAGTATTAAAACAATATGGCCAGATATTAAATCTTCTCAAAAATATGCCAATATCAGAAGGAAATTTCAAAAAACCTATGAACAATCTCTATCGGGAAAGGAATTAGTTAAAAAGATTCAAGAACGTGGAATTACGCTAATGGACGACAATTTTACTTCAAGACTGGTGCCACCTAGTCCAAAGAAAAAAAGGACAAAGAGTCCAGTGAAAAAACTTGGAAAAGTTAAACTCGGAAAGCGCGTTTCAAATCAGGCCACAAAAGCTGCTCAGCCTTCATCCAAAACAGCAAAAATGGCGCCTGTTGTTACGAAGAATGTTTTGAAAAAGCCATCAAAGTTGACAAAATTGACAAACAATTTTAACTTTGCGTGCAAATATGATGGAGTTTCATCTAATTACTATGCATTCATTCCTAATAAGGACTGGAAGTTACTTTGGGACACAAAATCAAAAAACTTCATCAAAATGAAGTACTTAACAGATCGCCTGGAAGCGGTCCTGGACGGTCAAGGTGAGGGTGAACATCCAGGTGTTCATTTGGCTAGGGACACCTCGGCCTATGTTTTTAAAAATAAAGATTTTGTCATGGTACGTTCGTACTGTTCGTTTCCATCGTCATCTGGAAAATGTCCAACGGAATTCAAGATTTATATTAAAATACCTAAAGAAAAAGACGACCACGTAAAAATGCAAGTTATTGAAATAGGAGAAAGATGCCACAAACGCGGTGAAAATGATGACTATGTAAGTCATCCCTGCAGAGGGTACGCCAGAGAAAAAATTGGAAAGCAGCTGCAGAACGTAAACGCCTTTAAGTTCGAAATGGACTATGTAGACGAACCTAAAGATGCCTATTACCATGAAAATAAAATAAGACCTTTTGGAATCAGTGTTCTTCGCAAGATCAAAAGCGAAAATCGTTTAAGTAATAGAACTTTAAGGAATGACTATGACGAACTTATTTCAAAAAGAATGTCTGATCTTGACACAATTCGATACATTTCACCTTTTGGGGTACCGTTTGGGTTCAGCTTAACATCAGAAAATATTTTGAAAACAGCTGCTAATATTGCTGTAGCAGATTCGGGTTTGATCGTTCATCTAGATAGCACCGGATCATTGGTCGACACAAGCAATGTACACAACGGCGAGCAAACTCATGGAGAAGCCTACGTATACAGCATTGTTACTTCTAAGCGCCCGGAATTAGACCCTTCATCAAACTCTCAAATAATACCGTTATACACTATCGTCAACACCAAACATGACACAGCCGAAATCACAGACAGATTATTATCGTTCCGAAAAGACTTCACAACGACAGCTGAAACAATAACAGAAGCAAAAGAATATCTAAAAGAAAAATCGCTTATTAAACAAGTCATAACGGACTACAGTTTTGCACTTAGTAATCAAATATTATTGTTATTAATTATGTATATTGAATGAATTAGCAGGGATATATTTCTACCCCCTAAATTTTTGAAAAATGTATTTCTTTTTCAGTTAAAGGAAGCATCGCTGCATTCAATAACACCAAAGATATTGAAGATGACATAATTTTAGGGTCAAATCGACATGCGGATAAAATGACCTTAAATGAATATCTTCAGGAGATGTGCAGAATCATGAATGGCACACTTACGCCCAAAGAATCTGGAATACGATGTGTACAAACTCTCTGTAAAAATCACATCATTTCTTCATTTGCCAAACTAATTTCCAGAAAGGGCGCAACCAGAGGTCAGAAAAAAGTCGCTCTTAATGGATTGGCAAGACTACAAAATGCAAGCACCCATGAAGAGTTTCTGGATGTCTACAGTAAGATGGTCAAAATTTTGGACACGAAAAATTCTACAACCGAAATAAAGGAATTAGAAAAAGAATTACTAGCCAAGAAAGAATACATAAACCAAATTACTGTGGATGATGTAATAGACATTACTAAAATTGACGATTTATCAGATTTGAATGTTGAGAAGGAAGCGGCTAAGCAAAGATTGATTGATTGCAACTCATTTGCTCAATCATTAGTGGAATACAGGGATAAGATTATATCTCAAAATCAAAATGATTCAAATACCAATTGGGCAACCGAGAACAACTGCACTAACGTTTTATACAATCCGGGAATTATGGACGCTTTTATTAACACTTACAGCGCGATGGCTCCATTGTGGTCTGACTTTGCTATAAAGTGTTATGATGAAAGCTTGAATGCCGGGTCAAGCGGTGTCGTCGAAAAGACTTTTGGGACAATGAAAGCAAACAAGCATGTTAGCCGATTTAAGGCTCCGGAATTCTACAGATACATTAAAAACTTTCAAAGAATTCATCTAACTAGATACAAAGGAATGAGAAGGCATGTAAAACGGGAATATAAGAGGCTTAAACCGAGACAAAAAGAAGTTAAGATACTTACTCGACGCAATGCAAAAAGGTAAGGTTGTTTTTAATTTATATAATAATGCTAACAAGAATTCGTACTTTGAAACAAATATGTCTCCGTAAATATAGGAAAATTGACTGTGAAAATTGGGGACCAAAAAGGACAAGAAATACCAAAAGGTAATTCACTATTATAATATTGAACAATTTAAATTGGAAATATGGAATATATCAATGTCAATTACGGTATATTGGTAATTTTTAAGGTTTGGCCGAGTATTCACACCTAATCAGCAATCGTTGAAGAATGCAGTCGAAAATCAATGTTTTAATATGCCTAAACCAAGTAAAATTATCAATAAATCTGTTACCACATGTACAAAACCGACACCGGTTCTCGTTCTTAATAAATTGGATGAGCAGAAGCAAGGAAAAGGTAAATTGTTTACTAGAAAATTATAAAGAAAATGTAATAAGAAAAATTATAAAGGAAAAATTATCATGCAAAAAATATCTAATGCAGTTTACTCTTCAAAATTAGATGTCACCACAATTAGCAATGCTATATCATATGAAAATTATGATTTAAAAACACTGCAATCCATGTTAAAAAACCCGGAACCTGTGGTTGATGAATTGCATTTACAAGTGGAAGGGACAACTGTATCTCTAACCAATTTATATAGTCTCAGCCCAAATACTTGGATTGAAGACGCAGTTATTTCAAGTTCTCTGCGACTATTACATGAAGAAAGTTGTCTGAATGAAAGAAAAGAATCTGTTCAAATTGCAGCTGATTTGGTTATGAATTATGATCAAGGCGCTGGAGCTGCATGGTATAGGCCGAATATTTTCGAAAGCCAAATTACAGATCAGGCAAAAATTGTTCTCGTGCCGGTAAACATTCAACAGCACTGGTTGCTTGGTGTAGCCGACATTGAAAACAAGATAATAACAATTTATGACTCCCTGTACACGACTACTATGACAGATGATGGAGGAGTGAGTATAGACTACGTACACTACCAAAGAATAGCCCTTGAGCTACAAGCTGTCTTATCGCCAACGTTTGGTATTGTAAATTGGAAGCAACCTAAACTGCCGTATATAACTCAACAAAAAAACGGCAGCGATTGCGGCCTGTTTCCAATAATTGTAGGAGAAAAAATTTTCAAGGAACTACCTATCACAATTAGTGAAGACGAAATAACTTGCTACAGAGGAAAATGTTTACGTTTTTTGCTTGAAAAGATGGGGCCGATGGCAGAAATCATCGTAAAAGGAACGGAGTCAAACGATGCACTTCTGTTTGCCAATGTGAAGAAATATTACGACGATTTTTGCAGAACTAGAAAAGAAAGGAACGACAGATATGTCGTCACAGATAAGTTAATCAGAGACGCGATAGCAAAGAAAACTGTAAAATCGAGACAAAGTGATAGCAAAACACAAGTAGATGCTCCGGAAGACATAAATTGTTTTCAGGATAATCAGAAGGTCGGCAAAATAAACGAAGAAACCATTCAGGATGAATTTTATTGGAACACGAACTACTCTAGTCCTCCATTAAATAACATGAATGAAGCAGATGACTACTTAACCTCTTTGGATTCGCAATTGTATAATGATTCACATCAGCTAACCCAAGACGACGTAAAGGAGTGTCTAAAAGAGGGTAAACCGTCTTCTTTACAATTAGATTTAACTGACTTGTTATCTTTAAATTAGAATCAAATTAAAAATTAGCTTCAAATACGTTTTTAAGGGTTTTCAACTACAGAAATAGTTGAAGAAGGTCGATTACGACAGCTGGCGTATGAAGATTGTGACGTAGAAACGTTAAAGCTCATGCTACCTGATGTCCTTTCACTGCCAAAACAGTTGACTTGCTTAGCCGGACCAGAAGAAATGACATTCACGGCAATTGCATCTTTGGCCCCTAACCGTTGGCTAGATACAAATGTTATTGACTCCTACCTTCAATTAATGCACCAAGATTTTTGTAAGAACGAAAGAGTGCAAATCGGTTCTCATTTATTATGTAGGTATGTAAATGGTCGCTGGGAAACATATCCATTTGAACTAAAGAGCATGTCAAAAGAGGCAGAAAAAGTATTGGTTCCAATATTATTGGGTAATCATTACGTATTACTAGTTGCGGATATTCTAAAAAAGGAGATGAGGTTTTATAATTCGCTAAGAAAGAGTTCAACAGACACAGAATATTATGAAACAGTTAGGGCTCTGTTGGCAAACATGCTATATCCTAAATTTGGAATAACAAAGTGGACAGTAAAATATGAGAAATCCTTTTTACAACAAGAAAACGGAAGTGATTGCGGTTGTTACGTTTTAGCAGCAGCAGAAAAAGTACTGAAAGACATGCCAATAAAACTTAATAGACAGGAAATGATATCATTTAGAGGCAAGACAACCAGATACTTGTTAAACAAACTTGGACCAGAAGCTGATCAATATCTAGAAGGAACAGATAAAAACGATAAAATTCTTTTTGAAAGAGTTCTAAAAGAAGAAGCAAGAATACAAAATTTACACAAGGAACATTTAGCAATTAGTAATGAAAGAGCATTTATTGAAAATCTAATACGTACAAAAAACGGGGAGAATTCCAAGGTTATCGAGCTTTAAAATAGCAAGATAAAAAATAGAAAAAATTAAACGCGTTTCAATAATGTGCTTAATAATAATATAATGACTTCACTAAAAATAAGTTTGATTAAAACTCAAATTACTATTTCGCAATTGAAATTCCCTCTTTTCAAAGGCGGTAATCTCAAATCGTAACGAAAATATATGTGGCACAATATTGATCATGCTCTGTAATATTGTACTTTCAATAAAAGCAATTAAATTTTCTTAGAATTAAAAGTACCAAGTTATGGAAACAATTTCTAATTATGCAGACAATTTTCAAGTGTCGGAAAAACCTTCACCTCCAAATGTGGTACATCGAACAGCGTCTTTAATCGCCGTTTCTCCGTTCCTGCCGGTACCCACCATGTAGCTTAGATAAGGGTTAATTCTCTTATCGGACGAGCAAGGTATATGTTTCTCCTATGGATCATGCTTAGGACATATGCAGGCACCTAGCCTATGGTTCAAATGTTGTGGCCTCGGCCTATTTTGGGAGAAATTTACATATATGTGTTCGGGCCTGTACCAATCATGTAGCTTAGATAAGGGTTAATTCTCTTATCGGACGAGCAAGGTATATGTTTCTCATATGGATCATGCTTAGGACATATGCAGGCACCTAGCCTATGGTTCAAATGTTGTGGCCTCGGCCTATTTTGGGAGAAATTTACATATATGTGTTCGGGCCTGTACCAATCATGTAGCTTAGATAAGGGTTAATTCTCTTATCGGACGAGCAAGGTATACATTTCTCATATGGATCATGCTTAGGACATATGCAGGCACCTAGCCTATGGTTCAAATGTTGTGGCCTCGGCTTATTTTGAGAGAAATTTGCATATATGTGTTCGGGCCTGTACCCATCATGTAGCGTAGGTGAGGGTTAATTCTCTTATCGGACGAGCAAGGTATATGTTTCTCATATGGATCATGCTCAGGACATATGCAGGCACCTAGCCTATGGTTCAAATGTTGTGGCCTCGGCCTATTTTGGGAGAAATTTACATATATGTGTTCGGGCCTGTACCCATCATGTAGCTTAGATAAGGGTTAATTCTCTTATCGGACGAGCAAGGTATATGTTTCTCATATGGATCATGCTTAGGACATATGCAGGCACCTAGCCTATGGTTCAAATGTTGTGGCCTCGGCTTATTTTGAGAGAAATTTGCATATATGTGTTCGGGCCTGTACCCATCATGTAGCTTAGATAAGGGTTAATTCTCTTATCGGACGAGCAAGGTATATGTTTCTCATATGGATCATGCTTAGGACATATGCAGGCACCTAGCCTATGGTTCAAATGTTGTGGCCTCGGCTTATTTTGAGAGAAATTTGCATATATGTGTTCGGGCCTGTACCCATCATGTAGCGTAGGTAAGGGTTAATTCTCTTATCGGACGAGCAAGGTATATGTTTCTCCTATGGATCATGCTTAGGACATATGCAGGCACCTAGCCTATGGTTCAAATGTTGTGGCCTCGGCTTATTTTGAGAGAAATTTGCATATATGTGTTCGGGCCTGTACCCATCATGTAGCGTAGGTAAGGGTTAATTCTCTTATCGGACGAGCAAGGTATATGTTTCTCATATGGATCATGCTCAGGACATATGCAGGCACCTAGCCTATGGTTCAAATGTTGTGGCCTCGGCTTATTTTGAGAGAAATTTGCATATATGTGTTCGGGCCTGTACCCATCATGTAGCGTAGGTAAGGGTTAATTCTCTTATCGGACGAGCAAGGTATATGTTTCTCATATGGATCATGCTCAGGACATATGCAGGCACCTAGCCTATGGTTCAAATGTTGTGGCCTCGGCTTATTTTGAGATAAATTTGCATATATGTGTTCGGGCCTGTACCCATCATGTAGCGTAGGTAAGGGTTAATTCTCTTATCGGACGAGCAAGGTATATGTTTCTCATATGGATCATGCTCAGGACATATGCAGGCACCTAGCCTATGGTTCAAATGTTGTGGCCTCGGCCTATTTTGGGAGAAATTTACATATATGTGTTCGGGCCTGTACCCATCATGTAGCTTAGATAAGGGTTAATTCTCTTATCGGACGAGCAAGGTATATGTTACTCATATGGATCATGCTTAGGACATATGCAGGCACCTAGCCTATGGTTCAAATGTTGTGGCCTCGGCTTATTTTGAGAGAAATTTGCATATATGTGTTCGGGCCTGTACCCATCATGTAGCTTAGATAAGGGTTAATTCTCTTATCGGACGAGCAAGGTATATGTTTCTCATATGGATCATGCTTAGGACATATGCAGGCACCTAGCCTATGGTTCAAATGTTGTGGCCTCGGCTTATTTTGAGAGAAATTTGCATATATGTGTTCGGGCCTGTACCCATCATGTAGCGTAGGTAAGGGTTAATTCTCTTATCGGACGAGCAAGGTATATGTTTCTCCTATGGATCATGCTTAGGACATATGCAGGCACCTAGCCTATGGTTCAAATGTTGTGGCCTCGGCTTATTTTGAGAGAAATTTGCATATATGTGTTCGGGCCTGTACCCATCATGTAGCGTAGGTAAGGGTTAATTCTCTTATCGGACGAGCAAGGTATATGTTTCTCATATGGATCATGCTCAGGACATATGCAGGCACCTAGCCTATGGTTCAAATGTTGTGGCCTCGGCTTATTTTGAGAGAAATTTGCATATATGTGTTCGGGCCTGTACCCATCATGTAGCGTAGGTAAGGGTTAATTCTCTTATCGGACGAGCAAGGTATATGTTTCTCATATGGATCATGCTCAGGACATATGCAGGCACCTAGCCTATGGTTCAAATGTTGTGGCCTCGGCTTATTTTGAGATAAATTTGCATATATGTGTTCGGGCCTGTACCCATCATGTAGCGTAGGTAAGGGTTAATTCTCTTATCGGACGAGCAAGGTATATGTTTCTCATATGGATCATGCTTAGGACATATGCAGGCACCTAGCCTATGGTTCAAATGTTGTGGCCTCGGCCTATTTTGGGAGAAATTTACATATATGCGTTCGGGCCTGTACCCATCATGTAGCTTAGATAAGGGTTAATTCTCTTATCGGACGAGCAAGGTATATGTTACTCATATGGATCATGCTTAGGACATATGCAGGCACCTAGCCTATGGTTCAAATGTTGTGGCCTCGGCTTATTTTGAGAGAAATTTGCATATATGTGTTCGGGCCTGTACCCATCATGTAGCTTAGATAAGGGTTAATTCTCTTATCGGACGAGCAAGGTATATGTTTCTCATATGGATCATGCTTAGGACATATGCAGGCACCTAGCCTATGGTTCAAATGTTGTGGCCTCGGCTTATTTTGAGAGAAATTTGCATATATGTGTTCGGGCCTGTACCCATCATGTAGCGTAGGTAAGGGTTAATTCTCTTATCGGACGAGCAAGGTATATGTTTCTCCTATGGATCATGCTTAGGACATATGCAGGCACCTAGCCTATGGTTCAAATGTTGTGGCCTCGGCTTATTTTGAGAGAAATTTGCATATATGTGTTCGGGCCTGTACCCATCATGTAGCGTAGGTAAGGGTTAATTCTCTTATCGGACGAGCAAGGTATATGTTTCTCATATGGATCATGCTCAGGACATATGCAGGCACCTAGCCTATGGTTCAAATGTTGTGGCCTCGGCTTATTTTGAGAGAAATTTGCATATATGTGTTCGGGCCTGTACCCATCATGTAGCGTAGGTAAGGGTTAATTCTCTTATCGGACGAGCAAGGTATATGTTTCTCATATGGATCATGCTCAGGACATATGCAGGCACCTAGCCTATGGTTCAAATGTTGTGGCCTCGGCTTATTTTGAGATAAATTTGCATATATGTGTTCGGGCCTGTACCCATCATGTAGCGTAGGTAAGGGTTAATTCTCTTATCGGACGAGCAAGGTATATGTTTCTCATATGGATCATGCTCAGGACATATGCAGGCACCTAGCCTATGGTTCAAATGTTGTGGCCTCGGCCTATTTTGGGAGAAATTTACATATATGTGTTCGGGCCTGTACCCATCATGTAGCTTAGATAAGGGTTAATTCTCTTATCGGACGAGCAAGGTATATGTTTCTCATATGGATCATGCTCAGGACATATGCAGGCACCTAGCCTATGGTTCAAATGTTGTGGCCTCGGCTTATTTTGAGAGAAATTTGCATATATGTGTTCGGGCCGGTACTCAGCATGTGATTTGTATTTGATAATTTTTATTTAATTTCGTCATTTTTTGAGTAAAATTAAGTTTTAGTAGGTCTCAATGATGTATTTTGGATTAATTCCACAATTTTATGCCGATAATTTGTGTTTAAATGTAGTAATATTGGATGGGCCGGTGCCCATCTCCATTGGTTTTCATATTCTCGCATTCTCTATTTCTTCACAAAAATTTTTTTTCCCATTCTCTATATCTTCTCACTGGTTTTGGTAACCACGACCAAGCCCGTATCCAGAGTGGAAGCTGGCGGGGCTCGAATCCTCCCTAAATTCCCAGAAAAGGACGAGATTTTTGTCAAAACTGGTTAAAAATCCAAAAATGTTACCAATGTAGTTTGGTGCCCCCCTCTTTAAATTTCTGGATACGTGCCTCACCACGATAATTGTATAATTTCATTTTTCAAGTCAAACAGAGTTTCACTTTTCACTCTAAAAACTTTGAAAAGATTCAACTGACTGTGTGAAAACAGGAAGCTATCACAAAAAATGGTAGGTGAAACAACTCTAATGCTACCCAAATACTAATGTGTGACATAATTGCGTCGTTATCTTCAATCAGTGATACCTAAGTACTAACGTTAATTGAAATTTTTGCGTGAAAAGGGAAAGTTACGAGGGAAGGAATCAGTGGAACTCAAAACCTAGTTTTAAATTAAATTATTTGTAATACGCGTTAAATTTTGACGTCTTACGATTTACGAGTGCGATATAGCTGACTGGTTGCCAAGTACTACCAACTACTAGACTTCTACACACGTTAACTTATTTATAAGCAGCATCTGAACTGAATAGAATCATCGCCATGTGTTCGGAATTAATAGAAAATAGATCACTAGATGATAGAACAGATTTCGAGGACGACTACATACATGGAAGCATAAATTAATTGATTTACAATTGAAAAACGAGTTCTACAGGAAAAATACTAATATAACATGCAGCATCTACTACATAAAAACCTACAACAAGCCGTAACAGAAGCTCGCCTTAGTAAAAAAGGCCGAATGCACATTTGCTAGAAGAATTAGTGGAGACAGTGTTTGTTGATAGAAAACCAAATTAGAGCATTTTTGACTTTTGAAATCTTAATCTTATTTCATTAATACTGACTAATAAAGTCAACAGAGTAGGTAATAGTTTCCCGGTTTAATTTGCTTCCTTGTAAAATCTTAAATTTGGTAGAAGAGGAGTGAAGAGAGAAGAAGAGGAGAAGGTGTTGACAATTTGGGGGTGAATCAGGAAACGCAATTGAACTTTTCAATGTATATTTAATGCCAAATTTTCACTTTGACTACCAAAGTGAAGACAAAGTGAGCGCGCAGTATCTCAGTAACCTACTGACCGATTTGAACCAAAATGATAGGGTTCGTCACTGGCCTATAGGGTTTGGTCAAATTCGGACAATGCATTCTAAAGTTATTGTTTATACGAACGGATGAACGTACGGAAGACTGTGCGGTTCTATAAGCTGCCTTTTTCAGGCGAGCTAAAAAATTAACAATTATTATATTAAAACTATTTGTACAACATGGAAGTTAAAGTATCTTTTTTACGCACTTTGTATATGCATTTACAAACACATTGCTGCACTCAAAAAATACACCTAGTGGAGAAATATTCATAGTTCATTATCCATCTACAATATTAATTACTTTTTAATACAGATCTTGATTACGCTAACAAAATAAGTAGCCAACAAATGTTTTGATACACGTGTTTATAATATTTCTGCTTACCTTAGTTAGTGGGGATAACACACTTGAATTTATATATAATTTTACTTATTTAGTTTTGACGTATTTTTAACTGGTAGGCTTCTGGCTGCTGATGGATACAAAATGCGATGTACAAGTAAACCCTAAACATCCAGGTAGCGGTATAAGTAAATAAATTTAAAACTATATACCTCACAGTATCACAGTGTTATAGCTTTGCAACGCTTTGTTGAGTATTTATTAGCGATCCTGCAACGCCTGCAAGACAAGAGATGGGTAGAAGAGAATTCGAGAATGAAATGAAATGCAATTGGACAATATAAAAAATTCAGTTACAATCAGGTACGTATCCAGAAATTTGATCAAGGAGGGACACAACCAAAAATGAAAAAATTTTGCCATTTTTGGAAAGAAATCCTCTCTTTTTCTCAGATTTAGGGGGGGGGGCGTTGCGCCCTCGCCCCCTACTGGATACGTGCTTGTTTACAATAACCGATATATTTTATATACTTCTTGATGAACGTCGCATTTTCTCCAGTAAAGAGTAAAAGCTTAAAGTAAGGGATTATGGAAAATTCTAACTAAATTATGTCCATGCCCTTATTGTCCAGTCTCATGCATCAGAAGCATCAGAAAGACATGGCAAAATAAATGATGAAAATAGCAATAATCCAGTCTTTCTTGTTTCTCATGCATGCAAACAAGTTTTTACGTGGTTATATTTCAGTGATGAGAATAGACAAGGATTACTGGATGTCAGAAAAAGTAGATAATATTATTTAAATACGTTGTAAATTGTTCCTTCTTCATCCCCATACATAAAAGTGTAAATCAAAAAGATTACCTATGTTTTTTTGTTTTTTAGTCTGGTTGTTCGTCGTTTGAACGGGTATCGCCACAAGATACGTATATATAGAAAGGGGTGAGGGGGCGAACGCATCGTACCCTAAATGACTGAAAATGTCTACTTTTTTGCAAGGAGGCTAAAAATCGTTAAATGTTTCAACTACTACTTACTTAGTGCTCCCATCCTCGATTACATTCCTTGATACGTGCCTGATCGTCGCAATATATACTCACAATTTATTCAACGCATGATTATGCTGGATGTCTGCCTTTCAAAACCGACTCCCCCATGCTGGGAGCTACTGGTGACATAGATGCCCATATTTGTATTTGTTAATAATAATGTCATAAAATTATAGGTGTTAAATTAAATTTGTTGGTAAATAATAGATATTTACCAGGTAAGTGTTATTTGGTATATATCCAATAAAATACTTTATGTGATACATTTTTTGTTTATACTCGTATGAAGATGAATAACTAATTAGGTAGTCTATAATCTATATGAAAATGTAAGTGATTTATTAAGTAGTTACACAATATGTACGGTAACGACTGGTTTGGATTAGGAGACGAGAGCGTCACTATTGGGTTATCAACAACCACTGGTGGAAATTATGTTTTCTTCCAGGTATCCAAAATACCACCAAAATTCTTCCCAGTTTTGGGGAAAATTTTTTCCCGGTTTTGGGTTACGGATGAAAATATATAATTATGTACACGCTAAAAGTTTTTGCATTCAGAAGGAAAAAATTGATAAGAATAAACCCGAATCGGTAAAAAATTGCTACTTAGAAGCAAACAAAAAGTCAAAGGGAAGCGATATATTGCGTAGCGGTTGCTTTTTAAAAGCAGAATGTCCTAAGAAGGATCAAATTACAAAAACTTTCCACAGCTTAGATTTTAGAAGAGAAAAATTAAAGAAGTTGAAAATTCCGCATAGAGTTAAATTATTTTGTTATTTAGATGCGTTGGAAAAAATAAAAATGCACGAAATAGTTAAAGAAAATTTTTGAACTGTAAAAGGAATAACGTATTAAAAATGTTTAAAATTGCTTGAAGCCTATCCCTTTCTTTTCTCTCTCTTTCGCAGTAGTGCTATCCTTTTTTTCGTTTTCTCTTCCCTTTTTTCCCTTTCTCCTTCCCTATCTTTTCCATTTTTTTCATACCTACCTGGGCGTTTTCGGCTTCGCTGTCAGATTACCAGGATACTGGACAATTTCCACCAGCGTCACCAATCCTAACACGAGTAATTTTTAATTTAAAAATAAATTCCAAATAACTTCATAGAATAAATTGGGAAGAACACAATTTAAATGCATTAGAATCCCCATTTTAAACATCATCAATCACTCTGCATGACAGAACGCTGTCAGGCAACTCTTTTCATTTTAACATAATTTTCTACAATCAACAAGCGACGGATAACCGGCTGAGATTGGCAATAATTCCCTCAATTTTACATTTTAATATTGTTTTGCTTATACATTGATACTGCCTATCTAAGCCCAAGTCAGGGCATCGGTACTAATTGGTACCGTAAAGTGAACTAGGGCTACATGAAACAAATCTTGGATTGAAGCTATTTCATACACAAAACGAAAAGTACATTAAGGCTAAATGGTTCCTTAAGGGACGATAATATTATGGTAGGCTTATGTTAAATGATTTTAACTAATATAGAATAAAATTTAACATTTTTTAAATGTAACTTAAAATTTATTCTAAGTAATACAGACTACAGACCAAGAGAAATTTTATTTTTTCTGTCCGGTTATATTATTAAGATAATGTTTGACAGCGACAGGAACCTGTAAACTAGTAACCTTTTTCTTGCATATTAGTTTGCACAAAACAATGGTGGCCCAAATTAGAATTCCAATACTCCATAATACACACACAATTGTAGCAATAACAACGATAGTGGAATAATTCTTCAAGCCGGTATCCGGATTTTTTAGCGAAGAATTCCCTGTAAGAAGAAAATAATAAAATATTATGAATTGTCTATCATGAATCAGTTTACAAAATTAATGTTAAATTATGGAGTGGTTAATGCTGTAATTAAGTGACAAGATGAATTTTAAGAGATTTTGTATACCTTGGCAAGGGCGTGGAAAGCAAGTGGCTTGTTGGAAGTAGTGACCATAACAGCCTCTCCATTGTGAAGGTGTAGTAATATTTCCAGGATGACAAGCTCTCCAACGTACCCGTCTTCCACTTCCACAATTCACTGAGCATGAGGACCACTCACTCCAATATGACCAATACGGATCTCCTGCGACGAAATTAAATACATTTCATCTTCCCTAGTACTTGCTATCTAACTTGTAACAAGACGAATGGGAATCAGGGAACAAAAAAGGACCTTTTTTACCTTTTTTGCCTTTTTTGTAAAAAAGGTAGGAGTAAGTTTTTAAAAAAGCATTCCTTTTTTGTCTTTTTATAAAAAAGTTTGGAGTAAGTTTGTAAAAAAACTGTCCCTTTTTGCCTTTTTTGATGTATCAGCTTGGCCCATTGACTTCCACTTTACGTTTTTATGTAAATAAGGTAAAACGGACTGCGTTTTTTAAAAAAGTAGTACGTTTTTGCTTTTTTGTAAAAAATAAATGCCTTTTTTGTTCCCTGATGGGACTATGTTACCATCACAGTAATTGGAATCCAATTTGTTGATTTTTGTTTGTGAACAATTTCTCACTTCAGTCGCAGGTCCATCGCAAATATTCATACTGTCACTTGAATAGCCTGATTCAGAATGACATTCTCTGTTATCTTTTAGCACCTGCTCATCTTCCTGAATAACAGACTGATTGCCGTTGACTTCCTTAAGTAATTTGCAACATCTTCTCCTTTTTTCAAAACCAGAGGGATTCTGTGGGCTACAGGAATCACAGCCATTCCAAGAGGACCAGTTACTCCAAGCTGTTCCATTTAAATCTATTTTATGAAGCACCAATCAAGATAATAATGAACTGCTTTTACGAAAACGAATACAAACCGAAGTATTCCTTTGCAGAGGACGGACAAGTGTGCGTATTGCAAAGAAGAGATTCCACAGGCGAACCGATACAATTTAAATATGGAAAAGTTTGGTTCAAGCAAATCCGTGACCTAAGTGAGAATCCACCACCACAGCGAGCATTACATTCACTCCAGTCAGTCCATTCTGACCATGAAGCTTCCACTATCCATAATTTTCATAAATTGTATTTAATTCTATCATATACTTCATACTTTCAATTTATTTCATACCTGGACAATCAACTTTGTACTTGATACACAAGACGGAAGCCCAGATCGTATCCTTTCGAAAAAACTTAACTTAAATATAGACTTAAAAAATATTTCGAGAAATCTTACATTTTTACAGAAAAGATACACTTACAAATTCGAATGTTGAGGAAGTACTATTTTTTAGTGACTGGTACAAATCAGTATATTCTAATTCGTATCGCAAATCAAAAATATTTTGAAGGGAAGAATAATTTGATGACATTTGCTCCAAATATTTTAATATCCTTTGAGATACATTAGAATTGGAAGTATCATTTTGTCGTGGTCCTGAATTTTCAATGACTTTTGTGATGGAATTATCTAGATTAAGAAAAGCACTTACTAATTAATATAGAGATAAATAACCTATGTTATTATATAATACTATATTATACTTATTACTAAATGTGTTGATCGGTAAAAGATCGTTGAAAAAATATTATTTTCACAATTAAAAACTACTACATCATTAATTCAATCATTATGTGATAATTTACCTGCAGTTTTTGAAATATTGTCTGGAAAACTGAAACATTCTGGGATTTGAGTCCAGGAAATAAGTAAAAGGCAACACAAACTTTTCTTGTTGGTCTTCATCATATTATCTAAACAGATATTCTACATACGTTCTCCAAAATTTTTAAATTTTATTTGTCAATTTCCTTAATGAAGATGATAATATTTACATATTGTGCAAAATATTATACACTTGTTAGATAAGGTACTTAAAAGGCTAAATAGAAATTGAACATAATAATCGATGACAAAAAGTAGTTAATTGCGGCCAATAAAAAATAACTCTACAAAAATGAATTGATCTGAGAGCACAAACGATAAATCTGTCTTGGACTGGAATCGTAATAAATCGAAGGAAAAAACAGCACAGATTGGTATAGATACCGTTATATTTAAAAAGTGTTTACAGGAATATTTAGCTTTGTGAATAAAGTAGCAGCGGTTAACATACTCCCGTTTTTCGTACAACTTGTATCACTAAAAAACTATTTATCAGTTAAAATAATTGCATCCTGTGCAGCGTTGTAACTTACTTGATGTTTATAACAAGATGGATGTGTTTATAAAAACTCAAGTATTTACTTGTCTCCAATATTTGGTTAAGGTGTTGATATTATTGTAATATGTAACATCTATGAAGTGTTGTGGTATGTTTAAAATCTGCTGTGGTATGGAAATAACTTGATTTTGGGAGGTATCTCATGGTTATGATAATAGGAGATTTGTTGTTCAGCTAGAAGAGAAAAAAACAGCTTGGCATATACATAATTGGTAATTCTTATCATGCTGCAGGATTAGAAAATATAATGACGTTAAGAAAGACAGTATATAATAATAATTGTAACGGAGAATAACATTGCGTTAGTGATAGAGAAGCAACAATAATTAAGCAATCTCTCGTGGTTTCGTATATTTCAGTAGTTAATTACGGCATCTTCTTCCAACTGTATGTAGCCTTAATAGCTTTTGTAATAAAGCAGGTATTTGAAACAAAACTTTAGAATATAAACAGTATAAAGATTTACATGTGCAGCTACCGAAAAGTAATTTCGACTTCCAACAGAAAGTTGACATAATGTATGTAGCACACATACTCCAGTTATAGAAAACATATAAAAATTGTATCCAAAAAATTATCTCTAATATAAACTTGAAATAGGGCCTATACGCGTGTTAAATATAAAACAATATTAAACCCTGGTTAAATAATTACCAGAACCTACCAGACCCGATTTTCCCAAGCGTAGGGCCCCATAAAATGTCAGTGGCCTCAAAACCTAAAGAAAATTTTATTTTCTCTGAAAATTTCAAGAACTTTTACTTATCACGGCGTGGGACTATTTTAGTTTGAATGAAATTTTGATTCTTTTTCGACAAACGAGTTACAGAATTTAAGCGGCCGCATTCGTCTTCATTTGTCCGGATTTATCTTCATTTGTCCGTATTCGATTCCTTCGGGTAAAATTCATTAATTGGAAAGTATTACATCATCATAATTTAGCCAGGCTTCACACAGTTACAGGTCACATATAAGCAGTAAGAGACATAAGGGTTGGAAAATTGTCTTTCCATTAAGTATACTCAATACAAAAGGCATAATCCAATCTCAAAATGGTCATACACAAACTCTAATTTTAGTAGTGTTCAACCTAAGTTGGACTTCGCCGTTTTTCTGATCCTGTGGAAAAGTATATTAGTTCGTATAATTGCTCTCAGTTTTTCCGTCTGAACTTCGGCTGTTAACTGAACCCATCACAGGGATATGACGAAATGTGGTCTTGCTAATGTATAATGTATAATCATGCGTTGCGTGTGTGATTAAATATAATAGAAGGCAGCAAATGCATTACATTGTAAACCTGCAGTGCCTATTTTAGCATACAAATGCTGCATTTTATACATAGTTATGTTATAATAGTATATATGGCAAAGATTAGATAACATATACTATATCATTTGCATTGTCAGAAAATATTAATACTGGCATACTGGCATATTTATTGAACTGTTGTTAAATACTATTTCATTCCAACAAACTGGCAAAGAGCGTGTACACATTTATTACTACACGTCAGACTCCACCGTAGTCATTGTCTGTTTATTCAAGACACATCAGCAGCAGCCCAGCTTTAATAGCCTTCAGCATATCAGCTGAGATCAGGTTTATTATTCTTTTCACGAATATTGGAGTTGCCTTTAATATATAGTTTCTTCTGTCATGAGTACATTTGTGTTCTCTACACACATGTCTACTCTACATAAAAATACATATTTTTATATTATTTCCTCTGCCGTGTAATTATATCTATGAATAACTCGTGGAAATTAATGATTCATCGAATATTTTGTGCTACTCTGTTCTTAGCAATTATCATTTTGCTCACAAAGTGGGAGATTTTAAACGTAAGTCTTATATAAGCTTAATTTTATTTATTAGAAGCCGGAACCAACTTTTAAAACAAAAGCAACTAGAATTCCTTGAGTTCATTATTTGATTGGGCCATTAATTTTTATTTATACTCACCGGGGTTAGTTAGCAAGTAAAGGAAAATAGAATTTCTTTTTTTTAATTTACCGTTTTCACAATAATATATTTATTTATAAATCTAAATTGATTATACCTTATTGCAGAATATTATACCGCTGAAGGATCCGGAAATGAGTTCCAAGTTTCGATTTCAGCAAGGTAGTTTAAACAAGATGTTCTTTAATAAACGCTCTTCACATTCCGGCGATGTAGATCTGGAACGGAGGAAAAAATATTTAGAGGAGAGTGCAACGACAAACCCCTTACCAACTATCAAGCTAGACAGCCTAATAAAAAATTCAGATGCCTTCAGTATTAAATTTCCAATCAGTACAATAAAAAGCAAAGAACTTTTGGAGCACTACGATCAGTTGCCAAGCATAAACAGGAAAAGCTATGAGAACCGCTTGGAAAATAATGCAAAATTATCATATCCAATAATCCATGAAAAAGTAATTCTTTTAGTGATTGATTTTTTGGAACATAAAAAAGAATTTGGAAGTGCCGTTGAAAAATCGGTTTACAAAAACATGGGAGTTGCGGAATTCGTAACTAGACTTTTTATAAAACGAGCAGTTCAGTTTGTTGGTCCAGGAGATTTTTATCAGCTTGTAACTGGAGAAAAAAATAGTGGGGGATGGGAGAGCGTTGGTACAGCGAAAGAAAAGTCTCCACTGCTTTTAGAAAATTGTTTGAGTTACGATGAGATGAAAATATCCTCTTTGCTGGGTGCTTCTAGTCGTAGTGTGTTCATAAATTCGGGAAATCGGTTCAACAAAGGAATTGTCAGCTTCAACGACACTCATCAACGTTATGGAATCGTCATAGGAGTCGTTGGATCCAGATTTGAAAAGGAAAATTTTATGGAATGGCAAGATATGTTGTTGACTAAACAACAAAATACGAAAGAAAAAGGTTATGGAGACATTTCTCCTGAAGATTTTAAAACCGAAGGAATGTATTCAAACAGGGCAGATTTGATGAAAATCTGGGCGGGATTTTATGACCGTGAGTATTTTCGTGTTTGGAAAGACGTAGCAAAAGAAATTGACAATACGAAAAATAATTTATTACTAATTAACCGGGATATCATTCTGGACGGGGAGATTTATCAAAAGAGATGCAAGATCGTTGCGGAAACTTTACTTTTGGAATCTAATGAACGCGGGGAAGATAATAAACAGAATGTTTTTCTACACGTTGTTGGATTTGGTCTTGGCGTTTGGCAAATAAGTCCTGAGCAGGAAAAGCTATTTTTAAAGGGCTTTGCAGACGCTATTCGGTCTTTGAAGTTGACTCGGATCTCAGATATTTACTTTAGTTGGTTCAACGAGAATTCTTGTGATGGAATTAAAAATGGGGGAGCGATTGAAGTGGATAGTAGAAGTGTAACGATCCATTTTGGAAAAAGAGACCCACATGACAAATTGATTGGGAAGCATCAGAACAAACTGCTAGTAGTCACTTACGCATGGGATGGAAACTCTCTTCCTGGAAACGAGTTTTGGGGAGGAGCTCTCTCCGCCTCGGGAGATCCAGCTCAAGCCTGTTCCAGTCAAATTGCAGAGCTCCACAACCCGCACATAAATCCAATGATCACGGGAAATAATGTAAAAGTTGCTTCGCCAACAATCGGGAAGCTTCTATCTTTATCTGAATATGTCAAAGCTGTATTAAGTGATGCTCAAGACCAGCCACAACATTCTTTGAATGACAAACCAAAACTGTAATAATATTTTTTGTAATTGTGTTAAATTTAATACAGTGACTACTACTACCCTTGAGTATTCATTGCTTACAAAACTTTCAATATTTTGTATACAGTTAGTATAATCCTTCGAGAGACTGTAGAGAAATCAGATAAATAAGTTTTACTGGATGTTATGTGATGTTATAAAGGATGATAAACATCCTTTACTCTTTTGGCTACCAAATTTACTATTTAACATTAAGCCCAAAATCAAAATACCCTGTTACTGAGATAATGGGAGGTACAATCCAAATTCCTTTTAAAATTATATACCTATGTATTACAGCCTTGGTTCCGAATTTGGTTGAAAATTAATTATTATTGCCATATAATCCAAAATATTTTTATAACAAAACTAACTTCCAAGAAAAAAGAAATGTATATTTAATTTATTTCTACCTATACTATTCTTTTACTTAAGATGTGTACACGGTTCCGTTCACTAAGGCGAGCTTCTGTTACGGCTTGCGGTTAGTTTTGAACTTAAATGTGGTTTTGAATATCATTGCGAAGTGCATGATCATGCAAAATGTAAATAATTTATTTAGTGCATTTCTATGGGATTTCCTGCTTACTTAATAATAAAATTACCAACGAAATTACCTCTGCGTGAGTTTTCAACTTTTCAATAGCATTTAGACATTGTGTAGCATCATTAGCATCAAGTACTTACAAAGTTCAAGTTCAGTTTTATAGTTTTTCATGTCAGCATCTAGCCATCAAATCGATCGGTCATTCCTGAAAAAGAGCCTCTACTCTACTCTTTAGAGGATTTTGTAATATTGGTTTACAGTTTACGTAGACAGACAACTTTTATTATTATATTTTTATATTCGGCTTAAAAATCTAAGAATTTTTATAGTTCAGGTGTAAAGTTATTACTGCTTGGGATTTTTTAAAATTCATTTCAAAATTTATTTCATGAATAAAGTGAAACAGCTGTTTGACGAAGGAAAATAACAAAAAGACTCAAAGTGCTTTGTGAAATAAATACTCTAGGTGTTAAAAAAATCCAAAAAAACTACCAAACTTGTACCTCGTTGGCAGGGCCCAGAAAAAAATTTCGGGAGGGACCCGACAAATAATAATTGAAGAAAACTTTTTGGGTTTTAAGGCAAAAATTTCTTTCTTTTCTTCGATTTCAGGGGGGAGGGCGGGCCCCCTGGCCCCCCGTCGCTGCGGCCCTGCTCGTTGGTATTGTTATTCCTGCACTAATTAGTGTATAACTTATTAAAATAAT
Organism: Tomocerus qinae; assembly: GCA_020055645.1. Taxonomy (NCBI): domain Eukaryota; kingdom Metazoa; phylum Arthropoda; class Collembola; order Entomobryomorpha; family Tomoceridae; genus Tomocerus; species Tomocerus qinae. Next base: position 128,881,589 of record CM034546.1, read on the forward strand.
AATATCAGTTGTCGTTGCTGCATATAGTTAACAGTCAGTGATGTTTTAGGAAGTAAAACCTTCTACATCAGGATCGCCTTGTTCTACACATTTTTATTATCATCCGATCAAATTTAGAAAAAAGATTACATTAACGTTTTGAACGCTACTCAAATATGATTGCATTGTATATTTGCCTTCTCTTTACTCTTCTCCAATGCGTGAATGTAAGACTTTTATTTGAAAATGGCAATTTAAAGGCAAGCAATGTAATAATTTAAATTAAAGGCTACAGGCAAACCGGACGAACCAAATTGTTTGGGAGCACCATTAAGTTTACCGGAGGACATGAGAAAAATGAGAGATGACTGTTTCACTGGTTACAACTCTACCTACGATCCCAAAGGTAGAGAGCCAAAGGACATTTTCTGCATCTACATCTGTTTCCTCAAGAAAATTGGCCTGGTAATCAATTTTAATATTTAACCTACAATACAAAAGAATATTATTGCAATTTTAAATGCATAATTATTTAGGTATCAGAAGACAACACATTTCTAAAAAATCCTTTGGCTGATACCCTGAAGAAAACAGGATTCCCAGCCAATGAAATCGAACCACTTGTAAAGGAACTAGTACTATGCATCGATAATAACGGTTGGGAGTTTAAATTTTGAATTATTACTATTTGTTTACAAATCAATTTTGCATTTGAGTTATTTGAAATTTTGAATTGATCGAAATAGTCCTAGCAGAAACTGTTTCCAATACAGTTTTCATTGTTAAAATTTCAGGGTCCGCCTTAAAAAACAAGGGCTGCAATAGCATCCAAGATATTTGGGGTTGCAGCGGAAAAGCTTTCCAAAAGGTCTGGTTGGTTTTAATTTTATTATTTACCTTGCACTATTTATTTTGGAGTGTCATTAATATTTTTTATGCAGGTTTGTGTCAAAAATGAGAAGCAAGAATAAGTTTTTACCAGAAAAATGAAAAGGTGACATACCATTCGTCTGAACAAAATTTTAATGGACATTACATACACAAGTGTAATGAAACATGATGCTAATGTATAATACTTATCTGAATGGGTTATATCAATATCTATAACAAGATTATCAGTTTTGTATTGCACCTAATTTGTAAATGAATATTCGTAAAAAATGTACAATTAGAAATAAAAAATGTTGAATGCATAAAACAACAACATTCTTTCCTGAGAGAGACTGCCTTTCCAACTACTATGCCATCAACAGCAAATCTACTATAACATTATCTAACTGTGTTTGGACAGGATTTTGCCATGTACGTGGATGCAGTAGATACAAAATTACAGTGCACGGCATGCCATAAATTAGAAATCATTACCAAATTAACCAGTTAACGGTACTCTCCTTCCTTATTATCCATAAAATTGAGTTAAGGGTGGTTAATAGCATTTAATACGTTTTTAATTACAACGTTAGCCCTTAAACATTATTTCCCTCTAACTTATTAGAAATTTTAAATTTTTTTGAGCCACAAGTCCAAAGTGTTCACCTTCCGCCACATTTTTGAAAATTTTGAAGACTTTTGGTAAATAAATATGGGCTACACTCTAATTCTAGGTAATACACAGAAAGTGTATGCTCAAGTTACCCTGCTTTTAACCACCCTTAACTCTATTTTAAAGATAATTTCTGGGTCGCAGTTTCCCTATAAAAAGTAGAAAGTGAACATTGAGCAACAGTAAATGCATGAATGCATGGTTAAATTCACATTGTCATCTAACGTTCATATGAACCGAACGTTCAGAGGCAGAGACCAATATTACGACCATAGGAACTGTGTATATTATATTTGTGCATAATGAAATATTACAGGAAACGGTCAATCGCTCCTTTATTTAAGGGAAATTTATTTGAACACAACTCATTGGCTGACAACTAGACAATTGTAATATGAGTCGGTTTATTGCAACTTATGGTGAGTTCTGGTGTTGTGTAAAAATCACGATTCAAAAAATAAACAAATGACTAGATTATTCAGCATTGTAGAAATATCATAGAATGCCTGATATGTCTGTCTGTCTGTCGACTTTGTCCGTAGCACGATAACTGAGAACGGTTTAAGATAATAACTTCTGTACGTAATTTAGAGATGAAAAGTGAGATCAGGTTTGAAAATTAACGAAACAAAATGACACATATACACCCGACAAATTTTAAATGGAAACGTACCATTTTCGCATAGAGGCAGGTATCCAAAAATTTGGTTAAGAGGGGGGGGGGGTGCAAAAAAAGTGTAAATTTTGTAATTTTTGGACTTTTTCGGGACTTCTCTTTTTGTCAGATTTAGGGGGAATGCCATCACCCCCGGCCCCTACTGGGTACGTGCTAGTTCGCATATTATTACATAATATATTATTTAATTTTTTTAAAATTTTTTGAAGGGGTCGATAGGGCCCCGGGCAATTTCCTGGGCTGGAAGGGATAAGGAAAATTTCTTGGAAGTTGAATGTTGTTAAATTCTACACTTCGATTTCTAAAACAATTAGGTTTGCTTTTACAAAAACATTGGGTTTTAACACACATGAACCAACACACGGAGTTTTTCAATGCGTGCTATAACATATCGCGCATTAAGGAATAAATAAATAAGCTTCAATTCTTTTTCCGTTTGTAATAGCCTCAATTCACTCCATAATACTAAGAAAATACTGGGACAATAAACACCAAACAAATTAGAAATTGAAGCGTTTGCTAAAATTATCACTCACATTTTCTGTAAACAATGGATTGAATGAATATCCACTGTTATGCAATTTGCTGACAACTAAAGGCCAGCCAAGGTCGAAATACATTTTTGTTATTATTGACAACTATAGAAATAATGGACAGTGGCTGACACAATTACATTACAAGTCAAAAGTAAAAGCTTAACTCGTAGTCGGCACTAAATAATTATGCATGGTCGGTCATTACATAATACCCAAATGTTTATTTAATAAATAATAGTTCCAAACAAAGTATAATAAAACTCAATATTGGACAAGAAAATTTTTGTGCATATAGTTTTAAACCTTTACATTTAGAGAGCCGAATTTACACTCATTTCCGTAGTACAATTTGTTCTTAATTCAAACAAAGAGATTAATTCTTTTAAGAGCATTTACTTATTCGAATTTTTTTAAAGTCAGTATAAGAGTCATTTGAAAGATATAAGTAAAATAATCTAATTTGATTTTGATTTAATGATGAAGTCTTGAAATATTATGTGGGTATTTGTTGACTTTAAAAGTTGCAAAATGTTTACAGAAGAAATTGGGAAAAAACAGATTAAAAGATTTAAAAAATAAGTATTAATAAAATTATAATAAATTTTAAATAATTGTTAAGTAAATAGCAACAAGAAACTACGCACATTAAAATGACAAGAAATTTTTTATTTACTTTGATCATCGTTACCGTTTTTATACTTTGTGGTCCACCGTCCACAGAACAAGCCAGGGAGCCATATTCATTGTGTACACGAAGTGCATTCCTCCACCGAAATACTCTTGTTAAAAGCACAGGAACCAGAATCAAAGTATACTACTCAGAAAATTTTTTACCAGTGAGTAATAAAATTTAAACAATTATTGGTCATTATGCTGTAATTCTAAATTAATTATTATTTCCATGCTTTAGTACACATTTCAGACATTTATTTTTTAAAATTGTTAAACGTGTCCCTTTTTTAAAAATTCCTACAACTTTTGTTTTTGAGAAAATCGAAAGCATGCTTATTCCGAAAAAATGTCGACACCGAAGATATTTCCTAAAATAAAAGTATTTTCTAATGCCGAAAAAGGCTCTCAAAAACATTTTCAAAATCTGGAAATATTATTTTGCCGCCAAAAGATACACTTGTTAGATAATTTCCTATTAATATTTGCAGCTCACTTGGTATGAAGCAGCAGCCTGCTGCAAATATTTCAAAGATGGTATACCGAAAACTCTGGCCAGTGTTGCCAATAGATTAGACCTTGATGGTTATCACGCTTTCACGACTGGGGACTGGAAGAAAATGGGGTGGGTGGATATACACGGGTTTGGGAAAGACTGGAGAAATTTGAAAGGGCAGTATGTCGACGACGAAGAAGTATTTTTAGAGCAACCGCCAAATCCAGTTACAAAAGGAGTATGCAAAACGGTAGGGAGTGATTCAACGAAGCCCCCTGGTAAATTCTATGCTGTAGATACCAATTGTGACACAATTCTTAATGCAACGGTTTACTGCGAGGACCGTAAGTTGTATTAACGTTCTTATAAAATTGAAAACCATCGTTCAACTTTTTAACGACACGATTTCGATCGCGCCAATTTTAAAAATGACTTTTCAATAATAAAAAACTGAATTTTCTTTAAAATGTTGTCTTCCTTACAACTTTCAATGAATAGTCAACGTAATAAATCCTGAAATTAAAACCGAATTGGATATTAATAAAATTAAAATAATATTGAATAATATTACAATTTGACGACATTGACTTTTGGAATAAAATTAAGCTAGATTGTATTTTTAGTTTGTATTCCAGTCATCAGAATAATTGTCAAATTAATAATCAATTGTTTTTATTCGTAGCTGATAAAAAGACACCGAGCTTCCATTGTAAGACAAATATACCTCTTATTAATAAAAATATTCAACATAATATTACATGTAATTTTTAGAAAAGAGTGACTAATAAATATAACCCACCATATAGATGACTGCGACAAGAAATACCCGGAAGCAATGACTGAATATAACCAATCCTATTGGACGGATATATTATCGTTCAATCCAAATTGCGATGAAGGTTACATTAAATAAATATGCATACAATTTTTTGGTTATCTCTGGGTTGTACTATTTGCCAAATTATCAGATCTGGACAAAATCAAGTTATTAGAATCGCACTCACTTAGCATTCTTCCCATTTTAATATCTATAACTTTATGAATTAAACTAGGTTTTGAGTGTCACTTCCTTTCACTTGACGCACAAAGGAACATTCATAAATAAAACATTGTCATTGGCCCTGGTAAGGGGATTTGAAATTTTAGGCAGAATAAGTAACTGAATGGTCCTTTTTTGGTGTGAAGTGAAAGGGAAAGTGCCACTCAAAACCTAGCTTTAGTGACCAAAAGGGAAGCATATAGTCCTGGCAGATTGAACAACCCTTATAAAATCTAATTTAATTGCTCAGAGTTCACTTGGATTGTAGATGCACCTTCATATTGACAAAATAATGTTTTTTTTAATTGAACGACTTTTTCATTTTTGCAGAAAACGATAGAATTCCTCAAAAACCACCGACGACCCCAGCGCCAAAGCTAGAGCCAGAACTGTGTATACTATCGCCACAAAATCTGTAAATTTTTATTATAACACATTAATGTTCGCATTTAAAAAATAGAAATTAGATTTTAAAGTAATTAATAGAGTGGAGGAGTCGGAAGTAACAAATTATACTGGCGTGAAGGTGGTAGAAAATCCTACTAATCCACTTCCAAGAATAAAGGATAAAGTGAAGGATTATTGTCGTCTAACTCATAAATGGAATAAAACATTGGTTACCAAAGGTACAGGATCGACGATCGAAGTGTCTTATACTTTAGGAAAATTAGTCGTAAGTGGGAAATTTCGAATAAAGCTAGGTTTTGAGTGTCATTTCCCTTTCACTTCACGCAGAAAAACATTTAGTTACTTATTCTGCCTAAAATTCCAAATCCCCTCACCTAAGGCAACGGCAATGTTTTATTTATGAAAGCGAAAAGGAAATGACACTCGAAGCCTAGCTTAAAATTTGAAAATGGAATGAAAAACAGTAAAAAAAATTTTGATTTGGTTTTAGCTAAATTGGTGGGAAGCTCTTAGTTGTTGCTCTACGTGGAATAGCCATTTGACTCTGCTTAGTATCACCAATAGATCAGATCTGGATGGCTATTACAATTTGACGCAAGGGGATTGGAGGGATGTGGGATGGGTTGATATTCACGGATTTGCAAGTAGAAAATATTGGAGGAATTTTAAAGGCAAATGGATCTCGGACAAAAATATTTTCCAGGAGCAGCCGCCACCTCCAGTTAAACCTGGAGTCTGCAGAACAATTGGAAGTTGCTATGGCCCGAACAACACAACAGTCCCTGCCCCGTTTTGTGTTTCAAACGAACTGGATTGTGACACTTATATCGAAACAAAAGTATTTTGTGAACAGAAAGGTGAGCTAATTGTTTAAAGGCTATGTAGTATTTATTCTTGATCGGTTTGTTTCTATTCTTTAATTATTTACAGCGGATCCAAAGCAACCTGCAATGAAACGTGAGTAATTCATGAAATTGGTAACTAAATATTTGTTATAACTTTAAATAATTGTTTTCGTAGCTGTTAATATTAAATATGAATTTTAAAGACGACTGCAATGGCAGATTCCCACCATGGAAGGTAAATGACTTTGAGGAACCAATTCAATGGAAGAATTTAGTTTATTTCAACCCAAATTGCAAAAGTAAGAATTTATTTTTAAGAAAAATGTAAACTGTAAACAATAAGTAACATTCGTATTAATACATACAGAATGTGGTAGTAATCGTTAATGACAAAATTTTATAATAATAATAATAATTTTGGGACGATATTTTTAGACGACCCGTTTCCGCCGCCATATTGCATAGATCCGTTAGACCCCGGTAGGGACCGCGAAGACAACATAACTACGACAACGCCACCACCAACAATAACTACAAATTTACCGCCGCTTTTAACTACAACTTCTCCCCCAAATATAAATACAACTTCTCCCCCGAATATAAATACAACTTCTCCCCCGAATATAAATACAACTTCTCCCCCGAATATAAATACAACTACTCCCCCAAATGTAAATACAACTTCTCCACCGCATATAAATACAACTTCCCCTCCAAATATAAACACTACTTCTCCTCCAAATGTAAACACTACTTCCCCTCCAAATGTAAACACTACTTCCCCTCCAAATGTAAACACTACTTCCCCTCCAAATGTAAACACTACTTCCCCTCCAAATGTAAACACTACTTCCCCTCCAAATGTAAACACTACTTCCCCTCCAAATGTAAACACTACTTCCCCTCCAAATGTAAACACTACTTCCCCTCCAAATGTAAACACTACTTCCCCTCCAAATGTAAACACTACTTCCCCTCCAAATGTAAACACTACTTCCCCTCCAAATGTAAACACTACTTCCCCTCCAAATGTAAACACTACTTCCCCTCCGCATGTAACTACAACTCCTCCTCCTATTATAACTACGACCTCTCCCCCAAATATAAATACAACTTCTCCCCCAAATATAAATACAACTTCTCCCCCAAATATAAATACAAATTCTCCCCCGAATATTAATACAACTTCTCCCCCGAATATAAATACAACTTCTCCCCCGAATATAAATACAACTTCTCCTCCGAATATAAATACAATTTCTCCCCCGAATATAAATACAACTTCTCCCCCGAATATAAATACAACTTCTCCCCCGACTATAAATACAACTTCTCCCCCGACTATAAATACAACTTCTCCTCCGAATATAAATACAACTTCTCCCCCGAATATAAATACAACTCCTCCAGCCACTACACCACCAGGAAATGTTGTAACTACAACAACAGGTGGTAATTTGGTAACCACAACACCTACGGTAATTCAAGTGAACACAACCTCACCAACAATCGGGATAACTACAACTCCTACTTCACTGACATGTGTTCTTAATGAAAGGGATTTTACCATCAGCAATATCAAGGTAAAATTAAAATAAATTATATATACAACTTTATACTCGATTAGAATTAATTTAAATGTATTTCCAATTTCCCACTAATCTATACCACTGAAATAGATAATATTATATGGGACAATGTTTTGAAATATGTTGTTGGCCATTCAATCTAATGCATCATTATCGAAGTTTATGTTCCTATCGGCCACTTCTGAACCTTTATTCGAAAAGGGATTAAAATAAGAAAAATGTAATCCTAAAATTAATTGTTTAAGTTAAAAAGGTTGCATAGTAGGAAAGCTTATTTCTATAAAATAATTTATGATTAAGAATTGTGGATTGTAATTGGGATTAATGAGAATGTGTTTTTCATACTACGTTAAGTATATTCAGGTAAGTATTGTGAGGTGACCAATCAAGGCCGTGCGCCGTTCCATTATCTAATTACTTGTCATTACTTAAAATGTACACTGTGTCGTCAGACATTGCCTATTTCAACTTAGTTTTATTTTGAATTTACAGCTGTCTTGGAAGGGTGCGAAAAGAAAATGTGAAAGATTTGGATTATCGCTCTTAGTGATTGAATCTCAAAAGGAGAATGAAGTTTTAATTTCGTCTTCTCATTTTAAAGAAAGCAGTAAGGAATGATTTTGAAAGCTACTAAATAAATATGAAAATGGTTGAAAATAGGAGTATGAATGAACATTTAGCTAGGCTTTGGCAGACCTGTATCCTGTTTATGTTGCAAAAAAACCTTTTGCCAGTTAAATTCAATACAAAAAGATAGTAACTATAAAATCGAGAATTGTTTACATCATTTTTATAGGAAATAGAGAAATTTAGAAAGCAAAATTTAGAGTTGTATTGCACTTAACGTTAGGAAACATAACAAGGAAGTAATTTTGTAAGGCAGTTTAAGAAATATAAAATATAAAAATATAAAAATGCCATTAATCAATTTTGTTACTAATGCTATTCGCTAATTAGCATATACAGTTGACACAAGTTTTTGGAGTGCAGCAAGATTTAAAACGACGATAGGTTACATAAACCTTTTCTGGGAACCGTTGGAAAGAATTCCAAATTTTAGTGTCGACAATGCCGATGGACTTGTAAAAGTATGGGCGGCTGGTGAACCAAAAGATGACACCAAAAATGGCAGAGAAGTTTGTGTTGATATCCAATTCCCTGGAACCACTCCGGTGTGGTCCGTATCGGATTGTGATTTGGAGAAGTATTTTATTTGCATAAGACCAATGTGAGATTTATAAACAATTTTTAGATTTTAGAATTTTTTAGATTTATCAAAATTCAATTTATTCCAAACCATTTATTTACTTTTTTCTTAATTAACTACAATCACAAAAAACCGTCCTAAATCTAATATTTAATCTATCGATGAATACTGAAAAATTGGAGGTTTAAATGGAAGTTAATGCTCAGGGTTGTGAGTTAAACTAGCCGGTGGGTAGTGGCTAGGTGGCTAGGGGGCAAAAGTGGCTAGTGGGCGGGTAAATTGCTAGGTGGCTAGTGAGGAAAAGTGGTAAAAGTGGGCAAAAGTCTAAATGGGGCTAAATAATACAGTAAAGGATGTAAAAATTGGCGCAAGTTTTTGAATTTTAGGTACTTTTGCCCCTTATAGCTTTTGCCCAGGTGGGTGGGCAAAATGTAAAAAAGCCGGCTAAAATAGAACTCTATGAATATTGGTGTTTGGATACGGTTTTTTCCACCGCTGATGTATTTAGCAGTTACGGCTGTTACTAATTATGCATCATGCAATGGTTTTCCCGCTTCTGTAACTCCGAATGGAGAAATACCTTAACATTTCTTCGTACTACTCAACGCAACATTTAAAAGAAAGTGAGATATGTTCAACTGGTGTAATTGGTTTCTAACGAAACAAACCAGTGGTGTATGAGCTTTTTTTTTTCTATGGTTTTTCAAAATGCTGATTTCTAGACTGTTAATGCTATTTTTACAATTTTTTGCATTTTTGCTTATTTATTGTTTAAATTTTAAATCTAGTATTAAACCGGGTTGGGGTCTTTTTGGTTTTTTGGTAAAAAAACCCGACCCACTTCACTTAAAAACCCTGGGTTTATTGGGTTTTTTTTTTACAAAATATGCAATAAAGCGCAATAAAGCTCCATACAGATAAGCAAGATACACGAATACTAATAATGCTAGACGTAGGAGTTGATTATTATTTTTGTTCCATATGATCTAATAACAGGCATGTGCGAAGAGCTGCTGGCTGTGGTCACTTACCCCAAGTCAGCATTTCTGAAATAGATCCGCAAATTCCGCATCCGCCTGATATAGAGGACTGTCATTTACATACGGTCCGTTTTGTTTTAGTATATCTTTAGTTTTAGAGGACAAGCAAATTATGATGGAAATTTTATATTGTGTATAGTTATCACGAGCAAATAAAATGAGAGAACGAGGAAAAGAAATGCGAAGGAGAGCTAAGGCAATGCGACGAAAATTATGTCACACTTGTTGAATATTCGACATTGAAATCTTGCCCTGTGTTTCATGATATCTGAATTTTTATTTCCACTAACAATAAAAACTACGTTTTGAAATTTTTCTTACATACCTACATATTCCTGTACAAATAATAATATTTATTGATAATAATATGTATATTATTTCGTTGCGTGTTAAAATTTGTTTGAATGTACCGTAATTAAAATTACCTATATAATATGACCAAAATAAAATTCACCCACAACTGTAGTAAATGAATAAATGTCGTTTAAATTGTGACTTTTTTACTGAACATTTGAATGTAAATACTAACTCAATGTATTTTAAATAGAGACGATGAATGTATTTCGAAAATAGAACATTAAGGCTTATTTTAATATGCCTTGTGTGTACTTGTATCAATAAATTGTCATAATTTACCATTTTTACCATTAAATGCATTTTTAACACTATGATTGTAAAATATCTTTAAAATTGTAAACTGTTAAGGGAAGATATAATTGTATATGGTAATTAATATGGCTACTTATTTGAGCTTCATACTATAATTATAAGTCATGGTTAAAGGTCATAGATACAAAATAGAAATCTAAGCATTAAACTAAGTAAAACAAAACCTGTCATCAAATATAAAAAAATCACAATGTATATTTTTACTATTGACTCTCACCCAGGGTATTACCAAGACAGAAAGAAATTTTCAATATAGTTAACAATAGACAATGATTACAAGGTTTTAAACAATTGGTCATAATAAATTGGTCAATCAGATATCAAATATAGTTGACGTCGCAAAATGAATACTTATTTTAAGTTACATAATATGACTAAATATTCTAAATTATTTGAAGAATGGAACATTTGTCATAATATTTGACGTCCTAGCTGAGAGTTGTCACTCCGGTGCATTTTATTGCGTTATCTCTAACTTTGGTTTGATAAAAGACTTTAGGCATTTAGTTTTTCATTGAACGTTACATTTCATTGAACACATTACTTCGATGTGATTAAAATATTTAAGTTTAGGTAAAAAAATATATCATTGACATTATTATAGGGATATTCCTCCGGGAGGATTTACTAATTTCTGTAAAAATGAAAAATGTATATCATGCCGTTTTATCGTAGTTTTTTACGTTAAATGTTTAGAACAATTTGTCAAAAAGTAAAAGTGGCAAAAGACAAAGTTTTTATTTCCGATTTCTTAGTTTATCTACAGATTGCATAATTACTTACAAGGAATGTCACAAACACTTCACTTGGTTATACTGTGTACAATTTTTGGTGCACTGGCGCCCATATTGCCACCAGTTACAACTTGTGTTCTGAATGAGAAAGATTTCGTTGTTAGTGAAATACAGGTTAGACCGATATCTTACGAGTATAAAAACTATAAACTAACTACAAATTATTGATCGTAACCGAAATTTCTATTCAATTTATATGTAAATTAAAAATGTATAAATTAACAGATGTCGTGGAATGATGCAAAGAAAAAATGTGAAAGTTCTGGATTGTCGCAGTTAGTTATTGAATCCCAAGAAGAAAACTTAGTCTTAAATTCATCTGCTCAAATTAAAAGACACCGTGAGAATAAATATTATTTTAAAAAACGTAAATATTACTTAAAGCATATTAAAACAAGATTTATTTATGAATTAGTCGACACAAGTTTTTGGAGCGCCTTAAAATTTACTACGACTGAGTACATACAAATTCTCTGGGAGCCCTCCAAAAAATCTCCAAACGTAGTCGAAAACAATCCTGATGGAATTGTTAAAGCATGGGCGGTTGGTGAACCAAAGGATGATGGTAATAAGGACAGAGAGGTTTGTGTTGATATGGAATTCCACGGAACAACTCCAGTTTGGTCTGCATCAGATTGTGAAACGAAAAAACCCTTTATTTGCATGAGACCATTGTAAGATCATTTTTATAAAATCTTCTATGCAAGTTTTGTCAATGCAATTATAAGTCAGTTCCATTTTTTCAACATTTTAAGCAAATTGCATTGACAAAACTGACTTGCTTAAAATGTTGAAAAAATGGAACTGACTGATTATTGTAATTTTATTATTTACTATCATTGCGAATTCCCATTATATTTACTATTCTATAATAATTGCTATTCTAAAAATCATAATTTCATCACGACATGAAGCTTAAACCCAAAATGCCGCTTTTTTGAGTTTTACTACCTTTTTGGGATTTGACATTTTTTGCAATGGCATTCTTTCGTCACTTGTGAAGCTTTATGGGATTAACTTTGAGTGCTTTATAAACCCCTAATTGGCAAAATAATGTCACACTGTTTATAATGTAGGGTGGTTCGGGCAACAGCCAAATGTGGTGATTTACCCCAAGTGAAAATTTTAGAAGGAGTCAAAGTCGAAAAAGACGACGAAGACTGCAATTCACTGGTTAGTTTGGTTTTGTTTACTTTGATACCGAGAATTTAATTTAATTTGGAATAACGTGCAAATTTAATTGTTATTAATTATACCTGTTAATAAGTATTTTCTTTATTTATTGACTTCAATTTTGGTTGGTGAACAGACATTATAACTAATAGTAAATTTTTAATGAAAGTTACGGCTAAAAAGCTATTTCTAATTTCAACTTCTGTTTTTATTGATAAATTTGTACGAAATTTAAAATTATTTTTGTCGTTTCTACTAATTATATTATATTATTATACTTTATGTTGACCATTAATTTTTAGTGGCTGGTATTTAACGGTAAAAACCACTGTGCAACTTGAAAATGATAAATGGTATTGTTTATACTGATCTTTAAATAAGATTTGCACCGTTTAATAATTTTCAATAGAAATTACGTGGAGAAGAAATGAAGAAACGAGGAGAAGAAATAAAGCAGAAACAAGGAGGTGAAATGTTGAAAATACGAGCAGAAGAAATCCGAAGGCAGGCAGAAGCAATGAAAAATAGAAATTGTGGTGGTGGTTGCTGAAGCCGTGGAATTTTCTATAAATATGGATAAAACATGTGTAATTGCTATTTTAATTGTGAGCTAAACTCTCTAAATGATAAAGCGATGCCTGTATAAGTAATTGAACAATTAATACACATTTAAATTTTTATAACAATTTTGTATTTTTTAACAATACCTACCATTAACTACGAACACTATTTTCTAATAGTGCTAGATTTTTTTTAAAATGTTGTCACTTTATGATAATAAATATTGACATTCGATTTAATCAATCATTGACTGTAAAGCTAGGTTTTGAGTGTCACTTCAAATGCCTTAATATGGTCAGCCTAATCAAGTTGTTCCAAATCACAATCGTTTAGTCACTTTGCAAGATGGGACACCTCTGCGTATTTCAGACATTCAAATGTTACAGAATGGTATGATACCCATTTCCTTGGCCTATGGATGGGTGAGGGAGGACCGGTTTCATGGCCACCAAGATCACAGGACTTATCACCTTGTAATTTCTGTCGTTGGGGAATCGTCGAGGATAAGATTTATGCCGAAAAGCAATAATAATAATAATAATAATATTAATAATAATAATAATATCAATAATAATAATATTGAAACTACGCCAATGCATTGTTACAATGGAAAATGGAATGGAAAATAAGTCAGGAATTTTGTAAAAATTCAGGTCGGTCAGTGCTGAAGCGATTACGCCGGTACCTGGAAATGGATGGTCTTCAAATTCAGAAATCTCATTAAAAAACGCATGCTCTTTCACATGGTGTGCATATCATAATAATACACCCAACCAATCGTCAGTTATTAAAGGTCAAATTTCGTGTATACATCATTTTGGGACACCCTGTATGAAATAAATAGGGTACATGGCATTTATTTCAATAAATTTCGCGCGAAAATGAATTGTGCATGCTTGTACACATGCGCATTTTTATTTATATCAAAAATTCATTAATTTCAAATATTTCAAATATTTCACTTTTCAAGAAAAATTCATTGAAATAAGAAATTAATGCCCTGTCTGAAAGAAACATTCACTAATAAAATATTGCCCTTGCCCCAGGTGAGGGAATTTGAAATTTTAGACTTTCCAGGTCCTTTTTTCTATGGGTGAAGTAAAATGGAAAGTGACACTCAAAACCAACCTAGCTTAATTAATACATGATAATTCTATTAGTGTTCTTGCAGGCGGTTGGCATATAGGCACAATTAATTGATCATTGAAATATAAAATTGCCAATTTTATGTGTTTTGCCTATTAAATGGTGTAGAGGTAAGGATACATTTACTTCGTAATTCATTTCGTCTAATAACTATCAATAATAATACATAATAAATATATAAAAATTTCAAGGGTGCATAATTCTGAGTCGACGATACAGTTATATGCACATTATATGTAGTTATATGCTAAGGTAATTGATTTTTACTGCGAAATTGATGTATCTCAATATCAAAGAGCAAATTGGCAACATTCCTTGACAATTTTTGTTTATTAAGTTTACGGTAATTTGATTTCATTTGAACATTTCATTTGAATGTAAACTCCAACCAATCCTACAAAGAATACTAATTTATATCGCATTTCCGTAGAGTGTGACAAATTTACAAACTTCCTAATGGCGTCTAGGCTTGACTTTGTTATTATTTGTGTATTGTACATTCCTCTATTTGTTAAGGCAAGAGACGCCAAATCGATATCAATTGTTTGTGTTTTGAATGAAAGAGATTTCGCCATTAGTAAGACAAAGGTTTGTTTTCTAAGCAATATTAAATTTAAAAGATTAATACAAACGAGTTGCTAAGTAATCAAAAAACTGCACCGACTTTTTATACCAATATGTAACAAATGGTTAACTATACTACTAAAACACGAAGCCTTTTTCATTATGATTTAGTTAATCAATAACATTGCCCTAAAATTGGATTATTTTATATCTGGGAAATAAAGGTGACAAAAATATGGTTTAGAATAAATTTAACACCATTTGGGCGATTTCTCAATGATATTTATAAACGTGCCTTCACTTTATTATTGAAAACCATGTTTTAATGCTACTGGATATCACTGTCGTTCACGTACAAATTTACTATAACCACAATCTCACCTGGCCATTAAATGTTTTTTGTTTCAACAGCAAACTTGGGATGATGCTAAGAGAACATGTGAACGATCTGGACTATCACTTTTGGTCATTGAGTCTCAAGAAGAAAATGAAATTTTGAATATGTCTCCTCGTTTTAAAGAAAGCGGTGAAAAATATACAAACAAAATTAACATTATGACGACAACATACCGGCCTAGCCTATCCTCTATCTAATAATTTCATTCAAAATTCGAGGGGGGGGGGGGGGAGAATGCTCGAAGAATTTTTACGGTTTTTAGCGAAGCATTTCTATATCTTTCTCAATTTCTGGGGGGCGCCGGAGCCACGTGTCCTGTTGACCCTCGCTGCGGCCTTGAAAGAATATCAATCATAAAATACATTTTAAATTTAAAAAATGATAAGCAATTAAGAATGCCTTTGATTTTATTTGTAACAGCCGATTATTTAGATGCAAGTTACTGGAGCGGAGCAATATTTACTTCCACCAATTACTTAATACTATTATGGGAACCCTTAAAAAAGGCTATTCCCGAAAATAATGGCCATGGCATTGTAAAAGTGTGGTCGGATGGTGAACCAAAAGATGACTCCAACCTCGTCAAAGAGATTTGCGTTGATATGAAATTTCCTGGAACGACACCAATTTGGTCCGCATCGGACTGTGATTCAAAAAAATTCTTCATCTGCATGAGACCGTTGTAAGATCTTATTTCAATACTCACAAAATTATGGAATTTCTGAATGACCGAAACAATTGACGGCCAATTTCTATACTTATCACCAATTAAATAGTTTAAATAATGACAATTAGTAGACTTTTTCACAGACATGGCATTTATTTCATTTTTCAGGAAATATTTCGCGAAAAATGAAATAAATGAAATTTTTGAAATTAATGGAATAAATTAAACGCGCATGTGTATAGACATGTGCAGTTAATTTATTTCACTTGAAATAAATTGAAATAAATGCCATGTACCCTATTTATTTCATTTATTTCAAATATTTCATTTTTCAAGGAAAGCACAAGTGAAATATTTCGCGAAATATTTCAAAAATTTCACCTATTTATTTCAAGCGAAATATTTCAAGTTGTATGTCTGCTTTTTCATGACAATAATTCCGACGATATTGTGAAACAATTTTTTCCAACATTTAATTTTTTTTAAATGTATTTCAATAATTACTTAGACAGATGAGGGGAACTGTAGGTTGTGGGAATTTACCTCAAGTGAAAATTTTCGAATCATTCCCATCAGACAATGATGTTGGACATGTTGGATTTGGAGTTGACGGTTGCCGTTCAATAGTACGTTATGATTATAATACAGAGGATTTGATCTACGAAACAATTTAGCTGTATCATTCAGCAACCAAAATTTATCCCTGATTTGTTTTAGAACCTACGAGTAAACAGAATGAAGGCCCGAGGGGAGGAGACTCGGAGACAAACAACAATAAAGAAAAGGAAAGAGTATCTTGCTGAATACGAACAATTAGAATTGGACAAGCAGGTAAGTGGCCTAAGTTAACGTGTGGTCAACAGCTGTTGTAGTTTGATTGATTATTTGGGTAATTAGTTGCAAGCTCTCCAAATAATTTCCAGTTACCTTTTTCAGGAATGGGAAATTCCTGTATGGGAGTATTTTGTAATGGGTCTGTCTGAAAGTTTTTGAAATTTGTCTTTTATTTTGAAAGGCAAAAGCCCAGATCGAGTTCGTTAATGGGTCAAATCGGCCGCACCCCCCCCCGTCTGGGGGAAGTGAGTAACTTTGGTTCTGACAGCTGTACTGGTGCTTGTTAGGAAGCAGTATGATTCAAAACCTCAATACTATTGTAACGACCCTCTTAGATAACAAGCCCATATATGGATGTACGTGTTGTAGTGTGTTCCCAATTGGATAAGCGCTTATATGCAATGCGTATTAAATACACTAAATGAACTCCACTTTTAGTTAATTATTGGCTTATTTCGAAATCAACCCAAAAAATATTGCCACAGAAATATTTTATTAGTAACAGCACTGGTGGCCTAGTAAATAAATAAATATAATGAAAATATTGACAGTCTCCGCTATAATGATATAATTATGAAAATTGACGCATTGTGAATTGTGATTATATTTTCGTAGCTGAAGTGGAACAATAACAGCTCATCATCATCACCAGGAATTCCAGGAAAATTCACCCCAATTAAAGTGGATGTCCCATCCGAGTCGGTTGCAGTTACTTCAGCAACCCCTTCTCATGTTGGCAACTTTTCGTCTGGACATTCAAGAAGAATTATGATTGAATTTAACTAATATTAACTAATAGTATTAATTAACTTAACTTAATTAGTACCTTGCACTTGCACCCGCCCACCAATATAGTACACACACTCATTACTCCTTCCCGTTGTCTCTTCCTTTTCAATTCAGCAATTAATGCTCTATTATTTAAACGTCTACCAAAGGTCAAAATGGTTTAACTCTAAATTGAAAGGATATTATGCTATAAAAATGATTTCGAAAGTGAAAATGATTTCAAATTGAAGATTCTTCGACTAATTTAGTCCTTAGAATTCTTTTAAAATTAAAGAATGGAGTATATTTTGATTTTTGAAAATAGAAATTTAAGTCATTTTCTGCCGCTTTCGCACCATAGTCTAGACCTTAACGGATATCGCCATAGTCTTGACCTTAACGGATATCGCCATAGTCTTGACCTTAACGGATATCGTCATAGTCTTGACCTTAACGGATATCGCCATAGTCTTGACCTTAATGGATATCGCCATAGTCTTGACCTTAACGGGTATTGCCATAGTCTTTACCTTAACGGGTATTGCCATAGTCTTTACCTTAACAGGTTTATAGTCTTGACTTTAACGGGTTTCGCCATAGTCTTAACCTTAACGGGTTTAAAATCTTGACTTTAACGGGTTTCGCCATAGCGTTGACCTTAACGGGTATCGCCATATGTAGTCTTGACCTTAACGGGTATCGCTATAGTATTAACCATAACGGGTATCGCCATATGTAGTCTTGACCTTAACGGGTATCGCTATAGTATTAACCATAACGGGTATCGCCATAATCAAGACCGGAGTGAAAGACTTGTCAAGTTTGTTAATTGAGAAATCGTTCGCCACAAGTACGCCGTTGATTCTTAAATAATAGGTTAAAGACCAGTTTACTAATGCGGGAGGACCAGTTGGTAAAGACCAGTTTACCTTTGGCAGTAGGACCAGTTGATATTTAGCAAGACCAGTTTACTAACGCGGGAGGACCAGTTGGTAATTTACTAAGACCAGTTTACTTTTGGCCGTAGGACCAGTTGGTTTTTAGCAAGACCAGTTTACTAGCACCAATTTACATGACACCGAAAAATATTATACAGTAGTAATAGAAACGAAAGTTAACGTTTTACTATTCCTAGGATAGTACTAGCTCTCAAACTTTTTGGTTTTTGCCACCTTTCTATGTTACCAATTTGCCAAGTTTGCATGTTACTATTTATATGGGAGTGTTTTAATAATGTTATGTTTAATTATCTTGTAGATGAGTTGTGAAGCCTAAACCTAAACCTGGGGAAGGATCTTTCATCCCTGACTCAGATCGAACAAATTGGCTTGTGGGGCAGCAAAATATGACGCGATTCGATTGTTTTATTCGTTTTTAAGTCTGAAAAGGAACTTATTTCACGCCCAACATATGGAATGTGGTTGTCTTCTTATCCAACCAATGAATATCTTTACGGCAACTTCTACAGGTTGCTAAGAAAATATGACAAAATCTCTCTTACTGCAGAATTTATTGCTTACAAAACTATCCATCCCTGCCAAATTCATTCCCGATTCGGGAGATATTATTGAAGGGGAAATTAATCAGAAGACGCCCATTATTTTACAGTGACCCAACCCCCTTACATCACGGAATCAAAACCCGGGTATTTAAAATCTTTCCGAATCTCTGCAATTTTCCCGTTGAATGGTTTCCATAGAAAGACGAAGACTAACTCTTCATCACCAGAAACTATTGAATTCATAATAGATCCAACTGTGTTAGGATCTTTTATGCCCGAAAATGATCCAACATCTTCATATTCAGGACAATTGGTCCTGAATAGGCTAGTATTCGTTGATATGAGCATGATAGTCCACTAATTCTGTAAGGGGAAAATGGGCACTCGTACTGTTGAGCCCATTTCCCCTCCATCCCCGACTTGCCTAAGCAGCTTCAGCATGCTCACCGGTTTCGGGCATGGTCAAGTGGGTTAGTCCCGGAGTGTAGAGAGTAGTCTGGGCACTCCTGTGCCAGACTAATACTTGGGTTGTGCTCTATGTATGATTGTGGTATGATTGTGTGCGTAAATGAAACTGAATGAAAGAACACAGAGTAGTTAAGGAGCGAATGTTTATTTGACCTGGACTTTGTCTCCTGGTCAGATTCGGAATGAATGTAATTCCTGGATGCATGTTGTAATACATCAATTGTGTGTTTGTGTTGTATGATTGTATGGGTGGAAATAGGTAAGGTACACAGGTAAGTTATAGATTACTTGTAAATAGTATTAAGGATAGGTATTAGTATTAGATAGGTAGGGAGATGAGGATGGCGACATGCAGATCGCCTAGGTGTAAGGGGTGGAGATAAGCTGCGGAGACATGGGCATGCATGGCTCCTGCAATTCTTGCACATAAAGTTGTACATCCTTCAGTGGGTACTCCATTTTTGCAACGAGTTACTTATAGTGATGTTTTACTACCACTAGCATTCAGGTTTCAAAACTAGTATTCTTAGTGCCATTTTTGCAGTGCTAATGATAAATGGTTTATTAATTTCATGTTTTAATTGTTAAGTCTGTGAGGACTCTTTTTGAATACCTCACTTTTGGTAAGGTAAATTTCCCTTATTTCCCTAGTATTCTAAATTCCCTTATTTAGCTATGATTTTTTCCAGCCGCATGTGCATATCTTGCATCACACTTATGCAAGTGCGCATGAGACTGGAATTTGGCCTTCCACTTCGGTCGTTCCACCTGAACTTTCCTGTCTTTTCTTCCAACCTTCCTCTTCTCCTATCAACCCATTTGAATATTTCTAAGTTTATTTAAGCTCTGAGCTCTCCGTTTAGAACTCACTTTATGTCATAATTTTGCCCAATTCACTTTGCTCTGCAAACTGACTTGCTTGTTTCTTTCTGCTCCACTGGACAGACTAGACAACTCACCACTTTCGACTCGCCCTTCTAAAGGCCGGGGTAAGTTGACCATATTTGGTTTTTAATTAGCTTTTGTGCCGTAGCACGAGCCGAAATTTTATTTTTGTGAAGAGCGAAACCCCTCTTCATTCAGGTTAAGTTAATTATACATATTTCAACCCGACAAAGGTGACTAAGGTTTGGTTTACCGTGGCTCTACTTCTGTCGAGCCAAATCTCCCTTCGTCGAGTCGCGTACGAGCCACTCTTCTCCTAATCCTTCGTGTTGGTCATTTTGGCCAACACGAAATTATTATTCTCTTCACTTCATTTCTGCTAATTTAATTTTTCCTCCTTCTTCAGGCAAAGTGTTTCCTTATAATAAACACGGGTTATCCGGCTTTCGGACCCCCTAGGGCTACCTAAGTGTTTCCTAAAAATTACCTATCCTATTTTGGGGAAATCAAGTCTTTTGGGGTAACTCGAATGTATTTTTGGGAGGGTTAATTACTCAGTATTTTGTACAACCCAAAAATAGTACTCACCCTTCCTGCCATTTTGACGTATTTTGTTGAATACGATATTATTGTGTATTTATTTATTGCATATGCGTTATATTTCATTCACCATAATATAATATTATTTTGATCTTGCATCGACTTATTCATTTTATGTGCTAAGTGGAAATAAGGAACGAACTAATAGCCCAGAAAATCATACAAATAATCTATTCTTATCATAAGATATTACTTTCTGGAAGTATTTGTAGGCCCATAGGTAAAAGACAGCGCTGGTGCATTCTAATCATCGTTTTACCTAAGGACCTCACAAGTCAATCTATTCTATTGAATGTAAAACGTCAATACCTGATTGTAAATATTTAGATTGGAAATATTCATTTAAACGTAGTTTCTAATCTTGTTTCAATTGCATCAGTCTTTTAGGGAACAGCTCTCGACTGTTAGTACTCCTGTCCAAGTCAACTGGGAGTTAGCGTTGATCTCCTAGAAGCCGTGAAAACAAATCACCAATAACCTTAAAGTATTAAACAATTATGTATTGATAGAAATATAATTTTCGTGTTTAAAAATTTTAATTTGTAAGGCAACAATTTAGTTATTTTTCGTTTTTGCACATCAAGAATATAAAATTATTAAGAACAATAAACAATAAATAGTATCTGATACTATTCGAAATAATGAATGAGGTTAAATTCAAGGTTGAATTCTTGTAGATCCATGTTGCTATCATCTTTAAATGTCATTTGTGTTTGTCATGCTTTTTAGTCCTTAATATCAACTAGAATACGATTAATGAAGTCCACATTTTATTAAATTTATAGAATTGTATATTATTTCATAGTTTGAGTTTGTAAATTAAAAAAAATATTTTGTTGTCATGTAATTTTTCTCGTTTATCGACATAGTCTAGGCTGCGTTGAAAACAGATTTGTATCAATAGGTATTCGTTGGGTATTCGTTCAGTTTAATGCGAAGACAATAGACAATAATAATAGTAATCTTCTGAAATCACAAACGCAATCACATTGGGCGGCATAATAAATGTTTCTATATTGCTGTGAATGGCTGAGCGTTAAAAAGCTCATGATAGTAATATGCGATGAATCATAAAACGAATGTTGTATTATTCCATTATTTTTCTTTATTTTGTGCTTAATTCAAAATTCTAAAACCAGATTGAAGATTGAATGCAAATCGGAACAGTAATATACTTTAGCTTATTTTACAATGACATTTACATCACTTGTATTTCTTACTGCTACAACAACATGGGCTTTGTCTGGTAACTAAATTTTAAACCTTAAAACTGAAAAATTTTTAATTTTTCATTCTTCAACAATTTGGAGCTAGGAAATTATTTCATTTTCATTCAAACTATTTATCTTTTAAAATTCTAAACGGAAATAATATTTTGGATTTAGATATTTCTTTTCTGTTCTATTTTGGGGATAATTTTTCAAAAAATAAGAGAAACCATCAATATTAATATTACCTATACTAGAATGAGTTATATTTAAATAATTTTATACTTTTATGAAAATTAATAATCACCACTTAATAATTATTATATTACATAAAATGCATTTATATTTAAAAAATGTATAATCATGATACATATTGTACACATGACTACATGTAGTAGGCACTACGCCGACTGCACCTGAACGTGAACCACTGCATCTGTCACCCGCTGCGTAATATTTTTGTTTACTTAAATTATTATTAACACTAATGATTACCTTATTAAAACTGACTCAATAATAAAAATTTGGACCAATGATAGAATTCTTACTTATTATGATCTGATTTTGCATCTGTTTTCAGTAATGCCAAGAGTAATACACTTCAAGTCAAATGCAGGGAACAAAAAAGAACCTTTTTTGCCTTTTTGTAAAAAAGGTAGGAGTAAGATTTAAAAAAACAGTCCTTTCTTGCCTTTTTTGATGTAGCAGCGTGTCCCATTTACTTCCACTTTACATGTAAATAAGATAAAAAAGGCAAATGGACTGCTTTTTTAGAAAAGTTAGTACTTTTTACCTTTTTTTGTTCCCTGATCAAATGTGTCAGTATCAACAAATTTCACAGGGATTTAATTTTTTCCATTCAACAAAATTTTATAAACTGCTTAATAAACTTTAACCAACAGAGTAAACGCCAAATCGAAATGTATTGGTGCAACCTGGATCCCCCATTATGTTGTAAAAAGTTCAGGATCTACAGTTAATATGACCTATACTCAACATAATATTGCAGTAAGTCAAACTAAAAATGATTTATTTATGAGGAAATGGTGTAAGCCGTGGAAACATAATTTTTTAGGGGGTGTTGCGCCCCTCCCGCCCATAACTGGGTATACGCGTTTGTGTATAATTTCAATACTCTTCAAATAAATCGAACTAGTAGTTAAATGTGTGGTCTACAATAATAGAGCAAAGGAAACAATTTCCGATAGATTTCCGCGCATTCTCTGACGAATGAGTTTAAAAATGCTCGTTTTGTATATTTACAGTTGACATGGTTTGAGGCTGCCAGTTGTTGTCAGTATGCGGGTTTAACTCTTGCCAGTATCAGCGATAGAAAAGATGTGGAAGGGTACCAGAGGGTCAAGGATGAGCATGCAAGGGATTTCAATGAATTTGGTTGGGTCGGTATACAAGGATTCATCCAGGAGTGGAGAAATCTTGTAGGAGACTATATCTACGACACTAGTATATTCCAGGAAGAACCACCGGTGAAAGCCTTTGTGGGGGGTTGCAAAGAGTTATTTACACAACATGCACCTCCCCTTGTCAGCAACTGGAAACATTGTGACGAAGTAATTGATGAACAGCTGATATGTGAAGAACGTAAGTTTTTATAATATTGTTAACGTTTAAAGTCCTTGTTGTTCTCTCTCGGGAGTGATTCAAATATACACTGCATACATTGTGTGCGTTGTAAATTTCGGAAATATATAACATTAGGGAAAATTAACCTGATTAATAATTGCCATTTTTGGAATTTCACAGCGGATCCACTGAGACCTTTATTCAACTGTAAGTAATTTTTAAATTTATTCATTCCATACGCCTTTGAAAAATAAATTCAAAAGAAATCTCCTCCGAACTTTTTTAAAGAAGTATATAATTTTTTTTAATGATGGGATTTAAGCTTGTAATTCTAATTAACTAACAGACGATTGTAGAAATGCGTATGACACGAATCCAGGTACATGGAATGAGCCAGAATACTGGTTAGATGTTTTGCGTAATGACAAATGCGATAGTCCTAGTAAGTTTTAGTTACGAATTCCTATTGTTTACAATTAATGAAAATAATTACAATTGACCTTTAGTCTTCTCATTGTTTAATGAAATTTCGATAAATATTCTGACGAAATTAAAATATTTATTAATTTATTACCAGTACAAACTTCATATTATATACTTTTTACATTTCTAGGTGGACCTCCACTTGGATCCGATGCGTAATATTTTTTTTATTAAATAATTAATTATTGTTAATGATGGTTTAGCACCAAATAATGAATACTTGATGTAGTTACGAAATTAGTTTTGTCCACTTTGGTCGGAATTAATTTTGTCCACTTTGGTCGAAATCAATTTTGTCCACTTTGGTCGAAATCAATTTTGTCCACTTTGGTCGAAATTAATTTCATCCAGGAAGAAATTGATTTTATTCAATTTTAACCATCCATCCTATTTCATCCACCGCAATCCTGATACAAGCACTACAATTACATTACTATATTTTGAAGTCAACTAAAAATGCTCAAATAATTCAAATTTAGATAATCAAAAATTCGTGAAAAAAGGTGTTAAATATTGAGCATGCTGCACAATACTCAAAATTGAACACCTGAATAACGTATATCAAAATCATGGATATATGTGCTTGTATTTAGAATCCAGATATTTTACGAGATGAAATACCCTATGATGACCCAATTAAATTACGTTTTACCTTCGTTTACTCTGTTGCTTTTAAACAACTAGATTAAATGCTAAAGATAAATGCACGGGTGCTGCCTGGATCAGCAATCATGTTACAAAAGGTTCAGGATCTGTTGTCAAAATTTCTTATACACAGCAAAATATTGCGGTAAGTTTCTTTAAAAAATGAATTATTTTGTTATACATTATCAGCAAAGTTACGTTTTGTCCGTTCGTCCACTAGACATAACCATTTTGTCCGGATAACATCATTTTTTTAAGTGGACAAAAACCATTTTATCCAATTTGCCCACATATATCCGGATACCACAACCCTGATTATAGGAAGAAATAAAAAGGCTAAAAAGGACGTTTTTTTAAAAAAAATTAGTACCTTTTATCTTCCTTTAATTTTTTGTAAAAAGGTGGTATCTTTTTGTTTGCTGTAGTCAGTCAGTGACCAGCCTGCTGGTCGGCTAAAATGGCTGGCTAAATTCGCCAGCCGGCTGGTTGAAATTCTTTGTTAGCCAGTGGCTAAATTGGCCAAAATGGCATAAAATAGCAAAATCGGGCTATGTGAACTGAGAAAAGCAACCTTGGTTTGGCGCAAAATTTAAAAATCATGATTTTTGGCCATTTTACCCACTAGCCATTTCAGCCAATTTAGCTGGCTGGTCAAAATCATTTTTAGCCGGCTAAAATTGAACACTGGCTGTAGTCTCTGAAAAGGATTATGGGTTTGAAAATGCTTGTGTTTGTAGTTTACATGGTTTGAGGCTGCCAGTTGTTGCCAGTTTTCGGGTTTAACTCTTGCCAGTATTACCGATAGAAAAGATGTGGAAGGGTACCAGAGGCTCAAGGATGATCATGCAAGGGATTTCAATCAATTTGGTTGGGTCGGAATACATGGATTCGGCAATGATTGGAGAAATCTGAAGGGGGACTACATCAACGACACTAGTATATTCCAAGAACAACCACCGTTGACAGGGTTTTGGGGAGGCTGCAAAGAGTTATATACACAAAATACACCTCCCCTTGTCAGCAACTGGAAACATTGTGACGAAGTAATCGATGAACAGCTGATTTGTGAAGAACGTGAGACATACTTACTATTAGCTAACAGGAAATTATTCGCATTATAGTATGGTGACAATCGTGCTCATCTTGATTCCACTATCCATCCATGCACCATTTAAGATTCCGAAGCCATTTTTATAACATAATATATACATTTGAAAATCTTTTTAATTTCACAGCTGATCCATTGCAACCTCTTTTCAATTGTGAGTCATATTTTTTTCATTGATCAAATGACTTTGAAATTTAAAAAGTATTTATGTTAAACCTGTGTTTGTAATAACTCATAGACGATTGTAGAAATACTTATCCAACGAATCTGGGTACCTGGAATGAGAAATACTATTGGGTGAATGTCTTGCGTAACGATATTTGCGATAGTATTGGTGAGTTGCAACCTAGACATTTAGTAATTAAAAAAAAAAAAAAATAACAATTAAATATGTGAGTTAGTTACTTATTCGATTCCTTTTCTATCAGCAATATTATTATATTGATTGATTACAATTATTCATGCAATTTCAGGGGAAAAAATAGGCACTCCTTTTTTACAAAAAAGTACTACTTTTTTAAGAAGCAGTCCTTTTTACCTTTTTACATGTAAATAAGGCAATGGGGCACGCCGTTTCATCAGAAAAGGTAAAAAGGCAAAAAGGGCTCCTTTAAAAAAATCTACTTCTACCTTTTTTATAAAAAAGGCAAAAAAAAGGTCCTATTTTGTTCCCTGTACAATTTCAAAATGGTTAGATTTGGTTTGGTTAAATATTCTGACGAAATCAGAGTTTAAAAAATAAAGCCAGAACTTCACAGTTATATTAATATTATATTTCTAGGTTGGCCTGGAATTGGATCCGAAGAGTATGTGAATTATTTTTAATTATAGCTAAATTTTTAATGAATAAAATACCCAAAGTTATCTAAGCTATGGTAGTTTGTAGTTTATAATATAAGAATCTGTTACCAGCATAGACTAAGTATTCATAGCAGAAAAAAGCTTTTTTCTGCTATAAGACACACAAAGTCCATTTACCAATCTGAAGGCAAATTTGAATGCCAATACTGCCAAACTATTGCGCCACGAATTGGCGCCTGTTCTCAAACTCCAATCCACCAGAGGTGGTCATAATTTAGTCATTGTCATTGGCTGTCAACTAACCAATAGTAATGATTAAATTATGAGAGATGGCATCAAATATAACAAAGACTTTGGGCATATTAAGCTGTTAAGGCTTAATCTTAGTATATGTGTTACCAGATACCCCTTACTATAATAATCTCATTAAATATAATTATAGGGGTATTAAAGGATGGTTTATTCCTGACTCAGATCGAACAAAACTGATTTCAGGACATTTGAAACCAATGCCTGGAAGTACTGAAACAGTTGTATTCATTTCCGAATCTCCGAATGAATTTGTAGAACGACCAACATATGGAAAATGGTTATCAGAAAAACCATTAAAAACTTATCCTTTCGGCAACTTGCACGGATTGTTAAAGCCATATGATAAATTACCTTTTGCTGCAGAATTTTTTACAGACAATTCTATCCCCGCCAAATTCATTCCTGATTCTGGAGGAGATATTATTGAAGGAGAGATATCTCAACACGAACTCACATTTAAAGTCAATCGACCTCCTTACATCACAGAATCAACACCCGGGTACTTAAAACCTCTTCGATTCTCACCAATTCATCCTCTGAATGGCATCCACGGAATAATGAAGCCTTCTTCGTCGCCACAAACTGCTGAATTTACTCTAGATTCAACTGTCTTTGGATTTTTCATTCCTGATAGCAAGAAAAAATATCAATTTACAGGACAATTGACCCAAACTTCTCCACCAGAATTTACTCTTCTCGGAGCTCTAAAGCTTCCTGAAAACAAAATGCGAGGAGTTTGGAAGCCCCAACTGAGTATGGATCCCCAGGCTATCTCGCATGTCATGTTAATATCGGATGAAGTGCCTAATAAGATCTTATTTAAGGAAATCCTCGAAGATGAAGGATACTTCAAGCCTGACACAGAATCCGCCCAACCGTATCAAGGCTACATGACCAAAAGCGACCCGAAAGTATTTACATCCAAAGATCAAGAAAATATTTCCCAAGCGATATCAGGAACTTGGCATGAAAACAGCTCACCGGAAGGAATCCCAGGAAGTTTTGATCCAGATAAATTGGATCTTCCTCCTGAGTCGGTAGTATTTTCTCCCGGTCGTCCTTCTTCTTCTGGGAGGAGAATTGGGAAAAAGCCATTGAGCAACAATGACTTCGATATTAGTAAAAAGAAGGTTTGATTTAGACTCTAACTACAATGAAATATATTATTAATCTTAAAGTATGAATATAGATTTTTAAATTTGACAGTTAACTTGGGAAAATGCTAAATCAAAATGCGAAGATTCTGGGCTATTGCTTTTAATCATTGAGTCTGAAGAGGATAATAAAGTCTTGAGTGCCTCTCCTCGTTTAAAAACTAAACGTAAGGAAACGTAAAAGTTGATTTTTAAACACATTAATTTAATGTAGATTTGCATACTACAATTAAAAAGGACATGTCCCATTAGCAGGAAACAAAAAAGGCACTTTTTACAAAAAAGTAAAAGTAAAATACTACTTTTTATAAGCAGTCCTTTTTTACCTTTTTTGCTTTATTTACATGTAAAGTGGAAGTAACTGGGGGAACGCTGCTACATTAAAAAAGGTAAAATGGCAAAAAGGACAGGTTTTTAAAAACTTACTCCTACCTTTTTTATAAAAAAGTTAGAAAAGTAAAAGGTGAAAAAATGTCATTTTTGTTCCCTGCTTCATATTTTATGTGTAGAATTTTTAAAGACATTACGATTCATCATAGCATTCAATATCAAAACACGATTCTGGAGTGCTGCGAAATTCATTTCTACGGATTATTCCAAACTTGTCTGGGAACCTATGAAAACAGAATTTCCTAATTTTCGTCAGGAGAATGCTAATGGAATAACAAAATCATGGTCGGCTGATGAACCGGTCGACGACGATGGTGAAGGCAAAGATCTTTGTGTAGATATGCAATTCTCAGGAGCCACCCCCGTTTGGTCCGCAGCAGATTGTGATTTGGAAAAGTACTTCATTTGCATAAGACCATCGTAAGTACATTTTATATATTGCATTGGTATATTATTATATATTTTAACCACACTCTTAAAAAATTTCAGCATATTTTCATCAAGCTTGAGTAATCGGTACTCAATATTTTAGTACGAAATGTGCTGACTCAACTGTTGAATAAAATTTATTCAACCGCATTGAGTAACCTGTTTTTACAGAAGTTGACTTATTTTTACTCTAATGTTGAGGAAATTATCCTTTCCGATTGTGCAATTTATGCTGTCACATTGAATATAATATGCTATCATGTTGAGCATAGCTTGCTATTATGTTGAGTAAAATATGCTATCATGTTCAGTATAATGTGCTATAAAGTTGCATAATATATGCAATCAAGTTTAGTAATATCACGTTCGGTTTATTTATTGCAGCTGTTATATTTTAATACAATTATAAAGTACAATTACAATATTTACAAGATTAATAAAAACACTATAAAATTTAAACAAAACATTTAAAAAACATGCAAATCAATTCAATTATTTAGTACCTAAATAATTGTGTATTACAGTATGATCAGTTACGGTAAGGTTGTTGAGAGAAAACGAGTATGTTGCAGAATTTTCAAACAATTACCAACTGAAGGGACGAGAATGGCAAACAATAGATCTTCCAACCAATTTTCCTGCACGGCAAAATGGAAATTGCAACAAAACTTCGTCTTCCACGTTATTCTCTGAAAAAACAAAGTATATTTAAAACGGATTATAGTTAACTGAATTTTGTTGTCGGGTTTATTTTATCAAACTAAACACTAAACTAAAAACGAAAACTTTTTATGCAATATAGTTTGTTTTCTTACCTCACCATCTCCAAAAGAGGACCAAGATTTGAAACATGAAGTATATTTTCAACTGCTGAGTTGACACTTTGTAGGTTAAAAAATTATTTAGTGACAGCAGACTGGTTTTTTATGCTAAAGCGTACGAGTATCCAGAAGGCTACTTCCATTCCACATGCATGCATGTTGTCAAAGGTAGCCGCGTGATGATTACGCTTGCGATTGAGCGTTATTCATTCAACATTTCAACATCGTTTGCTCAACAGTTGACTAGTTTAGGGACAGTACACAACATTGGGGATAATTTACTCAATAGTTAAGTTTGATTTATACAACCCCAGAATATGTAACTGTATTGAGCAAAAATCAATCAACATTTGATCAGTTTTTCATCAAAGTTGGGCAAAATAATATTACTCAACAAAATTGGCTGAATTTTTTTAAGAGTGCATTGATAGTTTCTCACACTTAAAATTACATTTAAAATTACATTATTCATACATTAAAACTTTTTCAAACCTAATTTCTATTATTTTTTTATCAAATGCTCCATAATTTTAGAGAACAACGTCCAACTGCTAGTACACCCGTTCAAATTAACTGAGATACTAGAAATTAGTCTAAACTCAAAAAATACACTTTAAATAAATCATTCAACTGTAGCCCAAACTCGAAAATGTCTTTCCTAAAGTAACCGACTTAAATTGATCATCAAAATATGATTTTCTAGCTACAAAATCTTAATTTCTCAGCGAAAATGTATTATTAGGTATGTTTCAAGGATTAAGAACTAATAAAGATCAATCGACTAACTATTGTGTTATTTTATTAATTATTATGCATTATTATTCTAAACAATGCCCACTAAAATGAAATGTAATCCAAGAATGAATTATTCTTAAAATTTATTCTTGACTAGGCCACAAGTATTGTGGACTAACATTTTAAAAGTAAGCTTTAGCATGGCAGAATTAGTAATCTCTATATTATAACCACAAACTGGGATAAAGCAATAAAATCTAACTATTAATTTCTGATAGAATGTTACATAAAACAAAGTATAAATTCCACTTCTATTGGAGCATTTTTTTAAAGGACGGTATGGACCGAATGGGATTGAATTGGACTGAGGAACCAAAATGGGGTAAATTAAGTAAAAGACATTTTTTGCATGAAAAACTAAATTTGCTAAAAGTCCATATTTAAAACGGTGATTTACAAAATGTTAATTAATATTACTAACAATATTTGCATTAAAATGGAAATTAAAACAGTTGCATGTAATAATATTAAACTTTACTTCATTTAGACCCCAGATTAATTTTGGAAGACTCAGAGTGAGAGTTTATAGTGAGAGAATGCAACTTTGTTGCATTCCCTATTTCTCTGTTTCTTCCCAAATTGCCCAGCAAGCAATAGAACTAATTTGCATTATATATTACTTGCTGGACAGAGTTCATTTCCCTCCCCACACGATTGATCAGGTACTGCGAGTGCATGTGTCCCTATAATGTATGCACAACAACAATATGACACACTGACAATTATTATAGGAAGCATAAAATCTCGTGGATTTTCTTATGCGATAACAGGCGGACATTTTTCTGCCCTAGACTCTCTTTTTGTTCTTCGGCTTGGATACAGCTTTCCGCCCGCAGTGGCTTTATTTCTTTAATTGTGACATTCACTTCGAATAAAATATTTTCTATTCTTGTCCCTGCCGCTATTTATGCAGTCGCTTTCTTGAAATAAAATAAATAGATAGGCTTGCTTACAGCCCTTTCTTTAGTGCCAAAATACGATATCTGTGTATTCATTTCGGCACATCCTGAGTAAGAGAATAGTGGACGTACTCATCCCCACCAACTCATTATCTTTTACTCTGACAATAGTTTGATGTGATTTCGTATGATTTCCAAGAAAAATAATCGTTTATTTACAGTGGACTTCCTTGTTTTATGTAATATTCATTGCATATTTTAACATAAAGCAATCTTAACTTAACCCAGTGGCTTCGACAAAAATTAGGAGTTGCTATTTAGCAGCCAAAAGAAACAATAATATTTATGATAGCTTTAATACATTTTTAAATAAGTATTTAAGATGATAGATGCAATGCAAATTCAATAGCAGGGAATGTTTGTGTTTATTACAATTCCTGCTGCTACTCCTAAATTATTTCTCTATTCAATAATAAATTGTTACTTCGCCTTTGAAGTTCCGTCTGAGTTGTATTTATTGAGAAGGCAATAAATATGAAAATTGGCATAGATAACTACGGTCTTGGCGTCAGTCGCCACGTCGCCGTCTTCATTATTTTATCACTAAATGAATACGCTTATGTGATGAGACCGAACTATCATATTTATAGCTTAAAGCAGTTCATCGCCGTCAACCTAAATGCCGTCAATTTACCTAAAGCGGAATTAACGTAATTTATGTAATTTATTTATACTGAATCAAAATTTTATTGATTCGATGAACTTGAATTCACCGATTTCTTCGTCTTGAGCCACTTCTGATAAACAATCTCCGTTTAGTGCATAATGTAATATTATTCTGGCTAGAAGGAAAAGCAACCTCTTATAGATTAAATATTTGATGCATTGTCATGTAACATAATTAAGGTACTGGTTATGTATGTTATAATTCACTTTGTAGGATGGAATTGGGTAGCATTATGGAGTCATATAATTTAGTAATGTTAAACGAATAGTGTCAGGACAAGAAATGTATAATTTAGGATTTCATTTCATACTGTATGGATAAAGCACAAAATGCAAACGCATATAGAAAATTTCCGCAATAAGAAAGATAAATAACCATACATTAAATCGCTAACACTGGGGATGAATCATATCCAAGTTTCGCTTTACAACTAACTTCAATACAATTTTCGAAGCAATTCAATTATGAGTATGTAAAAATATATATTTAATACTTTAACAGGTTTACATTTAAAATTTTGAAGCTTATATTTTGTTGACTTTTTTAGAATTTATAGAACTTTCAATCAATCTCATCAACAATGTCACGGACAAATTACAAAAAAGCATAATTCCGAATCTGTCAAACTACTGCGGGGATGAAATTTTAGATTGGATTGGTTTCTATTTCAACATTTCATTTGGATATCTTCCGATAAAATATAATAAATCTGAGAAAACATTTCACACTATCCCTCTATCGCCTATTTTAAAACTGCAAAAATATCTTGCATGGATTATAATTGTTTACGAAGCGAAACAATTAGCAGAGTTTCTCCGTTCCGGAGAGAATATCAACATTGAAGCCGTTCTAATTTTTATTTGCTTTCAAGCGACAATAAACTATAATAATACTTTCTCTAATTTTTTGACAAAATCAACGGAAATTGTGCATGTCTTAAATCAGCTAAGTTTGAAGGGATACCCAATTTTAAATGAAGGTATAATTTCAAATAATATTCTTTAATTATTGATTCAATTAAATGAAGACAGAAGATTAATTCTATTATAATCAATAAAATTGTTTTACTTTCATTAATTTGTACACAGGTTGGCAAAAGCCGGGAATTAAAGTCTTCGTTTTCTGGGAAGTTCTTTTAACGAAGTGGATTATAGGAAACTACATCAGCATCGTTGCTTTGTGTACGTATTTAATTCATTATGCCGTTCTTGGTACACATGTCGTTGGGCGAAGTTGGAAGTGTTAAAGAGCTGGAAATATTCCATCTGAATCAACTGGAGAGTTCTTTGACGGCCGTACAATCTTGGGTCGTAACAGCACCAGGATGCCTGTTGTTTATCGTCCTTTGTACTTTGATTTTCACATACTCTACGAGAACATGCTTGTATTTACATATGATAAGGTCAGCAACTTTCATTAATGTCTGGTGGAAAAATATTTTTCTCTCTGAAAACCTTATCTGGAATGATTGCCTTATTCATTATTGTTTTTTCTTTTTCAATCTAATTTTTCCTTTTTCAGTCTAATTTTTCCTTTTTCAGTCTAATTTTTCCTTTTTCAGTCTAATTTTTCCTTTTTCAGTCTAATTTTTCCTTTTTCAGTCTAATTTTTCCTTTTTAAGTCTAATTTTTTCTTTTTCAGTCATATTTTTCCATTTTCAGTCTTCATTTTTCTTTTTGTCTTATTTTTTCTTTTTCAGTCTTATTTTTTCTTTTTCAGTCTTATTTTTTCATTTTCAGTCTTATTTTTTCTTTTTCAGTTTTTTTTTCGTATTCAGTCTTATATTTTCTTTTTCAGCCTTATTTTTCCTTCTTTGTTATTTTTCATTATTCCCTTATATTTATCTTCTATTTTTCTTTCATACTTCCCATTTTAATTTTTTAAATTTTCTTCTTGGTGGAAAATTTAGTGGAAATTGGCTACCAGGTTTCCAAAATTTTCCATTCTGTAGGAAATTGTATTTTGCACTTTGTGAATAAAAAAGAACATTTTACTGATAAGTAATAAAATATTCTTTGCAGGACAAGTGAAGCTTCTCTACAAGAAAAAATCCGGACCTTCAAGGGATTGCGCATTTTAAATAAAATATTCAACGACTGCCTGATCAGAGAATTTGTCCCATTTCTAATATATTCGTTGGTGATTGCACAATCCATCTCTGCGTTTGCTCTTATAAAGCAAAATGGGAACGAAGTAGGGCATGTAGTTATGATGGCAATGATATGTAGTTTAGTTGGAACTCCGCTCATTCTGATGCTCTTCTCGTGTTCCTTGTGCTACAAAAGTTCATGGGACACTCTGAATGCATTACGAATGGAGTTACCAGTCGGCAGTTATGATAAAAGATATTGTAATAAAATGCTGGCAAGCACCAATGCCTTTGGCGTTCGATACGGAGTATTCCAAGTGGTGAAACACAAACACACTTTAGACTGCTATGACACCAGTCTCAATATTACAACATCTCTTCTTATTTCTTCTGCTAATCTATAGAGGGAAAATAATCGTATATTCAATTTCCGAAAGGATTCAAAAATTCCTGTTCTATAATCCTGTAATAATTCATTACTGGCTCAGATGTGGAAATAGTGCATTTATTTATATATAAGATAAGTAGTCGCACTGATTAGGGTAGAGTACTACTGAAAAGCGCAATATTCGACGTATCGTTCTATAGAATTCACTTCCCGGCCATTTAAAAAAACCCTTTTGCTAGGTTCACTAGTATTAATAAATGAAATCATAAATCATGTTAATAGGGAGATGTTTCCTTTTCAAAATAAAAGATAAGTTTGATTCAGATAGTAATTTCGAGGTATAAAAACTATTTTTAATTCCCCGTAAGTGTACTAAAATTCCTTTGCATGTTTGCAGTAGATTAAATGCCTTGAAATCCAATGTTAGTTACAAACGCGACAAACAGTCTCACCTGACTTTGGTTACCGACAGGGCTACAGCTGTATGGAAAATGGTATCGAGTGTCTGCTTTGATTGCAGATCGGTTATGTAAAGGTTTGTGTTATTATAAAGTGCTTTGGAAACAAGATTTTGTCTGTTATGTGTTTTATTTGCAATATTGGTAAAGCAAGTACAAGTATTTAAGCACCATTTATTTGCTTTAATTGGAAAAAATTGAAAAACAACGCTTGATGAAATGTTATCTTTCTCGATGTACGTAAGTAACTGATAAGAGGATATAAACCTGAATTAAATTTTAAATTCTGACGATATGGTTACTAATGTCAGCATGTTCAACATATTTGTAGAAAAGCATCTTCTGTTCTTCAAATTGTTTAAGAATATAAAATTATTCGATGATCACGTACTAGATATGCTAGTTAATGGCGGAATCAATACAAAAGAAGGACTAACTAGTCTGTTTGAGAATCAACCTCATAGCAAAACCGCCAGGTAGTTTATAATCAACCACGTCAAAAGGTGGTTCTTTACAATTAAATCTCAAAGTCGAATTAGAATTAGAATTCGAAAGTATTCATATCAAAAGATCAAGCCGATGTTTCTAAGCCAATGACTGTAACGTGGCACAAAGGCAAGTCATCACAAGGAATTGCAAGGAAATTCGACCCAACTAAGAGATCTTCTTTGAGAGTCTGTATTCTGTATAGTACTATGTACTTCAGCCCCTCCATACTAAATTCTAAATGAATTGAACAGGGTTACCAGGTATACTTAAATGGCAAGTATTATACTTAAATTGGGCCCTATACTTAAAATACTTGCAAGTATTTTAAAATTCTTAAATTATACTTAAATATACTTAAATCAGCTAAAATCGAAAACAGTGAGGTATCTTAATGTCCTTTAATATTAGAACACACTTTTTTATCGTTCAGATACGTTTACTAATTGAAATTTTCTCGCGCTTCGCGTGAATTTAAGTATTTTTGTCTTTAAATCCAGTTTAATAGTCAAAATTGTCTTCAAATTCGAAGGAAAATTATTAATAACTTATCAGTGGGTATAAATAACATTTTCTGTTCCTCTACTATGTCACTAAACCGTTAAAACAAAATTACTCAAAATTCGTTGTCTTTATTGATCAGTTTCGAAGTTGAATTTCAAAAATTTCTCGCGCTTCGCGCGAATTGGTATTTTCTCTTGATTTCCTCCTGCATATATGAAGTAATATACAAGAATATATATTTCAAGATACGTAATTTACTTATTTTTGCTTCCTTTTCAACAAACAACCGTAAGTTTGTTAGCTGCGCTCATATGTTTCGCCAAATACGGCTGTACGACATTTGTAAGCATTTACAAAAACGCGCCCGATGGGCGCGGGTTGGAAAATTTGTTATTGTTGGCCAGGATACTTAAATTCGTTGAAGAAAATCTGGTAACCCTGGAATTGAACCTTTAATCAAGCAGACGTATTCCTCCAGATCATAAAGTGTTTTAATATCTGTCAATAATAATTAACTATTAAGTTAAATTCATTTTCTTGTCTTAAAATTTGGATATACTTTCGAAATTTAAGCTAAATTTTTACTTTGAAATTTTTACTTTTACTTTGTATTGATGAGGAATAATAATTTATAAAAGACTGTATGTAACTCATTATGTCAAACAGAAACAATGGATACTAAAACAAGGCTTTTTCAAGGGTGTATGGTGTAAGCGAATATATTTATTATTCCTGAATGTCACTTTTAATTGCTACTTCTGTTGTCATAACGGGCATCAGTACCGTATTTAGAAGTCGATTTGGGAGCATGGGTGTCATAATGCAATATGTATTATGCATATTCCCGCGAAAAAGTTAGGCTCTTTTTGTCGAAAATCACATAAAATCGCACAAAGCGCATTGTTTTTGTTTTTTTGAGAAAGAATTAATTTTTCTTGGATTCAGAGGGGTCGGCATTTGCACTAGTGTTTGCCTATCCACTAGCTAATGGCTAAAATGGTACTAAAAGTAGTAAAATTGCATTGTCAGAGTTCATTAGTAGACAAAATCATTTTGGGTCCTTAAAAGCATTTTAAACGAAGAAGAATTATCTAGTTAATCTTTTCGGGCGGAGTTAGTTAGCTTTGCAAGGAATTTTTGGCCACTTAACTGCGTCATTTTTAAAATAGTAGGGCATTATAGGCCAAGTAACATGCTAAAATTTAAAAATGTCTGCTAAAATAAAATTTTGCATAATATGTGTACGTTTAATCAATTGTATATTCTGAAAAATACGTTAATTACCGTAAGTAATAATTGTGTTCATTAATTATTGCTTCCAATTTTGTAATAATGACAACTATCGATAAAAATAGAAGAGGAATATGACAAGACTTAATAAAACATCATAAAAATTCAATTGCTTTAATTACTATTCTCATTAAAAGTATTTTGCCTATAAACATTATTACGGCTTTGTAATTTCAAAGAAGTACATATTTCAGAGTCTCGCGTAATTCATTTTATTGTGTGTCACTGTTTTCTTTTCAGTTAAAAAAATGTATATTAAACAGAATATTTTTGTAATTTTGCTTGTAGGTAGTATTTACAATACAGGTAAGAATAGGCGCCGTAAATAAATGATATTATGGTGAATTCATTATAAATAAGAGATTTCTTTATTCAGAAACGAAGGCAGCTGGACAATGTAACAATATCACATCTGACTCCACTGTTGGGGAATCTGGAACAGGCCTTGCACCAAAAGAATTCACACAAATACAAATAGATACCGATGATCACGCAAAAAGACGCAAACGCAATTCAGGTGATAAAGTAACTTATTCAAGTTGTTCATTGTCGAATTAAGGCGATGATGGAGTATTCACTGGAAATGACATTTATATAATTACATAAGAAACAGATTCCTTCCAAAGAAGGCAGTTGTGGACATCCAGTGAATAATTCCAGGAAATCGACTTAACGGCAATAATATGGTTTCCATTTTCAGAATCTATCAAGATTTTTAAAATAAACAGAAAAGTCCAATTTTCGAAAAATATTATAAAGCATCGAAAATTTGAATTAAAAAATAAAATTACATTTCTTTGATTTATTCAACAATTTTCAAACTGAATTTCGGATACTTTAAAAATGTTTTTTTTGAAAATAGGGCTTTCAAGCTCTTCTTAAACATCTCGATAGATCCTGAAACTGAAAACCCTATAGAGTACATTTAGCCGCTTTCCTGGAACCTTATTTTCTCAAAGTCCCTATAGCCACTTAAATATGGCATTTATTGCCCTTACTTCCGTTCTTTGGTCCTGTTCATAAAAGAAAACTTAGTTTTTCTAAAGGTCAATGCATTATTACACAGGTATTGCACAATGTAATGCACTCGAATTCGAAGAAGTCAATGTTGATTCTAATGGGTGGAAGATATACGTCTCAAAAACTAAGGCCTCTACGGTAAGAAAATAAATTCCACTAAGAATACCTAATCTACACAGTCTGGGAACTTCCCAATTCTCTTTTTGCTTTTCATTTTTTTAAATCACAATAAAAATATGTAAATCGTAAGGTAAACGAAAGGTATCGAAAGGTAAAAGGTAAACATGATCTATGATCATTTGCTGGCCAGACCAAAAAGCCCTACTCAGTACATAGAGGGAATTAAGGAATGAATTTTGGCTGCAACAGTCAAAAAAAATTGTGTTATTAAACATACTTTTAAAAATTTTCATACTTTTCCCTGATCTACACTAATTC
Source organism: Tomocerus qinae (assembly GCA_020055645.1). Taxonomy (NCBI): domain Eukaryota; kingdom Metazoa; phylum Arthropoda; class Collembola; order Entomobryomorpha; family Tomoceridae; genus Tomocerus; species Tomocerus qinae. The sequence goes on from CM034546.1 coordinate 128,920,672, forward strand.
GTTCCTTCTTATGCGCTAATTTGCAACAGTTTATTTAGCATAATATTTAACAATATAAGATTTACAAGCATAGACATTAATTAGGAATATATAATTTAAGCTTTTTTATCGACAATGTATGAAAATTGACCGAAGTGGTCAGGCATCGAAAAAATTACCCAGTGTAACAGGCCCCGCCTACTGCCTAATTTCCACACTTTAGCTCCACATACAAGCCACGCCAACTTCGGGGCGTGGCATTCTATTGGCTTAGAACACCTTAGCTCTATCTACTCTGTGGGCATGGCATAGAGTGGGCGGGGTGAAGGCCGAGTTCCCCAGCATCCAGGGTTTAAGAAATTTTCGATGCCTGATAGTTTTTTGGCATAAATCATTCTATGTAAAATATTTTCCAGGTGTGATCCAGACCCCAAGATGACTATTAATATTTATTAATATCTTTTGTACATGAGTTTTATTTGAATCTTTTCGGGATGGGAAATTGCAGTTAACGTGGATTGATTCAGTTTGTTGCTGCAGACACAAAGGGTATCAGCTACTCAGCCCGTCATCTAAACAAGGAAACGTAGAACTCTTCAACGCACTTAATATCGTATCTCATCCATCAGTAGAAGAAAACTCGATTGGATGGGTAGATTATCACCACTACAATAGCCCTAGTGATGGAACAGGATTGTGGGAAGCCTTCTCCAATGGACGACGATATGACGTGGAAACAGTGCCTTATACTGATTTACCTGTTATTGGAAACTGTTGTAAAGGCACACGATCCAACCCAGCTTATGCTCCAACTTGGGTTACTATATTAACCAATTGTTTGGGTACTTACAAATGCAAAACTTCAACTTTCCCCGCAAATCTTATCTGCGAAAGCGTCAGCACCAATTATGACGGTAATAAACTACTCCTAAAACCTTTATGCTTGAGTAGAATGGAAAATCATGATATTATGAAAAAGATGCAACCGCTTAACCATGACTAAGAATGTCCCAAAAGCATACAAATATTACATACCCAGCCCAGTCACATTATTGGTTGTATGCAATATTTTACGAGTATTTGAGTTGTACGTGTGAAGTTAAGACAAATGTTGAGTACGAATCAGCAATTACAACTAATTTTTCAAAAACGGGAATATATAATAATAATTTAGGGGACTATTTTGAGGAGGCTAATTAATTCGGGAAATACGGCAATCATGATGTCATGAATGGTGCTATTGTATTACCACAGCAGTCACGTGTCTAGGAAAAGGCAAATAATTTTTAAGCCCCTTTCAATAATTACCAAGAAAGAAAGATTAATCACAAAAAACTTTTTTGGAAAAATAATTTGTATAGGCAAAAAAGCTCGCTTTCTTAAAAATTATATTTTTAAAAAGTCCTACCATATTAAACGATTTATATTAAGCTGTAATAATATTAAAAAATCATGTGTAAAACTATTTTCGTAGTTTCCATACAAATAAAACGTAATAATGCAAGTACATACAGCTAATAAGTCCAACAATACCTATACGTAACGCTAAGACCCTAATGGTGTGTATTTCTAGGAAATTGCTTTGGACCAAATTCACCACCGGACAAATGTAACGAAGAAAACATAATTAAATTTGTAAGAGGGCATCGAAAATGTCCCTCAGGGGCAGGTAAAAAATCTATTTTGATTTCATCTATTATTTTTAAAAAATACATGACTTTGAAATTGCTTTTTGTTATCACAGTTTATTTACACTTCTAGGTGAGATTAAATCCTATCCTATACATACTTTTTTAGTTAATTGAAATATTATTAATGATTTTCATCGTTGAAAGCGTCTTGGTAACCACCACAGAAAGGAAACCCGAAACCACCACAGAAAAGAAACCCGAAACCACCACAGAAAGAAAACCTGAAACCACCACAGAAAAGAAACCCGAAACCACCACAAAAGGTCAACCCAACTTATCCAACGAAGAAGGATGGTTTATTCCAGACTCAGATCGAACAAGATTGATTTCTGGACATCTTGAAAGGAAGGATTCGACAATATTATTTTTTTCCAAATTTCCAAATGAAACTATTGGCCGCCCGACCCTAGCATATGGAATGTGGTTGTCTGCCAACCCAACTAAAGAGTTCCCGTTCGGAAATCTACACGGTTTGTTAAAGCCCTATGACAAAATTCCCCTTGCAGCGGAATTTGTTGTTGACAAAGGTATCTCCGCCATATTCATCACGGATTCAGGGAATACTATTACAGGACAAATAAATCAGGAAAAACCGATTACATTTAAAGTCGATAGCCCCCCTCACATCACAGAATCAACTCCCGGATACTTGAAACCTCTCCGATTTTCTCCAATTTACCCGCTGAATGGAATTCACGGGACAATGAAGCCTAATCCTTCGTCACCCGACACCGCTGAATTTATTCCAGATGCAACTGTCTATGGATATTTCCATCCCGATAGCAATCCAACATCTCCATATCTAGGACAATTGACTCAAACTTCCCCGCCCGAATTCATTCCTTTCGGGCATCTAAAGGTTAATGGGACTAAAATACGGGGAGTTTGGAAAGGTCAACTATCTACAAATCCCTCGGCTATCTCACCTGGCATGTTGGTATCGGATGAAGTACCTAATAAGATCTTATTTAAACCCATCCCTGAAGATGAAGGTTATTTTGTGGCCAGCACAGGAGCCCTCCTTCCTTATGTAGGGTACATGACCAAAAGTGAGCCTAAAGTATTTACAACTAAAGATCAAGAGAATATTTCTAAGCCATTGACAGGAACTTGGCACAAAGGTAACTCATCACAAGGAATTCCAGGAAGGTTTGACCCATCTAAAATGGATCTCCCTCCAGAGTCTGTAGTATTTACTTCAGCAGACTCTTCTCAAGCTCGCAAGATTTTGCCTTCTGGACGTTCAAGAAGACTCAAGATTGAATTAAGCTAATATACCTTAAAAACAAGTACATGCTTGAACACAATTAGCAATTTTGGAATATGCAGCTGCTGCTTTCACACAAGGAAGAGATAGGAATAACATACTTAAGCTTAACTTAATTATCACCTCACCCCTACTCAATATTACACATGCACATTATTTCTAACTGTAAGATCAATTAACTACAAATCTCTTGGTTATCTCACCTGGCATGCTGGTATCGGATGAAGTACCCAATATGAGTGGCTTCTCCGAACAGTAAAGCTGTTCAGGGAGTAACTGCAAGTAAGTCCTCGCGGCTTGAGCAGTAGTGTGTCTTTACTACTCTATAGTATTAATCCTTCTCTCCCACTAACACACACATCCCTGAAGAAGAGGGCTACTTTATGGCCAGCATAGGAGCCCTTCTTCCCTATCTGGGATGGTAGACCAAAAGCGAACCGAAAATATTTACATCTAAAGATCAAGAGAATGTTCCTAAGACAATTACAGGAAAGTGGCACCAAGGCAAATCCTAAAAAAGAAATCACAGGAAGATTTGACCCAACTAATATGAATCTCCCTCCTGCGTCTGTACTATTTATATCATAAAGTGATTTTATACATAATAATTAACTATTAAATTAAAATTATTTTTGTATTAAAATTTAATCGTTTAAATGTAAGCTAGCATTATTTGTATATTGTGAAGAAATAATAATTATTGATAAATTACAAAGAATCCTAACACATTAGTAGTAATCAAAAGTAGAATCGAATTATTATTAAAAAGGATACTAATATAATTAGTGACTCTGAGTTAGACCAATTAATCTCTAATTATTCGCTCGGTAAACCCAATGCTATACCAATACTCACCAAAGAAGAAGTCGCACATGCAATTGGTAGTATAAAAAAAGCATCTTTTGACCCTAATGAAGTTCCAAAAATATTCTATCAAAAATTTGCGGATACATTGGCTGTACCATTATGCTTTCTCTTTATGCAAATATTAAATTCCTCGATTGTCACACAAATTTTTAAATCTGCAACTATTACCCCTTCATATAAAAAAAAGGGTAGTAAATCTAGTGCAAAAAACTATCGGCCTATCTCGGGTCAATCGTTTCTATGCAAAGTCTTTGAAAAATTAGTATTTCCAATATTAAATAAAATGATAGTACATGAACTTGATTTTCATCAATATGGGTTTAGAGCAGGACGGTCATGTGAACATGCTCTTGCTAAATTCACTCAAGACTGTTATAACGAAATTGATGGTAAAAATCAACGAGTTGTAGCAGTCTTTATTGATTTTTCCACTGCATTCGATCGCGTCCAAAGTAATTTACTTATCTTAAAATGTATTATCCAATTTCAGCTCGAACCCTTTATGATCAATCTTTTGCGTGACTATCTTCGAAATAGAACTATAAAAATTAAAAATGGGCGCTATATATCAAATGAATATCTTGTTGAAGCAGGCATCCCCCAGGGGGGTTACTTGCGCCTCTCCTTTTTACAATGTTCATAAATGACATTGGCCATTCACTTAAAGTAAAATATATACTTTATGCAGATGATGTTCTTTTATATACATCGCATTCAGACCTAAATATAGCCATTGATAAAATAAATATGGCAATGGAAACAATTAATGAATGGTGTGACCGCAATAAATTATATGTAAATGAGCTTAAAACAAAATTTATGGTTATTCACAAAAGTGGCGACTACACAGTTAAAAATCTTCACCTGAACCCTATCACTATAAATAATCTACCAATTGAAAGAGTATACTCTTTCAAATATTTAGGAATCCATATTGACTGTAATTTATCGTTCAATGAACATGCCAGTTCTGTTGAAACTAAAGTGGTAGCAGCCTTGTCCAGGCTATATTCAATTAAAAGGTTTCTAAATAAAAATATGATGCAAATAGTTGTTCAGTCATTTGTTTTTTCCATCATTAACTATGGTTTAATTATATGGACAGTTGTCCCTGAAACAAAACTAAAAGCAATTGACAACAAAATTCACAGATTCATTATTAATTTTTTTTACCCTAAACTTTTCAAATTTAATCAAAATTATGCAATTAAACCGAAATCTAAATCTAAATTTCAAAAAAATGTCAGTATTAATAATTTACTAAACCAATGTAGATTTTATACCACACTGGAACGACGTGAAATTAACTTGGTCAAATTTGCGTTTAAATCTCTTACTGGTAAATTCCCTGGCTGTAATGGTAATCTAATTCTAAGTAAACGAACACACAGCTTTCCAAAACTTAGAGTAAAGCAATCAGCCACTTTCAAAAAATCTATTATGAGCTCGGCTATTCATGCCTGGAATAAATTGCCCCGTAAATGGTCCTATGAAGAGCTTAGTTACAATAAACTTATTGATCTGGTAACGGAATTTGTAATTGCTAAAAGGGACTCAATCTATGTTAAATAAATATAAGTTATTTCAAACTGTTTAGTTTTTAAGCATTTAGGTTACTAAAGTGTCAGCAGGGTAAGAGCAGTATTTGTACTGATTTGATTATCATGTAATCAATGTAGCCTGTGCATTGTACAATTGTATAATGTGGACACTCTAATAAAACTAATATGAATATTGAATATGAATCCGATTTGATTTACTTTTTTGCATCAAAACTGCGTCTGCTCATGCGCGAACAAAAAAATCGTATCGTTCTCATCGGAATTTTTTGAATCGTCTCCTGGGACGATTTAGATTCGGATTAGAAAGATTTTGGTTGGAAAATCGCAGAGCCTAACACTTTTTAGCTAAGCTCAAGGTTAGTGAAATTGCTATGGGGACAATTACCATGACAATTTCACTCACCTTGGCTAAGCTGTAGAATATCATTACTTTTGTTATTGAATCGTCATAGTTTTCAAATTATTTTAATCAGAGCACTCAAAAGCTATGTTGGATTTTATCCATTTTCTTCAATCTGAATCTAAATCAAATCCGATTCAATTTTACTATTGATTACTACTATTCCAAACAATGGATACTAAATCATGACTTTCTTCAGGGGTGAATGCTAATATATTATTCCTGATTTATCAATGTCATTTTAATTATCATTTATGTTGTCATAGTGGGCATATCTGTAGTCTTAGTAAATTTTTAGTGTTAATGAGTATTAATCGAAGTGTTTTTCTCTAAATTGAATTTATAAAAATGGTTTTTATAATATAAAAATGTATAGTTAGTTTTGTTAAAACATGAATCTACTATCTCAAAATTGTATAAATAGTTTTAATATGACGTTGTGGTTGACAATAGACTAATAACCATACTAATAATATGGTTATTAGTCTATTATGCAGCACAAAAGATGCCGTTGCGTTAATGGTTGTGCAAATTATGCTACTATTGTAAATAAAAATGATATTCAGCTATTTACTTTCTCTTGATTTCAGCTCATAATTCATAAAGGTTTCATGAAAATCGTAACAGGAATACAGCTTTGGCTTACTTTACGATGATATTGATAATATTCCTTGTTTCTACTGTAAACAGGGCTTTGGCTGGTAACTAAATTTTAGACCTTTTAACTGAAATACGAAATTTTGAGTTTTTAATTTCTCGCTACTTGTCGCTTTTTGTCGGTTGTTCAGAGATGGACTAAAAGGATCATTCACCCAAAAGTTTATGAGTGGTCGAAGAAAACAAAAGAAAGAATCTGCTGACCTAGTTACATTAAATTCCCAGGCTACCCCACATAAGCCAGATGTAGGTCAATATTTGATCAATGCAAGTACTTAATCGGTCCGGTTTTGTGTTATGACTAAATTCATCCAGTCGAACTTTTTGCATGTTCATGTTTTTCGTTGGAGATCGATAAAATAAAAATTCTGTTCTCATAAAGGTTTCAGGGCTCTCCATTTCGCCCCGGGGGCTTTATTATTGATAACAGTTTGCCTTAAGAAATGGATTTTTTCTAAAAAGGCTATAATCAGTAAAAGTTTTGACAAAATTTATTTTTGGAGTCCTTATCCCTGATTTGGAATTCCTGCCTTCATTATTGTTTACAAAATTTTTTATGCCAATGGTAATTTTAAATTTACGACATCGTTTTTCCTTAGGGCCGATGGAGGAATGTGCTAACGCACAATTTACTCAGGTACCAATTGGGAATAAAGGATTGATGGGCTATTATTCGAAAACCAATTTAAGGGTATGTCTACCATTAAATATTTTATTGTGCTTATAGTATGGTATCTTGTTTTATTCTATCCTTTAAAATCCTGAAAGTTTGTCGTAGTTAAGCAATAAAGTAGGTAAGCGTATACATTTATATAATACCTTCTTGTATTAATTCGTTGAGGTAGACAACGTTTAAAAAATGTCCATAACTAGTGGACCCAGCAAAGAAACGAACCAAGCACCAAAGCAGAGTAAAGAGAGGAAAACTAGTGTCAAGTGACAATGGTTAATAGACAATGAAATAATAATATTTAGTTTGGCAATTGGGAGAGTTTTATGTTAAAACTTAATTGAACAGTTCAGTTTTTCTAATGTTTTTTTCCATGAATTATAGTTAACGTGGTATGAAGCTATATGTTGCTGTAACAACCGTGGTCAGTCTTTGGTCAGCCCATCAACTCCCGCGGATTTGAATGATCTTAAAGCTGCATTTGGAGAGCAAGAGGCTATTGGCTGGACCGACGTCCATGGCATGGGTGGACCATGGAAAAACCTTTTCACAGGCATGCCCATAGCAGATCCTTCCATGGTTTACAGTAACGCTCCTCCTTCGTTTTTTCATTGTTTGGAAACGGGACTAATCAGACAACTGCCGGGCAAACCTATGATGTTATATAAAAACCTACAATGCACTGGTAACACAGTATACAAGCGTCTTCTATGCGTAAATCAGAAATATCCAAGTGAGCCAATTCCAGATAACTAATTGTTAAAATAAAAATAGCCATCGAAAGGATTTTTTAATTAGGTCAGGTGAGACCTAATTTCACAATCACTATACATATTAACTTAGAATAATTTTTTAAAGAATTACTTAGCCAAAGAATTAAAGCAGAAAAATCTTGCAAGGTTAGAACAATTAAATGAACAGCATTTAATATTTGTCATTAATGTTAAAGCTAAATCAGTTTTAATGTCATCACAATTTGTCGAAATCATTTGTACCAGATTGTCTATTTGTCTACCAAATCAAATCATCAATTGTTTAATCAATTGATTTAATAATTAAATCTAAATTTTGGTCCATTCAAATTTAATAATTAAATCTAAACTTTGGTCCCTGTAAATTTAATAATTAAATCTAAACTTTGGTCCATATAAATTTAATAATTAAAGCTATACTTTGGTTAATGTAAATTTACTAATAAAATATTAACCTTTGTCTATGTAAATTTAATAATTAAATCTTAACTTTGGTCTATGTAATGCTTAGGTCAATGCCTGCCGCAGTGCACGCAGATGAAAATATTGAAATATGCCACAAAGGGCTGCTCTGAAAGTAAGTTTGAAATGTTTAACTAAATAGCCTAATTTGTATTAAACAAGTTTAGATATATCACTTACAATTAGGATAACCAACAGTTTTGTTCAAAAACCCACTGAAACAATCATTCTAGCTCATACATACAATATAATGTAAAGTATAGTATAAATCGGTACAATTATTTCTAAACAGAAACGCCAATTGCGTCGATTTCACCATCTACACCTGGAGAAGGACTCTCGTCCGCAGTGTAATATTGATTTTTATTTAATTAAATTATTACTATTTTATTCAAATCTAATTCAGATTAACCAAATATAATAACAAAAACATTTGAAATCGGGCTACCTCTATAAACTAAATTTAGATGAATTAATATTGGTTTTCAAAAATTTTACAAATTAAATTCATCAATACATCAATACAATTTTTTATACTCCGGTAAATAATTCCCTTCTTGTTCAACAGAGAAAAGGCCAAATCAACGTGTGCTGCTATTACATGGAATATGAACAGTGTCACAAAAAGTTCAGGATCTGTGGTTAAAGTATCTTCTAGTACCCAAAAAGTTGGGGTAAGTTAAACAAAACATTTACAATTTAATAAGTTGCGTACAGTTGATCTCAATAAAAGTTATTTTCTGACTTTTTATGGATATTATAACTAAATTCAAACTGCGGTTGCTATCAAATATAGTAATTTCTTTTTCTCTGTGTTTTGAGTACACATTTTGTGTAAATAGCCTAAAGCAAATTTTTAAACCCTGACATTATGTAAGACTCAAAAGAGTTTGCCCTACGCCCTTGGCATATTGGGAAATGGAAACATTATCCGTGTAGATTGATACAGTTCAAAATTATCTATTTTTAAACCCTATTCGTTTGGATATTTTAAACACAAGGAAAATCCAAATTGGATAAAAATATTTTTTCAGTTCACGTGGTTCGAGGCTGCCAGTTGTTGCCGATGGTGGAATTTAACTCTGATGAGTGTCACCAATAGGAAAGATATAGATGAATACTTGATTATGAAGCGTGGTGATCCAAGAGATATTGGTTGGGTGGATATTCACGGATTCGGAAGGGACTGGAGAAATCTCAAGGGAGAGTATATCACAGATAACGGAATTTTCATAGAAAATCCACCGACAAAAGTGAATGTGGGAGCTTGCAAAGAAATGGGGTTTAAAGCTCCATACCCACCTGGCCCTTCTCCAATGTTTGTCTCCGACTATAAACGATGTCAAGTCACAATGGTTGACATACTGCATTGCGATGACTGTAAGTTTTTAATTTTAGTTAAAAATGCATTTATCGCGACATACGGTATTTATTTGCATACACTGTACTGTGTATACGCTTATAAATATATCGAAAATTGAGGTATATAATTTTGACTTGTTGAAATAATTCCTTTAAAGCAGTAGCAGTAACGAAAGTAATTTATTGAAGCAAATCAAATTTTTTGTATTTTGTTATGTATTGAATTTATTGAAAATTTTCAATAAATATAATATTTAGTTGTATTTTAACTTTATATTTATATGGGCAGTAGTGCAATTGATGGAGCACTAAATAATATTTTTAGGTTAGAATTTTTCCACTTAGTTTAGAATACTAGGACCTAGGGCTGCTATCGAATTTAGGAAAGTTTACTTGAATTGAATTGAATTGAATTGAATTGAATTTTATTAAGTATCCTTGCGAGCCATCGGCCCATGGAGTACATCATGATTATCGTGTATAGTATTTTTAAATTATATTCTAGATTTCACAGAGATTAATTCTTATCAATGCAGATTTAACAAATGTTAAGATAGTTCTAATTATATCGATATTGTTTGAGTCAATTAATTTATAGAGCTCTATTTCGCTAATATTCATTAATATACCCGCTTTGTTACGATTATGTATTGGACATTCAGTTAGCAAATGACTTATACTATTAGGTTTTTTTAGATTACAGTATGAACACAATTTAGAACTATGGAGATCAAACTTTCTACATTTAAAGTAAAGTGAATCACAATTTAGTCTAAGTTGACAAAGTAACCTAATATCCCCGGGTGGAAGTTTCATCCTTAAACTATTTGGTGTGTTACCATACATTATGTTCCTAAAGTTGTTGTAATATTCATATTCTTTATGCATAGAGATTTCTTGTCTGTTTTCTTCCATACACAGGTCCCTGATTCTGCGACTTATGTCTTTATAACAATAGGCAATGGTTCTAGAGTTAAAATTACTCCATACATAGTTACACCCTAATTTATTGAAAATATTCTTGCACTGTGAGGCAAAATTATGATCGACAATATTGTCTTTACAAGAGTCGAGTTTATATAAGGCCAGTAAACATATTTTAGGATATCTGTCGTCCTTCATCTGCAGAACTTTAAATAAAAAGGAGATTAGCCTGTGTAAAATTAAGGATTTGATTTTTATTCTACCCGTTTCAGCCCTTATAATGCATCCTGGTACAGTAGGTTTTACTCCCAGAATCTTTCTTATAAATTTGTTTTGGCTGACTTCTATTTCCTCAAGGTAATTAAGTGACCATATCTGACTACAGTAAAGAAGAGAGGACAGAGCAATCGAATCGAAAAGGTTTACTTTTACTTGGAAATTTGTAATTCGCCCTTTGAAGTTCAGATCACTGACCGCGTTCATAGCACATAGAGTTTTTGTTTTGAAGTATTTTGTGGCCTTGGCAAACTTTCCTGAGGATGAGAATGGTACCCCTAGGTAAACGTACTCATTTGTTATTTCAATGGACTTGGTGTTATAGGAGAACTTCATGTTTTTTGGGATCCTCCCTCCTCTTCTAAATACTACCACTTTAGTTTTTGAAAGATTAACTGTCAATTTTAGTTCTTCAAAATATGCTTCAAGGCTTCTTATTTTTCGTTGTAGGCTCAGGGGGTTATCCGCAAGAACAACCGTGTCATCGGCAAATAGTAGAATATGCAAGATCAGCTGATTAGATATTTGAATTCCGTTCCAGCCCTTTTCAATTAGTAATTTTTCTATGTCATGTATGTAGATCGAAAATAGGAGGGGCGACAAAATTTCCCCCTGGAGAAGCCCGTCTGTAATATCTATCCGGTCTGTAGTCCCTTCTGGTAGTCTGACTTTCGTTGAGGCTGAGGAATAGATGTTTTTCAATATTCTGATGATTTAGGAAAGTTTACTTACAATAGAGACACTCTGACTACATTTACTTTAATTTCTAAAGGTACCAATGTTAACCATTGAGGAGAGTTAATATTTAGCATTAGTATATCGCTGTTTTGATAAAACGTGTTTTGATAAATTCAAATTGTAAACGTTTTTTGTTAATTTGCTTATTTTCCATCAAGATTAAATTATCTAGGTATATTTAGCATTAAATTAGGGTTTTAGGGTACCGATATTCATGCTTTCTTCAGGCAAGCCAGACGCCAGACAAAGTTGGAATAGATAATTGCATTCCAATTAAAATGGCTTTTCTGATTACTCATATTGTTTTCTATACATTAAGTAGATGTGTATTAATTAAACTTAATACTTTAGTAGCATTCAATTTTTATTTCTCCAGTAATCTTTAAAATTCAGAACGGTCACAGTTTTACAGTAGAACGTTTACTAAATCTTTATTGGTTTGTCTCACATTGTTATCTACCAATAAGATGGTTTTGTTCTGATATAAGAGGTGGGCGACATACTATAGATAAGATATGGTGTCCAGTGCACAGGCCGCAAAACGGGCCTATTGCCAACTCCTCGGTACAGGTTACTGTAGGGTTAATAATCTATTCGACTAGCCATGATATAGAACTTTGGCATAGAAGAAAAGGGTATCTCAGACAGAGACTCTGAGAAATAAAGTTTTAAAACTTATAAGTAGTATATTGGGTCTATATCCATCGTGTCATCCGCAGTAGCCGACCTAAACCTCGCAAAGCGAGGTTTAGGTCGGCTACTACGAATGAACACGATGTATATAGACCCAATATACTACAATAAAATTTATCTACAAACATTAACAAAGTTTGAATTTGGCGCTCTAAAGTCAAGGTTATAGTAGGATTGTTAAAGTAAGTTGGAATTTAATGCTCGATAACAAGGTTAAGTGTACTCTATACCAAGATACCTCTCAGGGGCAAGGTGACGATATGCTCCTGAAAACTGGTTTCCCCCAACCAGTTCTCCGACTCGAAGGGGGGAGGGGTGGTGGTTGAAAAAGAACTGGTTGGGGGAAACCAGTTTTCTGGAGCATGTCGTCACTTTGCCCTGGAAACATTTAAATCACTTTGCTCTATACTGTAAATGCTCATTTCTAAATATAATATTACAAAGTATCCAAATCTAATACCAATGTTAATCGTTTTAAATTTGGTTGAACCACAAGAAATGAAAATAGATGCGATAAAATACTTCTATATAATTACTATGAAAATTATGTTCATCAAATGGAAGATTGATGTAAAAAGATAAAGTCTTAAATGCTTCATACATATTTCCTGAATGATAATGGTCAAGGATGAGTTTGAATGCTTATCAATAATAAGACTATATAAATGAGAAAAGCGTCAGGACGCAATCCACAATATTACTAAATTATCCGTGAACGATGGCCTCTCTACAAGTTTGGAAATCCGAAAGCGGGGCAGCAGATTTGAATAAAGCCACAAACTTATCTGCAGGTTACGACATCAGTTGGTAAGTTAATCGACTAACCGATGTTAAAACAGGTTAGCTATAATCATGTACTATATAATCCTAAATCTAAACTATAATCATATAACTATTTACATTTTTTTTTCTAATCACAGCCCATATACTACTGCAATAATGGGTGGTGAAAGGAGATTATCAACACTGGAATAAAAATTAAAATTCCGCAACACACAGTAGGATTACTGAAATCCAGATCCGGTTTGGCGGCGAGGCACGGCATACATGTTTTGGGCGGCGTAATAGATGAAGATTACATTGGGGAAATAAAAATTATTTTAAATAATTTATCTAAAGAATATCATATAATAAGAAAAGGAGAAAGAATTGCTCAACTTTTAATCCTGCCTATTATATTACCCGACATTGTGTATGTTAATGATTTAGAATCAACGAACAGGGGGAGTAATGGTCTAGGATCTACTGGATATTAAAGTATTACAATGAAAATAAAGGAACATATATATAGCTGTTCACTTAAAATATGACCATTGTAAAATCATATCCGTAGTAATTATCATCTTTAACAAGTTAGAGATATGTTTAAATTAATAAATAATACGATTACTGAACTGTGTCGACGTTTTCGATGAGTATGCAGCTTAGGAAATTCCCAACACGACATTAGGGATTGCTTACTTTGTCCAATTTGCGGTATGCATTATGTTCAAAGATTAGATTGTCGTAATAAATGTCTCAAACCTGGGGTATTTTATCATTTGACACGTGAACAAAATGGAGAAATACGTTGTGATTATTTTTGTAGCGTTTGCAGCATAGATAAAATTGAAGGATAATGCTTAACAAACATTTACTTACTTTGCGTATAAAACTAATGTCAAAACTTATAATAATTATTATACTTCTAACAACCATACGATGAATCCTAGTACTATTGTAATCCCTTGCGACCAACTTCTAAATGGTACTTACTCTGAAAATATATAAATTAATATATAAATTTTTTCTTTGTTCTCAATGTTTTTTGATTATAAATTATCGTAATTCTTATTTCGCATAGATGCTGATATTTCGAGACTACTGGAGGAAACGAATCATGAGGATCTCATAGCGAAAGGTTACATTACAATAGGGGCAGCATCTTTTTCGATAGCAGTAGTTTCCTACGATGTGACGTGCTGGATTTGTGTCCGATGAAGTCATCTGATTATATGCTGCATGATTTCTTGTACCTACACAATACAATACTTACATTAGTACATACACTCTTTACTAATTACAAATATAAATAAGTGTGAGTGATATATAAGTTTACTTAATCCCGAAGGTCCAGGAATTTCATCAGTGATAACGGAGGGTGATCGAAAGCCTTATAATAAAAATTAGTAATATACATATAACACATATATAAATATATCTTGATCATGCGTCAAAGAATAAGCTCCAAAGCTCAAATTCTGATGTTCACTTTCAAGGATTAGTAAATATTCATTTCAAGGATTAACAAAAAGGTTGAAGATATTGACTGATCCTATTTTCTAATTCCGAGCAGAAAACTTAAAACCGACTTAGTTCGTGGGCTGATAACTATTATTATGTTTATTATAACTAACTTATACTTACCTAGATTTCCTTTCCCTTCATTATCTGAATTTCGACGCAAGTCATCCGTCATTGGATCATACCCATCAAATCTGTAAATCATATGTATCAAATAACGTCATTGATGATGATAAAGTAATTATTTTGATCAATTTGTAACAATGATTAAAATAATATATTCACTAATAATCGTTATATAAGAAAATAATTATGAAATATACTCACCTCCATATGTATTGAACTCGTCCTATTTTTTCAGTGTCCACCAGAGTATTGTTCGGTTTCAATATGCGCTCCAGCAAAGCCAAAGGTTAATATTCAAATGAATCCGACTACTAGGTTGTAAACGATTCTTCTGTACTTACCGTGTCATAATAATAATCGTACTCGGTAAACAACTCGGTACAGGAGATTATTTATAACCATTTCTTTGCTTTTAAAAGGTGAATCATGCCCTACTCTAATATATTAGAGTTTATTCTAATATTTGTGTCTAGGGTTTGCTTAGGTACATTTAACATTATTCACTTTAAACCCTCCCATGCATTACTCACTACATAATGTTAGAATAATTTTCAGATAAAGCTAGTTTTACTTTTTTGTTTATTCTTATGGTCTTACTCTTCACATGGTATTCCAATAGTATGTGTACTACTTCTTATTAGTTTAAAAGTCGTATAAATAAAGTCTTTTTTTTAAATTTATTCTTATTGTTATTTGAAACCATCTCAAACTACTGTCACTCTTGAGTCATTTTTAAACAAAATTTAAATTATGGCGATTGCAAATTGTGCTCAATATAAATTGTGGCGTACAATCCCCGAAATTTTTCGCTCCGGACCTATGTCACTTGTGATCACGACCCGTGTCAAGCTGGTGTGGAATTTTATTATACCCTTGTTAGGGCAGTTGGCAATGGTGATATGACTGAAGGTCAATTTAAAGCTGCATATCCACCAAATCCACCTTTAGAATTTGATGATGATCCAATTCGGGTTTCTCCTATGTATACTGCCTAAGTATTTTTATTACAAACAAACCGGTTATGTTCATTATATAAAAATGAATATTTTATAATTTAAACCACTAATTATATCTCTATATCTTTTTATCGTTTCAGTGTTTAAGACCGACTACCGGGGTGTCCAGGTTTTAAACTGGCATATGAGGGTGAAGGATGGGGACGGATTGATCCTATTACGCAAAGATTTGCAACCCTTGCATGGATGATTCAGTTATAGCTAAGTGGATCATCAGCGGGGCTATTACAGCCGAATGTATTCCACAAGATACCTATACGGATATTATAAACCATGGATGGGTCACTAAAATGCAAGGCTTAACACAGGAAGAAAAGGAAGCTAAAATATCAGGTAAAATCATTAAATGAGCTATACTATTATATTAATCCATTTCGAATGTATAAAATGCATTTTGTAAATAACTGTAATGATATTAACTGTAGTTGTAATTATACATTTATATAGTCATATATATAATCATATTATTACTATATAACTCATTAGGTACTGATCCAAATGGGTTTTATCCATCCAATTTGTATTTATGGAGACCAGATCAAGTTGCGATGTTTGAAAGACCTTCAAATAATGATGAGACATCTACCGATGATGAGGAGCAGATTCGGAGGATTTCGCCAGTCCATAACAGAATTGATGCTGTTTCGCGCCGTATCCCATTCAATCCAACCACCGATCGATTGGTGAACATTTCTGTTTCGCGGGCAACTACAACAAGTATATGTTTGCTTTTCCAAATAAAGCGAGCTGACACGTGTGTCACTTATAGTGTCCCCGGTTTATGTAAGCTAATACCAAAACTCATGTCGTTTTGGCGTTCAGGCGGCTATTTATATAGTATGATGGCCTGGGTTATTCAGGACATAAGAAGCCGCGTATTACACGTAGAAGCACTAAGAGAGAATATAGTAGCCACAAGTGCATCTCCAAATTTTCCTACTGCGTTTAATGAGCTTCCAAAGCCTAACAATATAGGCTTCAGGCTATTTTCATATGATGATTTGGAGTTTACAAGAGGGTTTAATGAGCTGTTGGATGAACAGAATAATTATAGCAACAGCTACAGAGCTTGGAATGGAAAGTATTGGGTGTATTTAAGAAGGAATCACGAAAGAGTGAATTTTTCAATGTCATCGATACCAACACTTTGTATCGATTTATGTTCAGCAATGCTCATACACGGGGTGTCAGTAGGGGTATTGGAAACATGTTAACAAGAGCGGAATATGAGAATACTACCTACTCCACAGTAGCAGCCGCTATTTTTAATGCTACCACCCCAAGAGGTGTTCGTCCTGACCTACCTCTCATTTAAAATTCTGGGTATATTTGAAAATAAACTCATGTTGTACATATTTTGTTTTGTTTTCAATAATACGTTTTTAAGTATCTGTTCCTATGTTTTTGATTTATCATCATTAAATTCACTTTTTGACTTGTTTTAATGTTGTGATGAAATTTTGTGGGGGCATTCCTAGGTTAAAATTTATTAAAGAAATAATATATAAAATAAGAATATCATAGTTTTTAAATTCTATTTTTGTTTTCTGAAACTAGCTATATTAAAATATAAATTAGGCAAACTTAAATTTAGCTATATTTCGCGTGATTATACATGCAAAAGTGTACATATAATATTATCAACATAAAATGTGAAATAAAGCTTAATATACATCATTAAATTTCGGAAGAGAGAATTTCGCGGTTACAATATTTTCAACACAAGTTGAAACATTACCGTATTTAGTAAATCTTGAGATGATGGAAACATTTGCTTTACTCATCCGGCACCAAATTTAACTCTAACCTTGACTTTTGAGCGGCGAATTCAAACTTTGTTTTATGTTTGTAGATAAATTTTAATGTAGTATATTGGGTCTATATACATCGTGTTCATTCGTAGTCACCTAAACCTAATTTCGGAGAAACGTCTCCGACATTATCTGTTAGCTCTCTTGGTCACCTGTCTCAAAAGTTTAACCACGGCAGATTTACAAACATTCTAAGATTAAATGTGATTTATAGGTTAAGTATGTATGATAATACGTGAGTGAATTCGCACGTTAGGAATTACGTTATTAAGGTTTTACGTTAGAAATTACGAGTCTGACCTATTGAATCATTAAGTTTGTTGTGATGATAAATTTTTCATAAAGTTAATTAAATCAGTAAGTTTTACGTAAATGATTGTTGAGAAACATACGTGAAATATATATCAGGACTGTGAAATAATGAATAATAATATTGCGGTTAATAGTAGCATTGTATTGTATCGCATCGTATCGCATCGTATTGCATCGCATCATATTGCATCGCATCGTATTGCATCGCATCGTATTGCATCGCATCGTATTGCATCGCATCGTATTGCATCGCATCGTATTGCATCGCATCGTATTGCATCGCATCGTATTGCATCGCATCGTTTTGCATCGCATCGTATTGCATCGCATCGTATTGCATCGCATCGCATCGTATTGCATCGCATCGCATCGTATTGCATCGCATCGTATTGCATCGCATCGCATTACATCGCATCGTATTGCATCGCATTACATTGCATCGCATTGTATCGCGTTTTGTGAAACCGCAGTGCGGTTCGTAAAACCGCAGTGCGGTTCTTCACGACTGATAGATACCCTCACATCGTTGTGTATTGCATAACACAGCATTGTATCTTTTGTCTTACAAAATATGAAAACACAAAACGGCTATGACTTTTTGTATTTACTTCATTGTACATTTGGCAGCCAAACACAACTGATCGTTCCTCAAAGTATTAATTACTACATTTCAAGTACAGTTTTGACAATGAATTGTAAAGAATGCGGAAAATGCTTTTATAATAATGGAAATTTATTCCGTCACCAAAGAGAAGTACATGGCAAAATGCAGTCTGGAGGTTCATCAACGGGTAAAATTTGTCGTAAAAGGAAATATTCTGACGTTGAATCGGAAGATGAAGTCGCACAGATTACTAACGCTTTCAATCTACTAAAGAACAAATATCATCCCCTTTCACAAAATTATCGTTCTGAAGGAGCTATCAATCTTCTAATAAACAAATATTATCCCCTTCCACAAAATAATCGTTCTGAAGAAGAATCTATCTCAGGTGACAGTAATCTGGAATCAGATACTGACTCTGCTGAAGACGAAGATTTTACAACAGAATGCATTAAGATGTTTCAAAGAATGGTTCATAATGCAGAATTTAATTATATTAAGCTTAGCAAAAATTTGCTAAAATCATTATTGAATTGCACAAAAAGCCATGATGAAGTTTGTGGAGATAAATCTGAGCTCTGTGACGATGAAAATGATAGTGAAAGTGACGAAGGCGAGGGATCTGATAATGACGATGACGAAACTGATGATGGAGATGAAGATGATGACAATGGAGATGATGAACTAACTGATATGTCTTTGGACATTTTAAGAACTATCTTAAAAGCAGCAGAAAAAGATGGATTTAAATTAACGAAAAAGTTATTTTTCCCAATTGTTGACGCACTTAATACTAAATAAAACTCTATCTAAATATTCATGAAAATCTATTAATAAACCAATTGGTAATATAATTACACATTGAACAAAATTTCCTTATTTTCATCCATTTATCATCAATAGCATTTAAATTCATTTAAATTCATATAAATTTAAATCGGTTGCAATGACACTTGTCATATGTTGTGAATGAAACAGACGTACAAGATACATTCTTTTATGTAAAGGAATTTCTGAGAAAGGATTATTTGATTAAATGTCATAGCATTTCTATTGTTTCAATTCTATTACATTGTCGAAAATAACTTATTTCTGTTGCACTAATATTGCATGATACCTAAAAGGTACATTTTTGTATACCTTTGTAATGTACAGTACAGTATACCTAATGATGTTTACCAATACTTGAGATTACCAAGTACCCTTAGGTACCTAAAACTTTTTCATTTGTCCATTGCATGCTATTCTCTTTACTCCGTCCAATCCCCTTATGCATAAAAATTTTCAATTATGTATTAATAAACTGTCACAGGCTACTATTCTGACCATCCAAACATTGGAGTGTACATTACATAAGCACTTGTAGTCTCAGGTATATAGAACTTTGTTTTCGAGTGTACTTTTAAAATTATTTTGCTAAATTCACATAACCTTAATAAAATACCAAGTGTTTTTTCTGTAAATAACACTGTTGATACAGTATTTAATACAATTGTTGATGAAATTTCTGCGGTTGATGGTGCGGTTGTTGCGGTTACTGTTGCGGTTGGTAAAATATTTGAACATTTAATATAATTTATTGCATACTAAGGACTTCAATTATCGCACTGACCACCGACTAATTATAATCCAGACCATCGGTCTCTCTAATCAAACATAAAAGTTTTATACCTGAACAGTACTTTATTCTTAGAGAAATCCTTGCGAAATTTTAGAATAAGTGGTCCGTCTTAAAACATAATAACCAATAATCGACAGTCAATAATAATTAATTAATATAATTTAGTTTATACTATCGTGTCTGTATGTGTGTACACTTTGTATCTATTTAATTAAAATTATAAAATTAATATTATTATCAGGTGGTGTCTACACACATTGGTCTTCATCATTATCATTGGATATTCAAAGAGATCCAATTTGCATTGTCATTTATTATATTGTACATTAATCACCCTTATAGGTAGGCATATATGAATACGATATACCTATATTGTATCACGTTAATTATATGTAAGCATTAACTTGTGAATGATGTGTTAATAAATTTTCGCAGAGTATGGCTGCTACTATCCAAGTGTACGAGTTAAATTAGTACCTGTACTATCATGAATGCCTTGGGTTATGGTTGTGGCTATCCAAATATACACTGAGGGTGAGGATTACTATCCGAGCATAAGGGATTAGGTTAGTGACTGTGCTTGATGAGAGCCGTAGGCTATGAGGATAAGTATGCAAGCGTAAGAATTCAAGATAATGTGGGGTGAGGACTACTATCCAAGCATAAGAGTAAAGTTAGTGCCTGTACTTGCATGACTACTATAGTGCATGGCTATAAGTAACCAAGCGTAAGAGTTAGGTTAGTGCCTGTCCTTTCATGAGTGCCGTAGGCTATGGCTGTAAGTATCCGAGCTACCAGAATCCAAGATGGCGGGGGTGGCTGTGTCTCCTACGTCCCACTACTACTCATGACCACTACTAAAAGTTAAAACTTGTACATACCAATAAAAGCCACACCAGTTAAATAAATCAACAGTTTCATAATAATTGAGAGATAGAACTGCTTTTGATGTATGTTTAAATAATTTCTAAATCGGCAACTGAAACACTAGATATCAATCGAGAGGAAAAAGTACAATGGGAAGATAAATAAAATAGTCAGTATGAGTAATATATGAAGTAAGGAATAGCAAACGATCGTTTTATTATGGTTCACAATTTGTCGATTAAGTATTGAAACTCATTATTTAACAAGTTTTACCGATATTAACATTTCTAGACAATAAGTCATGTACAAAATGTACTTTTTATTAAAAAAATATATTTTATAAATGTTTGGAAAACAAAATATCGTCATTTTTAAATAATATTTCAAAAATTGCAAAAATGTCTGTAATGAGATTATGGTAAAAATTGTTATTACGAACGAGGAAGAGAATTATTTATAGCATTTCAGAGAAGACTGGAAAATAGAAAGCCATAATATACTTCCGCGTGCGTCACACAAATCATGTTAAGTAAAGTACATGTAAAGCTCAATATTATGTACACTATTGGTCCCTTAACAGGACTTTCTTTTAAAATTAGAAGGTATAATATTATGCCTGTTGTGGGACATTGAAAGGCAAACCTGAAGTTTGATCACAGTAAAAAAATTCATTTTTATCGGACATAAATCGTTTATGGAGGGATCTGCGCAGTTGAATGTAATATGCGTCTAACAATTCCTAAAATAAATCGCCTCGGGAAAGGAATGCCAACTGCTTATAGAGATACTAGTGAACCCAGCAAAACAACGAACCTAGCACCCAGGTGAAAGTCAACAATGTTAGAATGTCTGTATTTGTGCGTATCTAATTTCGTGATTATAAATGTTTGTTCCATAATAATAATGGACGCACCACGTTCAAAGTAATACTAAAATCAATATACTTTACGAAAATCGCGATACGTATAAAAGTGAATGAACAATTTGGTCGAAAGTCATTAGCCAATGAAAATACATTGTTTCCAAGCCAGGCGACGTGGACGCTACTTTCGTGCTGGCTCTCCACCACCGTAGTGGTATTTTCTTAGTTTACGCTTGAGTTGTAAATTTCTCCCAGGTTGTTAAAAACCCCTCATTTTATTTCATTTCATCCTCACTCATTTCATTAAAATACTGCGGTATACTACATTAGGTGTAAATACCTCATTTCTTCTGGGCAATAGCCTCCCTTGATTGTTAGTGTCTAGAATTTTAACTTTCACGCCCGATTTTAAAGTAGCACGAGAAAAGGCAACGTACAGTTGACCGTGACTAAATACGGACTTTCGCAAATAAATTCCAACCATTTTCAAAGATTGACCCTGTGCCTTGTTAATGGTCATTGCGAAAGCTACCCTGATTGGGAGTTGTTTTCTTTTCAAAATAAATGGCAAATTAGATTCAGAGGGATTTACAGTGATTCGTGGAATAAAAACAATTTCACCCTTTTGGTTTCCCGTAAGAACCTCCGCTTCAATTGAGTATTGGTGCATTTTTCTAACAATCAACCTTGTTCCGTTGCACAATCCAAAGTCAAGATTTCTTAAAAGCATTACAATTGCTCCGATTTTTAGTTTTAATTTATGTGGTGCCATGCCAGACGGAGTCTGTGAGTTAAGAAATTCTATAGGGTAGGATGTAGTTTCCCCCAATTCCTTTTTGTCAAGCGCAATATCTGAACTTAAATATATTTTAGCACATCCTTCTAAACGGTCAATAATATCATCGTTTAGTTTCAGAACGTCTTCATTCAATGGGCAGAGAATTGCTCTTGAAGACATTTCAGATATTTGATCTACACTTATACTTTCACCGAAAATAGAGTGCACAATATTGTCTGTGATAAATTCATGGGGAACACGAATTACGCTTTCTGGCAGCGTATCTATTCGCGGCAACGACCCATCACCAAGCTTTAGTAGCCATTCGCTAAAATTTTTATCCTCATCATCAGCATTTCTCATGTTAACTGTTAGTTTAAGTTGCACAAAATCGTTCCAATGGGAAAATTTTGTGATACATTGTTCTAAAATTTCAGTAGGCTTTGCTCGTGGAATGACTGGGAGGGTTTGCCTAAAGTCCCCTCCCATTAATATTACTTTCCCCCCAAATGGAGTATTCTTACTATTCATGATTTCTCTGAGTCTACGGTCAATGGCTTGCAAGGCATATAAAGGAACCATAGTTGCTTCATCCCAAAGTATTAACTTTCCTCTTTTAAGATTTAAGTCATCCTCTTTAGACTTTGACTTACATGCGGAAGTTTCATTAATAGGCACAGGTAAGCCAAAACAGGAATGCACTGTTTGTCCGCCAACCAGAAGTGTTGAAGCAATTCCTGTCCAAGCTATTGGAAAAGCAATGTCACCTCTGCATTTTAAAAATGAAAGAATAGTGTTATAAAGGAAAGTCTTTCCACTTCCTCCAGGTCCATCAAGATAAAATAACCGTTGTGAGACAGTTTCATCATCTATAGCATTTATAATAGATGTAAAAGCATGTTTTTGCTCATCGTTCAGCATTAAAATGCGTCTTTCACAGTCTTGATTTTCTTTTGACCTAATATCACCATTATCGGTACTTGACGCCCAGACATTGGCATTAGGTTCCGGAATGCTAAAATCGCTTAAATTTTTATGTGACATATTTAAAACATTTTTTATGTCGTTAAGGGTCAGATGTAGTGCAAATTCCGGCTGTTGCGGGTAAAGAAATATGTAATCTTCCATCAATTTTTCCTTGTAATTATTCCAAAGCACCAGAGGTTCAGCTGGCTGGCAAAATACTAAAATGTAAGCAAACAATTTTCTTAATTGCTTAGGCATTTGGAATTCGGAACATTCTTGAAGACAATTGTCCCATTCTTTGTCGTCATCAAGGAGTCCTAATTTTAAGCAAGCTTCTTGAAATGTTTTACAATTAACTACTTTGTCTTCTAATGTGACTGTTTTCAAATCATCATAACTCTCAGCACCTTTAACGTGGAGCAAAAGTAATCGTAAATGATATCGCTCCAAATCAGAGGGACTAACTGTGTACATCCTTGAAATCAGTGGGCGATTTCGCTTTCTTTTCTTCCATAATGTTTCTTTAGAATGCCAAGTGTAATGATAAGGAATATCAGGATATAGATACTGTTTTGCAGATTCATCATTAGCATTTAATTTAAACCAAGCCGTTAGCTTTGTAAGCCGATTGCTTGCTCTCTCTACTGCATCTGCTTCTTCCCCGTCTTGGAAGTAAATAGGTTGCTGACCATCCAAATGTACGGGGAGTCTATAAATTGCATGAGAATGCTGGTGCATTTGATATCCACAAAGACGCCACATTGCTTCTGGGGCACTGACATATCTGCAATCCAAATACGTTTTTATCTCATCACACCCAATCTCAATATTGGCACAGTCATGACCCTTATAAACATATTTGAATACATACTTGACCGCTTTAATGCTTGAACAAATTTCTACATTAATGTATTGTATTGTATTGTATGTATTGTATTGTATTGTATTGTATTAATGGTTATATGGTACCACATATCTATTGTCCATTTCTACTTGTATGCCTTGTTTGGTTTTAGTAAAGGTTTCCCCCATCCGTCTTCGGCGGTATAGTGGGTATCCATTAAAATTTGCCAATGTAATTTCCTGAAAATCTTTAGGAAAATCTTTTGTACATTTCCACTTCAGAATTGTATTCACAACGCCATCTTCGTCATAAATAGGGTTTCCTGCTTCATCAAGCACTGGTTCTTTAAATTGTTCCATGCACGGAGATTTTGGAAATTGTTCACCACATGGTCCATGCAACATATTTGCTGTAACTGTTTCAAACAGCATGGGATTATTTTGTTTTTTTGGGATTTCTGCAGACACCAATTCATCAATTTTCTCCGTGTTTCTTATTTTATCATTATTTTCAAGTATCAACAGGATATGGGCATGTGGAAGCCCTCGTTTTTGAAATTCTATAGTATAAACAAAGGCTAAAACAGTTCCTAAAACCATGTTTTCTGTTAAATCCTTGATTAATGCTTTCAGTTTCAAATGAAAGACTCTGGCAATAAGGTCTGGTCTATTTTCTGAAGATTTCCCATTCAAATTTTCCGTAATTTCCCTCCACTTAGGATTACATGTAAAAGTAATAAAAAGGTCGGGTTTACCATAACGTGCAACAATGGCCATTGCGTCTTGGAAATTCTGTGTCAATGCTCGTGGTCCGTTTTGAAACGACGATGGAAGAATAACTGGCTTACCTATGGGAATGTTTTCCGAGTTGGCGGGATTGACTAAATGATCTTCAAGTAGTTTGTAGTTTTCAACTCTCAGCTCACTTTGATTATCTCTTATCCATTTTAACCGATTAGCTTCAACTTTAATGTAAGCGTCAACTATATATTGTTGGGTAAGTTTTCCAGCATTTAATATCGGGTTGAAGTCAATACTCCCATTTGAACCCAAACGGGTGGCTAATCTGTAGGAGTAAAATTGCAATTGAGTCACTCGTTTTGTGGTGTTCCTTTGTGTTATTGGATCCCATTGCATTATCCGATTGTGCCATCCTAGTTCTCCGCGTGGGAAAATAATAGGATATAACATTGGATCCAAATTGGGATTCATAAAACTAAGATATTTTTTGTCTTTTGTGGTTACAGGTATGGCAATAAATGCTCTATCAAATGGAGGAACGCCATCTTTTGACACAAAGACCATGGCAACTTCATTAACCCTCTGAGCATTGTACCTTCGTGAATCCAATACAGGGTTTTGAACAATTGCCATTTCTACTTTTCCTGGCAATTCGCCTCTTTCATTTGCCCGCAGTTCTTCTTCGTCTAAGACTTCCTTCATCATCATCCATGATTGTGCGTAAGGGTTAATTTCCCTCAATAATCGGTCTAGTATAGACATAACATTTGCATCGCACCCGGTATTAGATGGGTGGTTGCAACGAACAATATCAGCTTGTTCTGGATCTAATACATATACTTGGGCAAAACTTGGTGTCCCAGAATCATTCGGTTTAAGAGGACCTGTTCGATAGTAAATTTGACCCTGTATTTTAAAACAATATTTGCCAAATCCGGGTGGGACAACTATATCTGCTCCAAATGATGCACATGCAAACGCACTATTAAATTGTCTTATATTAGCTAAAAAGTTATTTGAAGCATCATTTAATCCAGTCATTAGATCTTTTAGTACTTGAGGAAAATCTCGAAAAGGTTCTAGAACTACTTTACCTTTATGACAACAAAGGGAGAATTCGCATTCTTTATCTTTGCCATGAGTCCCCTCAGTCGCAAAGTTTACAGAGTGACAATGCCGACATTCAATATTCATCTCACCACAGTAATGCTCAAGAACTGAAATTTCATCAGGATTGTTAATGAAAGCGGAATTTCGAGTATTTTTTTGAAGCTTTGTCAACCTTCGGTTGTTCTTGTTCAGCTTATCTTGTTGCTGTTCTATTGAAATAGTGATACATTTATTTGTTATCTTTCTGATACCGTCTTTGATCTTCTCTTTTAGAATTTCAATGCAATGATGACGTTCCTCTGTGGTTTGGCTCTCAATACGCAATTTATTGCGTTGTCTTAAGTCTTGGAGTCGTAATAAGCACTCTATTTCTGACTGTTTAGCAATGCGATTTTTATTTAGTTCTCTTAGCTTCTCTAAGCGAGAACGACGCTGTTCTGCAGTTTCATTAGCGAGACGTTTTCTAATTCGATTGCTTAGTACTTGTAAACGGGCTAGGCGCTTATCTTTTTCTTCTATAGCACGTCGTAGTTTATCACGCTTTCTATTATATTGAAGGCGTGCTTCATATTTTTCTTTAGTTTCGTCAAACCGACGTATTTTCTCGCGCTCGTTCATTTCATTAAGTCGTGATCGCCGTTGTTCAATAGTTTCATTTGTGCGGCGTATTTTTTCAAGCTGATTCAACTTATGAAGACGGGATTGGCGTCCTTTTTCAGTTTCATTATTGCGGCGCACTTTATCTCGCTCAGTTAAACTTTGAAGACGTGATTTGCGTTTTTCTGCACATTCATTAGAGCGGCGTACTCTTTGACGGTATGTTAACACTTGGAGACGTGATTGACGTACTTCTTCAGTTTCATTAAAGCGGCGAATTTTTTCACGCTCACTCAAATCATGAAGACGTGATTCACGTTTTTCTTCAGTTTCATTGTGTCGACGTATTCGTTTACATTGTCGATGGTATTGAAGTTGCAATTGGCGCTCTTCTTTGGTTTGACTTTCGACGCGCTCTTTGTATTTTTGTCTCCGTTTTTTAAGACGATTTTGTCGATCGTCTTCAGTCTCTTTGCTTAAATTCATTTTTACTCTTGCCCTTCGCTTTTCAAGCTGTAGCAAACGTGATTCTTCAGTTTCATTTGTCCGGTGCAATTTAATCTGTTTAAAACTACAACTATTAATGGTGCTTTCCTGTTGACCTTCATTAGCTACGCTGTTTTGCAATTGTGACATTGTTGTGAAAAATGTTTTTCAAAAATTGCCTAGTTTGGCAATGAAGCACAAAATGGTCAAGTCCACCTTATTCGGCAATGGACCGCAGAGATCAATTTATCAATGGGCCGCAACGGTCTAGTTTACCTGGTTTGACAATCATCTGCAAAAGGTGTAGTTTGTCTTGTTTGTCAAAGAACCGCAAGGAGTTAAGTTTGCCTTGTTTGACAATGAACCACAATAGGTCAAGTCTGCCTTGTTTGGCAATGGACCACAAAAATGCCAAGTCTGCCTTGTTTGGCAATGGACCACAAAAAGGCCAAGTCTGCCTTGTTTGGCAATGGACCACAAAGGGTCAAGTCTGTCTTGTTTGGCAATGGACCACAAAAGGGCAAAGTCTGCCTTATTTGGCAATGGACCACAAAGGGTGAAGTCTGCCTTATGTGGCAATGGACCACAAAGGGTGAAGTCTGCCTAATTTGGCAATGGACCACAAAGGGTCAAGTCTGCCTAATTTGGCAATGGACCACAAAGGGTCAAGTCTGCCTTATTTGGCAATGGACCACAAAGGGTCAAGTCTGCCTTATTTGGCAATGGACCACAAAGGGTGAAGTCTGCCTTATGTGGCAATGGACCACAAAGGGTCAAGTCTGCCTAATTTGGCAATGGACCACAAAGGGTCAAGTCTGCCTTATTTGGCAATGGACCACAAAGGGTCAAGTCTGCCTTATTTGGCAATGGACCACAAAGGGTCAAGTCTGCCTTATTTGGCAATGGACCACAAAGGGTCAAGTCTGCCTTATTTAGCAATGGACCACAAAGGGGCCAAAAGATTAAATATTAAAATGTTAGTTGCAAATTATTATAAGTAGATATTTCCTTCCCGGGGATCGGTTGTAGCTTTGAAAAAAGCTGTTTCTGGAATAAAAATAAATTATACATATATTATTAGTAAGCCTACTTAATAGTTATCAATAATTGACCATGCATAGTATTCATTGTGATAATTTTAAATTCAAATCTTATATGAACAGTTGCATTCTGTTGGTGGAAATTGGAAAAATTATAATCCGTGTTTACTAAATTCGGAAATGCTTGAATTTAATCAGGATATTAATAAATGTTCGAATTTTAATACAAATAAACATTCATGCAATAAATTTAATTACAGCAATTAGTGATAAACTAATTACAATTACTTACAGAGTTACAATAGATGAGCCTTTTCTTCACAAGAGGTATCTGTCAGTGGCAAATCCAGTCACAGTCACAAATGCGTTGTCTGGGGTCAAAAGTAGCTGAAATCTATTCGATAAGGTTTAATTGAAATAAAAAATCTCTTCCCTATTTTATATTCTTGTAAGTAGGTTAAATAGGTACCAATCAGTGGCAGTGTCCAGGACGCTATATATGACCAAATTCAGTCACCTACAGTTCCAGTTACCAGAGTTCAAATCAAAAAAAATGACAACGCGTATCAGTTTCAGTTATTGTCATTTTCACTTAGATCAAATTATCAAAAAGCAGCCGACAATTTTTCCTTTTAATGAAGAAACAGCAGATGGACTTAGCTTGTGTCTTTAAGTCATTTCACCAATCACAACAGAGCAGATAGAAGAAGTGAACATGCGCATTTTTGTGGGAATGTGCATACATTACGATGTGCATATATTACGTGTGCAGTTGATGAGAGGAGGAGGATGTACTCAAAAGTGTTACAGTCAGCACTTGCGTTGCACATGGGGGAGTGGGTTTTGCGTTACGCAATGTATGCAGGTTGCCTAGGCTGTCCTACCAGACATAGTTACATAGATAGATAGATTGGTAAGATTTTTTCCTTCTGTGTTTATTATATAGAGATAAAAGGGTCATACTATTTTGCAATATTAAAAATGGTAGAGCTCTGTACATGTATGATCCTGAGTAAAAATGAACATTTATTTATTTGCTTATTGTTCAAATTCACTCTGTTCTGCTAGTGTCAGCCGACAATGTTTTCTGCACCTAGTACTTTAACTTATAGGGCAATAGTGATGGTCTAGGGATACAAAAGGACTTTTCCATATGCAGAAATGTCCTTGTCATACTCAAAATCGGGAATGGCAATAGTGTTTATTAGTAACACGTGCGTTTACTCATACTTATTGGACATAGGAAATATTCATTTAAAATGTATGTTTTGGGCCTCAATTAATATAATAACCACATACGATCGATCATACTAGTAGTGTAATTTACAGTAAACCTAAATTATAATAATATTTGTGACACAAACTGTTCTGGCTTACAAAAATGATAAAAGCATCATTATCTACTTATATTAGTGATATACACGACCAGGTATGTGAGATTCAGAGTTGTGGGTCGGGTTTTTTATGGGTTGGGGTTTTTTGGGTTTTTTGGAAAAAAACCCACCCCGCTTTACTTAAAAAACCCCGGGTTTATTGGGTTTTTTGGGTTTTTTACAAAACATACAAAAATGTGCACTACAGCTCCATCTAGATACGCAATACAGACTAATTTCTATTTAAAAATGTAAACAAATGCATAATCAGGTGGAAACAAATATAGCTTCTACACTTCTACGCGTAATGAATGTATCGTAATGTGAGGACTATAATAATATTAGTTTTATGTATACTTTAGTCATTGCATTGTGAAGATTATGTTTATAATATTGTTGTACACATATGCTCAATTTCATTTTATCAATTACATATTGCTGTAATGCTTTGCAATTAAAGCTTCAAATTAACGAAGGAATAATTTCATAAACTCAATATAATCAGTAAAATATTATAATGCTTAATATCTCACTAGTTGTTATCAAACAGTAATAATAATATACCTAGGTGTTCACAAAAATACTGCATTTGCTACGTTACAACATAATAAAATTAAACTTTTATGCTTTAATTTTTCTTTTCATTGACATAAGTAATAGTAGTTGACACGGTTGTTGTTGTTGTCAGCTGTAGTTTTCATATATGGTATAGTATAGACTTGTATTTATACCTATAAATATATAAAAAACCCTTAAACCCAAAAAACCTAAAAAACCCAAAAAACCCGGGGTCGAGGGTTTTTTCCTAAAAAACCCGGGTTTTTCGATACCTTGGTGAGATTATGTGTAGAAAGTCTAATAAGGTATTATACGATGCATTTATTAGTCATACCTTACTCATACATTTATTTTAACCCGTGCAAACGTAACGCACTTCGAAGTAACTTATTTATGTTTCCAATTGTAGCTTTTTAAATTTTGAAAGTGTTGAAAACTTGTCTAACAATTTTGTACATTTGCTCCCTTAGCATTGGATATGGATTCTTGCCTGCACCCTTGATCCTTCTTTATCTTTCCACATTATCTGCATATATTTTGACCAAGAAAATTCGAATCGCAATGAAAACGAATAGAACAATCGCCAATAGTTAGTTTTCATCAATTCCAAAGATTATTGCTTATTTGATGTCGCGGTACTAAATGAATTTAAAAAATATTATGTAAAGCATCAGATATTTAGAATGCTGGCTAATAACCCAGGACCCAGGACCAATTTATGTGGGCCAACGTAAATTACGATTAAAACATTTATTTAAACATGAGCAGCAAGACAGCAAGGGTTAAGCTTTCATACGGCAGCGGTTTATAGTGACATCCAGAAGAACAGTACTTATACAAATAATATGGCTATTCATACACCTTAACTTATATAGGGTTATTCAGGGTTGCGTTTTGTCCAGGGGAAGCTAATTTCATCCATCCACTGGACAAAATGGACAAAAGTGGACAAAACTGTGTACTGGATGAAACACTGAAGGCGCATAAACATAAATAATGAAGTAGTATTATTGAATCAATTGAATGATTGCTAAATTAATATCGAAAATCGAAATGAGAATTGTGTACTAATTTTGAAATGAAAATCCCCTTCAAATTGGTAATTTCATATTGTTACTTGTGCAAATCACCGCCTTACACCTTCACTTACTGACAACATTAAGTAGAAGAGCCAAATGTATCCTATTTATAAGTTTATAACTAATAACTTTTGAAGCATTCTGTCATTTTCAAGTTATCAAAGTCCAAAAAACTTTTTTATAAAGTTAGCATAAATTTTGCAGATTGTGACGGATATTAGCATCATATTGCAACTGTTGACTGTTATTGAATTTTAATCGATGAATTGTAATTTGTAATAATGAACAACAAAACTTTGGACAACAGTCAAGAAATACGGATGGTGCTATTTGACGGTAATAATAAAGCTTTGATTTCAATTTTTTACTTCATGTATTATTTAAAAAGTGATAATTTTTCAATAATTCAACAAGCTGTATCATAATTTTATGCAATTAATCAAACGAAATCATTGGTCATATTTTAATCATTTATATCAACAGATGAATCAACAGACGAAAACGAGCTATCATGTCCGAGATTTGTTACTGCGGAGAGTTTCAATTTAGTACCTAATTCTAGGGTATCTCTACTTTTACCGGAAGCTGCCGGAAATTCCCCGGTTTTCGACGAAAAACTTCTTTCCTTCCCCTCTGAAGACGAAAATTACGTACAAATACACGATAGCGGTGGAAATCAAAACGAAACACCTCTGGAGTTTGAAGATAATATTTTTCAAAATGGAAACAAAAATGCCGACAACATGGAAACCTTAGTAGATCCTACTTACGAAGCTGAGACGGAGAGTTCAAGTACATCAGACTCTGACACTCAACTAACAGAGGCTGACAATGTTGGTAGAAGAAAAAGGAAAAAGCCTCGTCGGAAATTTGTACAAAAGAAGACTAAATATTTGCACAGCAAGGACGCAGGAAGAAAATCGACCCCTGTCTGGAGCAACTACATAACAACTAAATCTGGAAAGACTGTTATCAGTAATATTTGCAAAAAATGCGGAAAGGAAATTAGTGCTCGAGCATGTAGGATGGTTAAGCATGTTTCTGAATGCAATAAGGATACCTGGAAAGTAAGTTTTTAA
The DNA here is from genome assembly GCA_020055645.1 of Tomocerus qinae. Classification (NCBI taxonomy): domain Eukaryota; kingdom Metazoa; phylum Arthropoda; class Collembola; order Entomobryomorpha; family Tomoceridae; genus Tomocerus; species Tomocerus qinae. Next base: position 128,953,124 of record CM034546.1, read on the forward strand.
ATAAAATTGATGAATTTAGTTTAATATGAAATTGTAGTCTCGCTTTTCTGCTTTATCCACGTTGACAAATTAAAATCTTTATTCAGGAAGATCCAATGAAGAAAGATAAAGTACTTCATAAAGGCAATTTAGATCTGCCTTCCAGTAGCATTGAAGTTAACCCAAAAATCAAAGCCAAAGATCTCAAGTTTCCTACAGAAACAGGACAACCCATAAAAATGGAAATGAAACGATTTGTGGACCGCATCAACAAAAAAGAAAAAGCTGAGCTGGACCAAAAGCTGGCTCGACTAATATATGGCTGTAATTTACCGTTTCAACTAGTAGAAAATGCTGAATTTAAAAGTTTTGTTACAACACTTCGGCCTTCCTATAATCTTCCATGTCGAGACACTTTGGCGAATTCACTCCTTAATTCTGTTTACGATGACACTATGAAGCTGATTAGGGGAAAACTAGAAGGGAAAAATGTTGTGATTTTACAAGATGGATGGACAAGTAATAAACACGAAGCTATAATTTCTCACAGCGTATCGTTTGCAAAGCAAAACTTCTTCCTTGATGCTATTGAAGCTGGTACCAATTCGAAAACGGCTACATTCTGTAAAACTTTGTTTTATGATGCAGTAAAAAAAGCGGAAGATAATTTTGGCTGTAAAGTTATTGGAATAGCAACGGATAACTGCAGTACAATGAAATGTATGAGAGAGCAAATTGCAAAAGAAAACACCAACCTCTATCAATACGGTTGTAACTCTCATTTACTAAACTTGGTGGGCCAGCATTTATCTTCCGAAAGTCTTCTAGCAAAGATAGTTAAAGTGCAAAAGTATTTTAAAAACAAGGATTTTCCCAGCGCCGCCCTTAAAAGTATTAATGGGAAACGGCCAGTTATCCCTTCTGACGTTCGCTGGAATTCTCAAGTGGATACTCTAATCAACTATAAAGAAAACAGCTTAAAATATCTTGAAATATCAAGAATGGCAAACGCAAATTTGGATGGGGAAATTTTGTCGACAATAAACGACAATGATCTATATACCGAAGTAAACCAGGCAATTGATTTCTTATCTCCCATATGTTCTGCGTTGGATAAAGTAATTCCACATTTCGTAAAATCCTAAAATTTTATCTTGTATTCAATTATATTTTGTTTATTATAAATAGTTACAATCTGAAGAAAGCTCTGTAGCAGACGCAGTAAAGGAATGGATAAAGTTGAAAGAAATTCCGGACCTGCCAACTAACTTTTCATTTACGAAGTATCTGAAGTTGGGTATGGTAAAACCTGCTATAGCCAGTTACATGCTTCACCCTAAATACAGAGGTTGTGACATTTATTAAATGAACACATTTAAATAAGTAATATGAAATATTATATTTAAATTTTAAGATTTAAGAACAATGTTTTAAATGTATCAGGAAAAGACCTCCCCCTAATCTATTTGGAAGACGGTCGTTTATGGCTAGGACAAAAGGACCCCGATTTTATTTCAAAAGCATCTGCCTTCATGCGGAAGGATAGTCAGGTCTACCCACCTTGCTAGATGAAGTTCTAGAGAAGATGGACCCAGTTTCTTGGTGGGAAGAAGTTGAAAATTGGCCTGATTTGAAAAATATTAGTGTTTTAGCTCAGCAAATATTGGCGTTACCTGCTAGTACTGCCGGTCAGGAGAGATGTTTTTCCACATTAGGAAACATAATGACAAAGACTAGAAATAAATTAACAATTGACAGATCCCAGAAACTTTGTCTCATCTATAGGTCAATTCAAGGCGATAAACACTTTTAAGAAGTATTGCCAAATAAAATATTGAACATCTCATAGTATGATTTTCCAATATTGCAGAATTAAATTGCGAATGTCATTAACTTATTTGTAAAATATGAAGTAATTGAGCTTTAATTAATAGATAGCCATGCAAATGTAACAGGTGCCATACATTTGCAATTGTTAATTTTCTTGGAATGACAATCAAATTAAATGCTATAATAATTTATCTTTAGTAACTGAATAAAATTAGCGATTGTTATACACTATTGAAGCGTTCTGTAGATGTATTTTACTACGATATTCATTACAATTGCACTCTAATTTTATCCATCCACTATCCACCTGGATAAAATTAGAGTGGATGAAACCCATTTTGTCCACTTTTGTCCACACCCTTCTATCCGGACACCGCAACCCTGGTTATAATTATCTTGCTATACACTTAAGTAATGCAAATAAATACATATTTACACAAATCAGAAAGTCATCACTACTAGCGGTAACGATTGATTATTTAAAAAAAATAAGCGCTTTCCAAATATCAAAACTGAGTTTTAAAGCAATTTGTACTACATCATCCAATAAGAAAAGCACAATAAAGTCGTAAGGTGTTTTAATAATGGTTTTATTGCATTCATTATTTAGTAATAGAAGACTTTATCTATCTATATAATAATAGCTACACAAATGTCCTTTAGCATCAAGATACGAATTTCAAATTTTTACTGTATGGGCACATCATAGTCAGAACCCCAAACTTCGAGTTTCAAAACGATATCTTTCATAGAAATCGTTTTACGAATTTTTGAATTTCGAATTTTAACATTGAAAGAGTGGGAGAAAACGCTCCGATCTGTCACGGTCTGCCCAGATACTCCTCCTACAGTTTTCATCCGATCTTTACCAAACTTTTTCCTGACTTACTCGACTTAATAATGAAGACCGTAGCCACTCCAGTTTTTTATTTTTGTGTAGAAAATATTTTACCAGTGAATTTCAAAAATTTGACAAAGTCCTACTCTTTAAGCAGGCAGGCCTCCGCCGTGTATAGGGATTAGTGTCCCTTTCACTTCGAACGGGGCGACCGCAGCGGAGTCAAACTATTAATAGCAAGGCAAGGTTTATTTAGTCAGTATTATTTGGTTGTGGGTTGTATAGGTTGACTTGACTTGACATAGGATTGGTTCATAATTGTAGCGGGGTAGGTAGAAAATAGATAGAAACAACGAGGACGATTAAAATAGTGGTAGCTAATTAAAATAATAGAGCTACTTAAAATGAAGAGGTAAAAATGACGTGAATATTTAAAATGACAGGAATATTTAAAATAAAGAAATTATTTAAAATGACAGGAATGTTTAAAATGGCGAGAATTTTTAAAATGACGAAATTTTTTAAAATGACGTTTATAGATTTAAAACAACGGGGTTATTCAAAATGAAAGGATGATTCTAAACGACAAAATTATTTAAAACTACGGGGTTATTTAAATGACACCTATTTAAAATGTGGGGTCATTTACAATGACACTTATTTAAAATATGGGGTAATTTGCCATTACGTCTATTTAAAATGACGTCTATTTAAAATGATGTCTATTTAAAATGACGTCTATTTAAAATGACGTCTATTTAAAATGATGTCTATTTAAAATGACGTCTATTTAAAATGACGTCTATTTAAAATGATGTCTATTTAAAATGACGTCTATTTAAAATGACGTCTATTTAAAATGACGGGGTCATTTAAAAGACGTCTATTTAAAATGACGTCTATTTAAAATGACGCGGTCATTTAAATGACGTCTATTTAAATGACGTCTATTTAAAATGACGGGGTCATTTAAATGACGTCTATTTAAAATGACGGGGTCATTTAAATGACGTCTATTTAAAATGACGTCTATTTAAAATGACGGGGTCATTTAAATGACGTCTATTTAAAATGATGGGGTCATTTACAATGACGTCTATTTAAAATAAATGACGGGGTCATTTACAATGACGTCTGTTTAAAATAAATGGCGGGGTCATTTACAATGACGTCTATTTAAAATAAATGGCGGGGTCATTTACAATGACGTCTATTTAAAATAAATGGCGGGGTCATTTACAATAACGTCTATTTAAAATAAATGGCGGGGTCATTTACAATGACGTCTATTTAAAATAAATGGCGGGGTCATTTACAATGACGTCCATTTAAAATGACGGGGTCATTTAAATGACGTCTATTTACAATGATGGGGTTATGTAAAATGACGTATATTTACAATGATGTGGTAATGTAAAATGACGCGGGGTGATGTAAATTGACGGGGGGATTTAAAATTATATATTATGTCCATGTAATATTAATGATATAATAAAAATCAGGCGCTGATGAAAGGACTTCAGACATTTATTTACTTTAATTTCGCTGTTTAGTTAAATGATGTTAAATTTGGTTCACTATTATTATGTTGATTCGATAAGTATTGTATTTTTTCCCCGTCCGTAGGATGTTATAGCAATGCAGCAAGCAATGTTTTAAACATTTTAATCTGTTAATTTTCATACTTTTTTAATGCATAATGCATCCTCATGATCTCTGATCTACCGTCCCCATTAAGAGGTTACCCATTTTTCCCGTTCGGAGAACGGGCCTATTTCTAGTATTATAATAGTTGCCATCGTTAATTATTAACCTTAGATTTCAAAATTTACGACAAAACATAATTGTAGAACCATTTGACCCTATAGATTTGGTCTCGGTTGTCGGTCAATGCAAGAACCTCAAAAAAAACTTTGCTCCGTTGCCCATACTCTCCATATCAAATCTTTTGGACACTTTCACGAAACAACACTGTAAGAGGTAAGAATTTAGCATAGCATGTATAATGTACATACTAGGAACAAAAAGGTAACATTTTTACAAAAAGCAAAATAGTACTCATTTAGCAAAAAAGCAAAATAGTACTCATTTAGCAAAAAAGCAAAATAGTACTCATTTAGCAAAAAAGCAAAATAGTACTCATTTAGCAAAAAAGCAAAATAGTACTCATTTAGCAAAAAAGCAAAATAGTACTCATTTAGCAAAAAAGCAAAATAGTACTCATTTAGCAAAAAAGCAAAATAGTACTCATTTAGCAAAAAAGCAAAATAGTACTCATTTAGCAAAAAAGCAAAATAGTACTCATTTAGCAAAAAAGCAAAATAGTACTCATTTAGCAAAAAAGCAAATAAGTACTCATTTTTTTTAGCAAAATAGTACTCATTTAGCAAAAAAGCAAAATAGTACTCATTTAGCAAAAAAGCAAAATAGTACTCATTTAGCAAAAAAGCAAAATAGTACTCATTTAGCAAAAAAGCAAAATAGTACTCATTTAGCAAAAAAGCAAAACAGTACTCATTTAGCAAAAAAGCATTCTAAAGAAATATTTTGAAGCAACAGGGGAAGTTTACTGTGGATCTGATGGTATCCGGATAACTTGTAGAAATCATTTCGTATATGAGGGTAGTGACAACTTGTATATGCAAAAGGATATCCCGTTTAAGGATAGTGACAACTTGTATACACAAAGGGATGTCCCGTATATGTTCTTTTAGCATAGATTATTGACATGAAGTAAAAGATTAATACAAATGCGAGCGCATGACTATCCATATAAGGGATATTAATGCATTATTAATCATTTTAATTATCATAATAATTCATTCTAAGAGCATATACGGGATATCCATTTGTATATACAAGACGTCACTACACTCATATACGAAATAATTTATACAAGTTACGAGTAAGGTTACCCGTCCTACGGACGGGGTTAATAACAGGGCGCTTGAATATTCCAAAAAAATTTTATTCAAAATTTCAAAACTAATTGAAATGAAATCACTCCATTGCATCTTCCACAGCAACAGGGACCACCTTTTTTTTCGACATAAGTAAAGATTCTCGAAGCTTTTCATCTTCCTTTTTCAACTTTTCACGCAAGTCATCTACCTGCTTTTTATGCTCAGCATGAGCTGCAAGAAGTGTCAATCCAGCGTCGGTGGGTGTATTGCAGATCATGCAACACATAAAATTAGTTCTCACAGGGGCGACATGACACCCTTCACACCATGACCATTCTTCATCATCTTTTACAACCAATTCCGGCATTTCGTGTTCAATCACATAGTTACATCTTACACACTTCTCTGAAATTATAAAAATACATTTCAGTTTCCCGAAGTCTTAATGCTTAATTCAAATTTAAACGATTTAAATATATCCAAATCATAAACTGAATTTACCTACGGTGTAGTAGTCTTGAATGCAGAGCCGACATTTTGGGCAAAACCTTTTGAATTTGAATATTGGTTTGAGGTGAATTTAAACAAGGACTGCATTGGGTGGACGCTTGGCTTTGACTGCTACACGATGAACTACTTCCATTCATTGATTTATCACTTTTGAATTTCCTTTTCGAACTCATTATCTGTCAAAAATATTGGCTATCAAAATCAAAATGAAATTAAAATCGTTTACTATTGGTTACTAATTCAATTAGCCTGGGGCCTTTTCCCTCATAAGAACGATTCCGTAATTGTACCTTGCAAAGCTATAATTTTTGTGTGCATCCTGTGTATAATATAATATTCATATAGTGTATTGTATTTTGTAGTAAATTGCAAAGTGTTGCTAAAATTCCCCCATCTGGGGTATCTATAAAATATTCAAAGTACTACAAAATACAATACATGAATATAATACACAGAATGCACACAAAAAATTAATGTTGCAAGGTACAACAACGTAATCATATTCATTCTACTTTTAATAATTTTAAACCGATTCAAACATTCACAAATGACTCACTCCGTTGTTGTACCTTGCAAAGTTATAATCTTTGTGTGCATCCTGTGTATAATATTCATATAGTGTATTGTATTTTGTAGTAAATTGCAAAGTGTTGCTAAAGTTCCCCCATCTGGGGAATCTATAAAATATTCGATGTAGCAATAGTCAATCAGCAGACTGGATTTCAAAAAAATTACGCCCAATCAGAATGCATATCCAAGAGCAACTCCACATTGGCAATACCACTCTTTGCTAGGACTATAACAGTACTACATAATACAATACATGAAGATTAGACACAAAATGCTCAATGCATTTAAAATGAATAATAATTTTAACAACCAATTCAAACAATTACAAATGACACATTCCGTTTATTGTACTCGGTTTTCTTGCCCGAGTACAATAAACGGAATGTGTCATTTGTTATTGTTTGAATCGGAATTACCAATGACAACTGGGATGAAAATCACCTTAGTTATGACGTTTTTTAATTTGAAATCCGGCAAATGGTCCAACGGCAGCACTTGGTCAACAGAGAATAGTTGACAGCAGATAGGAGAAGATACCAAAAAATTTCAGTCAATCAGCATGCGACAACAGACTGGAGCAGAGACAGAGATAGATCAAGCCAAACTACGCTTGATTTAAATCTGGCTCTGCCAGGTTGAAAATTGTTGTTCGCTCAAAATCCGTTTGATGCCACTCCTTTGCTGCTTCGAGAGAGAAGAGCAGCAAAAAGTGGAATGAGCTGAGATATTATTATTGTATTGTGTGACTTGTGTGTGTTGAGAGCCTGGAATTATTTGTAACATTCCAACGCCACTGAGCCAAATTCAGGCTCTGAAATGTTAACGGACGGACACAATTTACATGGATCTTATAGATACTGATCCGTGATCCAGATCTCTCAGATATGATATCGAAATTTATAGGACCGAGGCTGTAATTTATTCGCTCGGTCGCACGGAGCGAATTTTAGGATTAAAATTTTACGATTCGGGCTTGACCCCAAATTGAAAGATTTGATTTCGAAAAAATCCGCTGCAAACAACGTAGCCACAAAAGGGTATGTATTACTCTAGGGGTCTTGGTTGTACTAGTATTTATAATTTTTTCAAAAAGAAATGTTTAAATGTAATAATAAAAATCACCAATGTCCACAACAAAATCAGCTACGCTTTTATTAAATGTGCATATTAACCGGCCATAGATTAATATCGTCCCTTAAGGAACCATTTAGCCTACATCCACTTTTCGTTTTGTATACGAAATCAGTCTAAATTCATTATTCGTTTGGTGTACGGAATAGCCGAAGTCGTATATATATATATGTGGATATAGGCTATTCCGTACACAAAACAAAAAAATGATCTTAGGCTACTCCGTACACCAAACGAAAATTGGATTTAGGCTATTTCGTACAAGAAACGAAAACTGGATTTAGGCTAAATGGTTCCTTAAGGGAGGATATATAGTTTTAGGTTTTTTATATCAAATTAAAAATAATCGCATTTTTTGGTACCCAAAAGTATTTTGTTAGTCACGGATTAGAAAACCATCATATCATTTTGTTTGCGGATTAGATAGGTCAAAAAGGCGCCCGGGTGCCAAAAGAAAAAATTACAGCCCGAATAGGGCTGAATGAAGTGATAAAATTCTCTCATTATAAAATGAAAATGATTGGGGGTTATTTAATGCTTTAATAATTAACTAAACCATGATGATATAGACAATGATGGAGTCGGCCGCCGATCCTTTGGGAAATCCTGTTCAAATAATTGACATAGAAGTAGGAAAAACAAAAACAAGACTAAAACTCCATAAAAAGGAACTTTGGTCAATTCTTGAAATGGCTGGAGATCATCCGATCGCTCTAGTTTCAATTGCAGGACCGTCCCGAATGGGCAAGTCATTTTTGTTGAGTTACATGCTTCGCTATCTGAATGCCTTGGAAAACGGATGCGAAGACAGTTGGATTGGACCAGAAAATCAAGTCTTGACTGGCTTTGCATTCAAAAATTGTGTGGAAAGAATAACAACAGGATTCTGGGTATTATGTTGTTCAAAAATAGTTGAATGCATTTATAATTGATATTTTAATATTACATTTAATTTTAAATTACTAAACTACCATTTCTTAAAATCTTTCAGATGTGGTCTCATCCATTTATTATAGAACGGTCGGATGGCAAGAAAATAGCAGTCATTCTAATGGACACTCAAGGAGTATTTGATTCGCATACAAATGAAGCTGCGTGGTCTGCGATTGTTGCACTTTGCGCCTTGACATCATCCTGCCTGATTTACAATTTATTTAACAATTTGCAAGAAGATGCTCTCTTGGCTCTACAAACTTTTGTTGAATACACTCACCTTGCAATGAACGAAGGAAACGAGGAATTCAAGTTTGAAAAACAGAGATTGGAGTAAACCAGACGATTTTACTTATGGACCAATTGGAGGAGCTAATTTTATCAAAGAAAGATTCAAAGAGAAGGAGTATTGGCCGAGATCATCAAGAGAGATGAAACAAGCTCTCCAAGACAGTTTCAAATCCATAGACTGCTTTCTAATGCCTAGGCCTGATGAAAAAGTATTGAGTTCAAAATTTAAAGGAACTGCTGCAGAAATGGACTCCAAATTTAAAAAATACCTACATGAATTTGTATCAAGTGTCCTGAGTCCTGAAGACATTTTCCCGAAGTCTTTTAACGGAAAGGATATGACTGCCAATCAACTTAATACTTGCTTTGAAAAGTATGTACAAATTTTTAGCGAAAATCAATTGGTCACTCCAATGAGCATATTTGAAGCTACAGCCAAAGCAAGCAATCAGGAACTTGTCAACGAACTTGAAAAAATGTACAAAACTGAAATGCAAAATTATCTTCAAGATACAAATGGAACGATTTCAGCACCAAGATTTGGCGCTTTGCACGATTCGGTTCAAACAAAAATCTTTGATCAATTTGAAAAACGAAAGAAACTCGGGGATATCAAAACGCAAAGTTTGTATAGGAGAAAACTAGAAGAAGGGATCACTTCCATTCAGAAAACATTCCTTGAAGTCATTGATTTGAAATGGACCAAGCTTAAAACAGAAGTAGTAAGAAAAGCTCTCCAGATATTTATCGAAAGCATTCAAAACGAAACACCAGAAATGTATATCTTAGAACAAGAACTGGACAACAAAATACTCCATGGCCTCAATGCAGCTAAAAGATTTTTGGAGAAGGAATGTGAATGTGATGAAGAACTTTTCAAAACTTGCATTTCAGAAGCTGAAAAACTAATGAAGGAAACAAAAAGAAAAATTGTAATGGAAAATCAAAAAAGAAAAGACGAGCTTGACTTGTTTTATGAAAAAGTATATCGCACAGCCTTCGATGAATACAAAAACAACATGGAAAATTTCATTCTCCTCAACTCTTCAGCTAATGGCGATAATTTTATCGAAGAAGCCAAATTGGAGGCAGTAAACGAAGCTTTCACAAGAAAATCACTGAACTTATTTGAAGAGAAAGGAAATCCCAAGTTATCCGATACAGAGATTCACAACAATTATAAGAAAAGGCTATTAGACAGCATTCAGCAGATGTCATCCAAAATCAAAGATGAAAATTCTGCCCACATTATAAATTGACAACAAGAAATAAAGATCATAATTAGGCGTGCAATTGACGTTTACAACTCCGAACTTTCTAAACACACCGATAATAGCGATATTGTATCTTTACCCAAATCAACCGACCTAGAAATTGCTCATTCGCGCAGTAAGTCTATAGCTATTGAATTTTTCGAAACCAACAGCAAAATTAACAATGTTAAGCTTCTGCTTCAATGCAAGACAACTTTAATTGGAAAGTTGGAAGAAGAGTTTGGTAAAAAACAGAAAGCTATAATTGAAAACGTTGATGAAGCAACGAATAAATTGAAATTGACGTGCAAGAATGCTGAGGAACAATATAATGCAGTAAAAATGAAGGATTTCATTAAGAGCCGCGGTTACATTTCTAGTCAAGAAATCACTAATCACCATCAACAAACGAAAATGGACCAAGTAGATGTTGTAAAGAAATCAAGCGCATTCCGCAATTTCCCTAAACAGTCAGAAGTTGAAAGAATGATGGAAAATATGGAGCAATATCTAAAGAAAATACTTCAAGAAAGTGAACAAAATGAACAAATAGCAGTTGAAGGATTGCACAAGTCTTATAAGGATTTGATTGAATTTTTTAAGCACCAATTGCCAAAAAATCGCCAAACAATATCTGTAGCAGACTGGAAAACTAAATCCGAAGGAGCAAGAATATCTACCTTGAAAAAATTTGCCTCTCAGATGACAACTTTTGCTAACCTACCCAGTTTTGAGAATACTCGACTTAAATTTGAAAGCGATATCGATGAGATAATAAATGCAGGCACTGATAATATTGTTTCCAGAATGAAGAAAGATGAAGAGTTATTACAATCGAAAATCTCTTCCATCAAAGAAGATTATCAACAGAAAATGGCAAGTATTACATCGAAGGCTACATTAAGGGATCACCACAAAGCATACAAGCGTATGGCAATCAACTATTTGAATCGGGATCTAGAAGAAGTCAAACCTAATATGCAAGAAATTTTGCTCGATTTTGACAATAGCATTGAACAAGAATTTCTGGAATTTTTGGAAAGCCAGGAGTTAAAGTCCAAACAGAACGAAATTAAAATGCGGCAAGAGTGTGATCAACTTTTAGTTTCTGCCAAGCAGGATTTGGAAAATATTGCTCAAACTGCATCAACGGAAGAAGAATTGCAAATGCAGTTGAAGAAGACTACAGATACTTACCTTTACAAATGTGGACAACTGATGAATGGAGGTGATCAGAAATTGGGCTATGACCTCCAATTAAATGTAGAAGCCGAACTAAAGAAGATCGGAAAAAGTCTAATCCTACAATACCGGGTTGCCAGCCAACAACAGACCCAAGAAAATGAAAAGATGCTAAAAGAACTAGAAGAATTTTATAGCCAATTGTTTCAAAAGTCTTTATTGGAAAAGGATTTATGGGAAAACTATGAAATCGAAGAACTACATAAAAATATTGCTCAGAACACCAAAAATAATTTATCGACGAATTATCAAATTGACCCGAAATACAAAGCCGATTGCTTGCATTCTCTTACAATCAGACTTGATAAATTGTTTAACAACATCAAAATTAAGCAAAATGAAAAGAAAACTGGGGCTACAAATGATATTAACAAACTGATCAATTCTTTGGTGTCTGAATATCAAGTCAAAATGGAGAACAAAATGGCAGATGCAGCAGACAAAAGATCTATGGCAGAAGCCCATGAATCAATTAAAAAGGGCGTAAAAACCAAGTTTTTTTCTAGCTGTCCATTTTCGGGGAATGAGAAAGGTAAAGGATTCGTTCACGGATTTAGAATTGGCTTTTGCAACGAAGCAAAAATGTAATATTTTGTCAAAAAATTCCAAAGCAGAGGATTGTAAACAGTATTACTTGACAGAAATGGCAAAAAATATTGCGGGCAGACTGTACGTTGCACCATCCGATTTATCGATATGGCACCAAGCTGTTAAAACCCTTGCTTTCGAAAAGTTTGCAGACAATTCACGAAGTTCGAAAGAACTGGAAAAAATCATGGATAACGAATACAAAGTCTTAAGCGAAAGAAATACCAAAAATATACCAACAAATCCTGCAATTGGCATTGATTTGGGTACAACTTTCAGTTGTGTTGCCGTTTATCACAATGGCAATATGCAGATCGTTCCCAACGAACTGGGAAAACGGACTACCCCCAGTTACGTGGCATTTAATAGCAGAGGTGACGAATTAATTGGCAACAGAGCGAAAGACCAATCGCATGAAAATCCTCAAAACACAATATTTGATGCTAAGCGACTGATTGGAAGAAGATTCGATGACCCACTGCTTCAAAACGACATTAAATTGCTGCCATATACGATTGTTCAAATGGCATCCCGAAAATTCAAGTTAATGGGAAAACTATGCACCCAGAAGAAATATCTGGAAAACTCTTAAAGAAGTTGAAGGAGGACGCTGAAAAATTTCTGAAATGCAGTCACGAATGCTGTTATCACAGCTCCTACCTATTTTAACGATGGTCAAAGGCAAGCTACAAAAGATGCCGGGGAACTAGCGGGACTAAAAGTCATGCGGATAATCAATTAACCATCTGCAGCTGCGTTTGCGTATAGTTTGGAGCAGACAAATACATCAAAGAAACATGTCCTTGTTTTTGACTTCGGGGGCGGCACTTTTGATATTCCTATTTTGAAAATGGAGGCTGGGAACATAGATACACTCTCTGTTATAGGGGATACTCATTTGGGAGGTGAGGACTTCGATAGTAATTTGGTCGATTATTGCATTCAGCAGTTTAAACAACATACAAATCTTGATATTCTTGATGGTCGTGATTCTGAAGATGAAAGAGTCAAGAATGATGCAATGAGAAAACTACGAAGGCTAAGAAATGAATGCGAGAAAAGGAAAATTGACCTTTCTGATGCTGCTATGACTACTGTAAATGTTGTGGCTATTCATGAGAAAACTGATTTAGAAGTTGATGTTACCAAAGAAAAGTTTGAAGAAATAAACGCCCATTTATTCAAAAAATCGATCCACCTGGTACACAAATCTTTGGATGAAGCACATCTGAAAATGAAAGATATCGATGACATTGTTTTAGTTGGAGGGTCGACTCGCATACCAAAAATACAATCCATGCTAAAAGAATATTTTGGTACGAAAATGCTCAACAAATCGGTTAATCCTGACGAAGCTGTTGCTTGTGGAGCCGCAATCCAAGCCGCCATTCTTAATGGAAGCACTGCTGTTATGAAAAATAGCGCTGGTGCTGGGTTAGCTCTCAAAGTCACAGATGTCACACCGTATTCTTATGGCATTGAAGTTTTTGAAGGTGATTTGTCAATCATCATTCCGAAAAACACTCCAATTCCAACCAGTATGACTAAAACGTACCTTACAGCATATAATAATTAAACGTCTGTTCTGATTGTCATTTGTGATGGAGAGGAGAAAAAGGCAGCGAACAATCATAAAGCAGGAGAATTTTATTTGAATGGAATTCCTTCCGCTTTAGCTGGTCAACAAAAAGTTAAGGTCACAATGATCATTGACCATGAATCCATTCTTAATGTTAATGCAGTGTGTGAATCACTAGGACATACTACTGATCTATCTATTCGTGCACATAAAGGGAGGTTGTCTTCTAAGGAAATAAATGCTCTTGCTGCCAAATAGTTATTGAAGGAACAGTTCAACGAGGCTATTAAATGTAAATGTTTTTCAATCGTATATACGACAACTTGTAATTAAACCGATTGAGTTAAACAATTTTTGAGAGGATAATTGTACTGTAGTAAGGAAAACAAATAAAAGCATGTGTAATGTATCTCATGTGTACCCAATTATTTATTTACTGGAAATAAGTCCGTCCTACGGACGGGAAATTATCAACACTACTCACTCATAATAACACCAAATCCAATCATATTTACCAAAAATGAAATCTTTTCTAAAGTTGCTGTTTAAAGTCCTTTTATCACCCGCGCAGCATTTAGTTTAATTTCGAAATATTGTATAGGTATATTCTTGCGTCTGCGTAGTTACACGAAGTGCATCTTTCATATTTATACATTATCACGGAAATTTTTCATTGCGCAACCCCACTTTACGATTATCCTATGGGTATGATTTGCAATTCTAGCATATTGAAATAATCATTGCTATACTATCCACTGTGCCCACTTTCTTAATCATGTTGTGACAAATGGTACTGTGAGACTGAATGAAGTTTTACGTTAAAAAATCTTTTATTTTTTAAACATGTTAGCCCATAGAAAAAACGTAAGGAAAATATCCATATGACGTACAGAACAAAGTAATAACAAGGTAGTCAAATTTTTCCCAGCTATCTGGTTTGATGATTGGCTTCCGCGCTGCCCAGCATCACATGTCATTGGATGAAGGCGAAGGGAGAAGCTTAGGCGTTCGCCGCATGTTTACGAAACCACAACTCACTGGATCCAATCTCTTCGTGGGACATGCGTGCAAATAATTCCGTATGTGTACCCATGTAGGTTTGTATGTTTGTGTCAAGTGATTTTCGTGCCATTACATTACCATAATTTCAAAACGGTTAGGTATTAAAATTTGATTTGGTTTCGAAAGATGCAAAAATGTTGCGCACATTTGAGTCCATTATTTTTTCCAGAATTGACTGACACTATACACAACCATCACTCTATAGGATAAACGTAGACTGGCTTATGCGCCTTGAATGTGTTCATGTATGTATCACAGGCATCAACATGGTTTAGCAACCTTGAAATGAAATGAAAATGGAATTTTGCTACACCTAATACTAAGCCCGCTTTGACATGCGCGCGGTGACCAGTTCCGTTAGTATGTTTGTAATTAACGTTATAGGGTTATAAGTCTTCTTAACGTTATAGGGTTATAAGTCTTCTAGCGGATGTGGTACTCCCTACGCAACTTTAAATGCAACTCTTAGTACTTCTTGTTAGTTCTAAGCTCCCTAGATGCTGCACCACAACATTGAAAATTGATTCTTTACATTCACATCTACTTCAGTGCAGCATCTATCAGGCACAGTAAGTTGCGTAGGGAGTACCACATCCGCTAGAAGACTTATAACCCTACAAAGGCCAATTCTGTGTACTGTGCGGTCAGTTAACAGTTAAGTCTCCTACGACTTACAACAAGGCGCAAAATGGCAAAATGTTTCATAACAGAAGTAGTACATGCATTCTGTATGCAAATATTTCCAGCTTTCAGCGCTGAGTGCCGAAATATGCCTCAATTTGTGTTCAAGCCGAAACCCCATGTTAACTTTACCGGCTATTTCAATGCCTCAAGGGAAGAAATTTGGCAGCGCAATGAATAAAAAGATAGTTCTAATTTACGTTGTGTTCACTTATGTCCTTGGATATTCCATGATTAACATTTCGGGTCAACCTCCATTGAATTTAAAATCTTTGGGTATTTGATTTTTCTCAAGAGGAACTCAAGAATAATGGGATCAGCTCGAAGAGTCCCAGATAAAAGTTTAAACTCTATTATGGGACCAAAAGGTTATAATCAAAATTATTTAGTTTTCTAATTGACCGCTTGACGCTACATTGCCAATTAAGGCTAACTTGACCTCAAAATAGTCGATTGTCAATTAATGGCAGTATGTATAAAGGTGGTTCGAGTACCGCAAACCGCGAGTCAAACATTATGGCATCATGGTAGGTGACCGTAGTAAGTTGCCAGTACCCACAATTATATTTCAAAACAAAAAGTTGACTCTAGGTAGTACTAAGGTGAAAGTTTTGAAATACTTTTTGACTCCTTATCATGTAAAATCTTTACCTACCGACCCACCAAATGAGAAACCGTGGGAAGATCAATTTGAATTAGTATAAAACATCTGTGTATCTGTTAGATACATTTTAATCATCGTACTATCGTACAATTTATGCCCCGGAATAAACACTATATCTTCATTGATAACAGGGCCTAGGCCCTGTGACCGGCTAGTCTATAATACATTTGTAAAAATACCTGACTATCTATGTCTTGATAGGAGAAGACGAGAAGAGCCTAGGAAATCTGCATAACTTAAAACCCCCTCTCCCAAGTGTAGCGCAAGTGCTAGCTGTAACTCTTTTGGACATCGCCTCCTCCCATCAACTATAAACGTAATACATGCATGTTCCTTGAAAGCACTAAAACAAAATGCGCATTCCCCCTTCCTCTAAACCAACGAAATTAGTTGTTTCATAGTATTATAACATCAGAACAATAATACAAATTCACAGTAGATGATTATTGGTGATTGAATGGAAATAATTAGCTAAAGAAGACAATTCATTTTCCAAAATCCCGGAATCATATTTTTCTGATTTTAAAGGGGAACATTCTAGGCTGTTTATTAAAAATAGTCTTTACTTATTGTATAACTAGTAATAGGCCCGTTCTCCGAACGGGAAACAAATACAATGCTTATCGAATCAGCATAATAATAGTGAACCAAATTCAACATCATTTAAGGTTGGTTCTACGGATCCTCATTACGTTTCGCAAAATCCTCCTACCTCCATTACCACAAGGCGTACGAACCCAAATTTGAAATTGACGATTCTTCGACTTATTATCTAGTGAACCTAGTCCTTAGAATTTTTTTAAACGGTAGTAAAATAGTATTTTTTGATTTTTGAAAATAAAAAGTTGAGTCATTTTCTGCAAATGTTAATACATGCAAAAGAGCCTGTGAGACAGATACATTACATCGGTAGTCGTTACCAATGGTGTAATTGAGAAAAGTAAGCTCTAGGTTCACTAGATATTTTCCTTCTCTTTCTTTTTGGTATCTTTACAAAATCCCTAAAAGTGACCCCAAAAGGTCAAATCACGATTTTCAGTTATTATATGAGAGGATTGATATCATTGAGTAGGATGTCACTCTATTACCAACAGCAAATAGGAAAACCTGAAATGAAAAGTTTTGCGGCTGATTTGTGATTGCACTTGCCAGTATAATACCCACAATGTTACAATATGCTTAGCATAACAATATAACGTATACGTAATGTACGTAATAAAATAATGATCATAATGTTTTTGTAACAGTGTGGTTTTAAATTTTCAATATTCTGTGTATAAAAAATTGATTCATTTTGTGACACGGAACAAAACAGAGTAGGAATAATGCAATACACTCTCTACTATAACATGAAATTATGGGGAGTTCATGTTTTATGTTGCTCTACGGCGCGAGAGTGGGCAGTATTTAGTAAAAGGTGAAAATCCGTAGAGCCAGCCTTAACTAAACACCGAAATTAAAGCAAATGTTGAGTTTCATTATATTATCATTAATACTATATGGACATAATATTTTAAATCACCCCGGCAGTTTACATCACCCCGCGTCGTTTTCAATTACCCCATCATTGTAAATAGACATCATTTTAAATAACCCCGTCATTTAAAATAGACGTCATTTTAAATAACCCCGTCATTTAAAATAGACGTCATTGTAAATGACCCCGTCCATTTAAATAGACGTCATTGTAAATGACCCCTTCCTTTTAAATAGACGTCATTTTAAATAACCCCGTCATTTAAAATAGACGTCATTGTAAATACCCCGTCATTTAAAATAGACGTCATTGCAAATGACCCCGCCGTTTTAAATAGAAGTCATTGTAAATGACCCCGTCATTTTAAATAGACGTCATTGTAAATGACCCCGTCAATTTAAATGGACGTCATTGTAAATGACCCCGTCCTTTTAAATAAACGTCATTATAAATGACCCCGTCATTTTAAATATACATCATTTTAAATGACCCCACATTTTAAAAAGACATCATTGTAAATAACCCCGTCGTTTAGAATCACCCCTTCATTTTGAATAACTTCGTTGTTTTAAATCTATAAATGTCATTTTAAAACATCTCGTCATTTTAAATAACCTCGTCATTTTAACATTCCTGCCATTTTAAATAATCTCTTTATATTAAATATTATACATGTTATTTGGTCCAATTATTTTATTTTAAATCATGAATTATTTGACAGATATTCAAAGATGAAAACTGAAGAACCAAAAAATCTATTTCTGTTTCACCTCATGTTTATTGAAACTAAACTGTTCGTTTCTCGCAGCCCCAACAACCGAGCAGGTGTAGATAAAGCTGAAGGGAAAGAGAACATGCGCCACCTATGTGGGCTATGCATAGCCCACATAGGTGGCGCACATAGGTGGTGGTGTGTTGCAGCAAGCTGCCTCAAACGGTCGTCAGCAAAAGAGGGGGCGGGGCTTAACTTTGAATGTTCCTATACTACCAATGCTAAATATGCTATTTTAAAATCCCTATATCTAACGCTACGGGCGCAGCCGGGCCTTATTACTAATTACATTTATTAATTCGAATGTGACAATTCGAATGATGTATATGTCAATGCTCTCTGTCGTTAGTGTCTGTATTAAAAATGAAATGTAAAAATATGAGTAGGAGTTTCAATGTAAAATTGAAGAGAACTAACTCAGCTTTTAGCTTCCACTTCGATACATGTATTGAAAACACAGTGCTATGGTCGCATTTACAGTGCGTAGTCACTGTAGCCCCTTATACACGGAGAAGCACGAATGGATAATTGAATTTTCTAAATTCATTTAAAAATCGTAGAATCAAAATATCAAAAATCCGCCACTTGAGGACCTCAATATTGGTCAAAAAAAAAAAAAAATTTGATGGAGATTGGTTGAAAACTGTAGGAGGAGATAGGTTTGGCAATTTGAGTTTTTCCCTATCCCTCCCATGTTAAAATTTGATTTTCAAAAAATCATAAAACGATTTCTATGAAACCAATTGTTATGAAAATGATCATTTGAGGTTCTGGCTATAAGATGAACATCCAGTAAAAATTTGAACCTCGTAGCTTGATGCTAAAGGGTACTTGTGTAGCTAATGATTATTTAATTGTTAGTCCCTGTATTGGACACTACGATCTACAGTTATTATTTTGGTATAGGAACTTTTCCATTTGAACTGGAATTGTTTTTATTATTGTGATGGGTGGCCTGCTTAATTTCTCTTGAGTGCCAGGTTCGCCCCTTAGCTGGGTTCACTAGTTTAGTATAAATATGGTTTCTGTTCATCTTAAGTAAGATAATTGTTTGTTATAGCTTACTACGAAAATTAAAAGAAAAGGTATTACAGCTAAATCAAATGAAAATTAAAAATGAATAATGTTGACCATCAATGGTGAAGGAAAATCATTAGTTAATAATAATAATAATGACTATTAGAATCAACAGATACTCAAAATATATTAATATTGACTGTCAAATTTAACAAAAAATTATATTTCAATGGATTGATTATCAAAATCCACATAAAAACAAAACGGACGGACACACTCTGCGGTTCTATAAGTTCGTCTGGCGAGCTATAACGTGAAGGCCAGCTCAGTACTACAGGTTCCAAATGTATTACGAACGCCACATTACTTTTCTGAATAGACCTCGCGAACAATGGGATTAAAAGATAAAAAGACAATGAAAGCCCTCGCTCGACTCGGCTCACCGAGGCATATGCGTACCTATTGAAAGAGTGCACAGTGGGTTTAAGTCATAAGAAAAGTGGACATAACGGGGCAGTGTAATGAGTAAGGAGTAGGGACTAGGAGATGGTTGAAGAGCATGAATTACACATTGTAAAGTGGCACACAAATAAATAAAGCACAAAACACTCAGAAATTAAACAATTAAAATTTATTTTTTAATCAATATTTTTAAAAATTATAAAGCGAATTGTTTTTAAAAACGAAAACTCACACAAAAAACATTTTCCCATAAAAGCCAAATATTTCGACAAACTCGTACAAAAATTGACGATTTCGTTTAAATGTGAGATGTTTAGACCAGTTCACACATAAAACGAAGTTTTAGTATAAATGCGAATTGTTTGGTCAAACTCGAACTTAAAATGACGATTTTGCAAAAATACGAATTGTTTCGGCAAACTCGTACAAAAAGCGTAAATTTCGTACAATTGCGAATTGTTTAGACCAATTCGCAACTAAAACGAAGTTTTCGTATGAATGCGAATTGTTTACACCAATTCGCACTAAAAACGACATTTTCGCAAAAATACGAATTTTCTCGGCTAACTCGTGCAAAAAAATTAAATTCGTATAATTGCGAATTTTCTCGGCTAACTCGTGCAGAAAAATTAAATTCGTATAAATGCGAATTGTTTTGACCAATTCGCAATAAAAACGAAGTCTTCGTATAAATGCGAATTGTTTAGACCAATTTGCACTAAAATCGAAGTCTTCGGAGAATTGGTTAGACCAATTTGCAATAAAAACGAAGTCTTCGTATAAATGCGAATTGTTCTGACCAATTCGCACTAAAAACAATATTTTCGTATAAATGCAAACTGTTTACACCAATTCGCACTAAAAAAAGAAAATTTCGCAAAAATGCGAATTGTTTCGACTAATTAACACAGAAACATTTTTGTATGAATGCGAGTTGTTTCAGCAAACTCAATATTGCAACTCATACATATATACAATAAGTCAAAACAATTCTCATTTATACGAAGACTTCGATTTTAGTGCAAATTGGTCTAAACAATTCGCATTTATACGAAGACTTCGTTTTTATTGCGAATTGGTCAAAACAATTCGCATTTATACGAATTTAATTTTTCTGCACGAGTTAGCCGAGAAAATTCGCAATTATACGAATTTAATTTTTTTGCACGAGTTAGCCGAGAAAATTCGCAATTATACGAATTTAATTTTTTTGCACGAGTTAGCCGAGAAAATTCGTATTTTTGCGAAAATGTCGTTTTTAGTGCGAATTGGTGTAAACAATTCGCATTCATACGAAAACTTCGTTTTTGTTGCGAATTGGTCTAAACAATTCGCAATTGTACGAAATTTACGCTTTTTGTACGAGTTTGCCGAAACAATTCGTATTTTTGCAAAATCGTCATTTTAAGTTCGAGTTTGACCAAACAATTCGCATTTATACTAAAACTTCGTTTTATGTGTGAACTGGTCTAAACATCTCACATTTAAACGAAATCGTCAATTTTTGTACGAGTTTGTCGAAATATTTGGCTTTTATGGGAAAATGTTTTTTGTGTGAGTTTTCGTTTTTAAAAACAATTCGCTTTATAATTTTTAAAAATATTGATTAAAAAATAAATTTTAATTGTTTAATTTCTGAGTGTTTTGTGCTTTATTTATTTGTGTGCCACTTTACAATGTGTAATTCATGCTCTTCAACCATCTCCTAGTCCCTACTCCTTACTCATTACACTGCCCCGTTATGTCCACTTTTCTTATGACTTAAACCCACTGTGCACTCTTTCAATAGGTACGCATATGCCTCGGTGAGCCGAGTCGAGCGAGGGCTTTCATTGTCTTTTTATCTTTTAATCCCATTGTTCGCGAGGTCTATTCAGAAAAGTAATGTGGCGTTCGTAATAAGCATGAAGGTGGAAGGCAATAAACTTTCTGTTAATTCGAGAATATACTGTCCTGTCTATGTAATTAGCTGACCTTTAAATTTGTGCTTGCCATGCGTATCACCGCCCATGGGACTTTGCTTTGAGTTCTTTGCTTCCCATGCCGTCAATATTGATTTTGTTATTCATTTACTAGAGATATTCATTCCTGATATTATAACTATAACACAACATCATGTTTGGCCTAGACAATGCAAAACTTTATTACGGTGCAGTACAGTGAAGTTTAGTGGTCTTTATGACATCCACATATTATTTCTCACTCTTATTAAAGATGAAAAAGTTATAACTATTAATATTTTTGTAAAAGCAACCTGGAGGTTTCTGTGAATATTTTCAGCGTGTGACAATACGAGGAAAGATGTCTTCAATTGTGGGCGAAGCTGAGGAAAGACTGTACAAAATTTCCTCTTTTCAGTTATTTGATGGTTCCTTTAATTTGGATCCCATTTTAGCCCAAACTATTAAAATCGACCTGGGTTTGCTGCAAAAAGGTTGAATACAAAATTATACACAACCATTACATGCATCAAAAGCTCATGAATAGATTTTGCATACTGAAACCCTGCAAAAAATACACTTAAAAATGTTTTGCTGGCAAAATTTTAAAGTACCAAAAAAATTTTCAGCCAAAAATATTTTCTAAATGCATTAAAGTGTGGTTCTGGTTGCCAAAAATAATTTTAAAGTTCCAAATAAATTTTGCGCTAAAATATTTTCTAAATGTAAAAACGTGTAGCCGCCATAAATGTAACCATCAAAAACAAATTTCAGAGTCTTGTGTAGCCGTCCAGACCTAATTCCTACACTCCAACCAAAATAATCAACTGGGCTGAATTTAGGCAACGGACACTCGTTGCCGGTGGTAAGTGCTAAATGATGAATTGATAACACCGGCAACAACCTCAATCCTTGCAACGTGGTACCAACCACTCCCTAAATTCAGCCAATCAACAGTACTCTTCGTTTTTAATTTACCTTTAATGAAACCTTGGGTTCTTATCTACATTGTAGTATATTTTGTATCTTATTTTAGAATGCTCTGACAACAAATGGGATATGAAAGCTTGGGCAACTGCTGTAGTATTGGCTCACTTCGCTGTCAAACTGAAGGACTTGGAAGACGACTGGGAATTGATAGCTGACAAATCTAAATTATAGCTAAATGATAAGTATACAGACAAATCAGAACAGATTTTTGAAAAGGCTGTTGAGATTGTAAAAAATCATACAAAATAAATTAAATGCAAATGTAAAATACCCCAGAGTAGTAAGTATACTACGGTCTACGGCTCAAGCATTGATAGGTATGCCCCTACTCCTTATACATGGATAGGTATGCATCTACCTCAGTGCCGAGTTTTAGGGTATGAATTTACGTTGTAATGTATTGAACTAGGGTATTTGGTGACGGAGATAAAATCCAATATCATACTTTATGTATTTTCTGATGATGACAATTGTTGAAAAATTGTCAGTTTAATAAACTGACACTTGCGCATATGAGATTTGAGACACTCATATGAGATTTGTATAGATATATCCAGTGCATGAGTTAGTTTTCTAAATTGACAATTGTTTTGGTAAATTTTATAGCGTCATTTGAATTAAATATAAATACTTCCTTACATGGCAATGATTTCAGTAGTAAATAAGACATCAAACTCTCAACATGGATAGCTTTTACCACACGGTAATGAGTGATGCTTCTGGAGCATTTTACCCAGATAATACGATATCAAATTTTAAAAATCATCTAAAGTTCAGCTTTTTATGTCGTGGAATCGACTTTGAAGAAACCACTACAATGGTCTCAATTTTACATGTAAAATTGAGACCATTGTAGTGGTTTCTTCAAAGTCGATTCCACGACATAAAAAGCTGAACTCTACATACACCCATTGAGTTGGAAGATGATTTCTATGAAGTTGCTATAACAAAATATTCATATGTATACAGCAAACATTATATTGAAAAAGGAAGTCTACTATATTCTTGTACATCACGGATACTAAAAACTATTGTAAATGTGACAGCAAGTAAGCCTGTATACAACATAAGTGAAGTAATTTCTGAATTAGGAAAGTTTGAAGCAATAAAAACATTCGTCAAAGACGAAAATTTCCTTGAATTAGAACTCGATTGGGCCTATTACAATGATATTAAACTAAATCCAAATATCGAAACTATGATTGGAGGACCATTGAAAGAAAATGGATAAAGATCAGAAAAAACTCTAGTATTGACAACATTTGCGCCTTATTTCGAATCGGGACTAACACGTATACATGTTTACTCAAATATTGTTAAACTACAATATGTAGGAGATGTTTTGGCACCACTAATGTTGATTGATAACTATGAAGGTGTCGATAGACGTCCAACCACTAAAACAGTTCAAAATCCTACATATATGAGTGTAGCAAGTACCAATATTGACAAAATTCATATGTATATCAAATCAGAGTCAGGAGAAAACCTACCGTTTACTTTTGGTAACTTTTGCGCACAACTTCATTTTCGGCGAAAGAGATATTAATACCAAGAATAAAGATTATCCTTCAGTTCTCATTTAGACGTTGACCAACACACACATCTCAATATGTATTCTCACGAAAATAATCCAAATGACTTTTTCGAATATGTCCACCCTAAAATTGGAAGTGGGTTGATGTATTATAAATCTTCCATGTCAAGACAACGGGGGTCTGGCTTAGGAGGCATATTTGGTACATTCTTACGAAAATTAATCCCTTTCGCTAAAGAGTATGCACTACCTGCAGCAAGAAAGTATGTTCTACCTCATGCAAAAGAAGCTATTAGAAATGTTGCTACTGACGTCATCAATGGATATAATTTTGGAGAGAGTGTACGAACACATGGCAAGAATGCAGCAAAATCTGTATATTATGATGTAAAAAACAATGTTATGAATCAGTCTGGTAGTGGTTATTCAAGGAAGAGGAAGTCGAATAATTCTGTTTCTCGTGCTATCAAGAAGAAAAAAGTGGAAAAAATATCAAAGAAAAAACTAAATCATAAACGGATATCCATATTTTCCAAACATGCCTAAGTCACAACAAAAGCCTGTCCTTAATTTTGTACGTGCCGAAACGGATCTTTTTACTGAACCTGGATATGATTTGAGTATTACTCACAGTTACGAAGTTGAATATTATCCTCAAAATAATATAAGTGACAGAGGTGCTCACATTACACAGACTTTTCTGAATCCAAATTGCTTCAACGATGTAAATTTGTAGATGGTAGTAAGTCTCCCCTATTGATTTACCAGTATTTGATCCAGTAAAGATTGTCTATGCTCCCGTAAATAACTTTGGACATTCGATGATATCTAGTATTGTAACTAAGTATAAAGATAATGAAATTTTACATAAAAATCCATATTATCCCTACCGTGCAATTTTTGAAAAAATGTTATCATATGGAAAAGAAAACAAGAAAACTCAAGGAGAAGCAGAAATGCTTGTGAAAACCAAAAGTGAAAAGAATGGTGTTCAAGACGATGGCATGGGATAAACGGTCGAAAATGATTGAGCATTCTAAAGAGTTTGAAATAATGATAAGACCACATAGTGAGTTATTTTCACAACCAAGATTTCTTATCCCTAGAATTGATGTCCGCATTGATTTTTATCGATCTTCTGACGAATTCTGTATTCAAATGTACGGTACTGAAATTGCTAAATACAAACCTCAATTAGTAATTCTGGAATCAAAATTAATAGTGGTTAAACATGCTCTACTACCATCATTGTCACTTCAGCACATTAAAATTTGGAATGATGGACACAATGTTGTATATCCTCAACGAGAAAATGAAATGAAGACTTATGCAATTCCAAAAGGTCAACTACAACATACAAACGAAACTCTGTTGTCAGGACTACTACCTGATAGAATAGTTTTGGGGTTAGTACAAAGCATGAGTATCAATGGAACATATGGAACAAATCCTTTATGCTTTGAGGATTTCGACATGTCTAACATCACAGTGAAAATGAATGGTGAGGTACACGTAACGAAATCTATAGATATCGATTTTGCCAACGATCGCATTGTCCAAGCATATATGTCAATGTTTGAGGGTATGGGTCTAGCCAATTGTGATAGCTGTATTGATATTACAAAGGATGAATATAAAAAAGGAAAAGCACTTTTTGTTTACGATTTTCGTAATGTGAGAGATGCATTTTCTCCTCCAAGACATGGAAACATTTCAATCAATCTACGATTCAAAAAAGCTCTAGCTGAAATTATAACTGTAGTATGCTATGCTGAATATCAATCAGTATTGTATGTGAACAGTGATAAGCAAGTGTTCAAAAAAGACTACTCTAAAGAATTTTAAAAATGGACAGTAATCAAGTTTATTCAATGTTGACTAAGCTTTTTAAAGGAAGAAAATGTACATACAAAGTATTGGCTTGTGATGAGCTAGATACTTTAAAAGTATCTACTTATCCTGTCTGTCTTTGTGTAAACAATCAACCAATTACAGATGCTGGGGAACATTGGCTGAGAATCTTTATCGCAAAACGCAACGGACCTCTCAACTTCTTTTGCTCTTTCGGAATGGGGATTGACTTTTATTCAGAAAATTTTCGCAATTACGCTAAGAGAATGAAAATGACTGTATTAGAAAATAAAGTGTGTTTGCAGGATGTTAATTCAAATGTATGTGGTTTATATGTAATACATTTTCTGTATAAAAGAATGCGCGGACAAAATGTAATGTCTATATATTGTGGTTTTTCAAAGAACATGAAAAGGAATGATAAAATTGTAAAACGACTATATTTGTCCAATCGTTACTTATTTCAAAAATGCTGTAATTTTAACAAAATGAAAATAAAATGAAATCAAACTAACCAACTTCCCAACGAGTAAAGTTTATTTTTGATCATGACTTTAAGCAAGTAACAACATGACATATACATATATAATCTATTGATTCTTGTAAAAACAAGTTAGTACTATTTTAATCATGGCCCAGTTAAGTTCAATGTTTCTTAATCCTGAGGATTCTCCTGTATTTGACTATACACTTAAAGGTCCATTTTGCATGACAATCGCGGGACAAACACAGTCAGGAAAGTCAACATTAACCACAAAAATTTTACAAAGGAAAGATGAAATCATAGTTCCTCGTGTTGATCATGTACTGTACTGCTATACTGCATTTCAACCTACACTCTTTGGTCATCTAAAGGAAACAGTGCCTGGTATAAAGTTTCATCAGGGTCTACCAACTGATTATGGAAGTTCTCTACCTGGTCATAAGCTGGTTATTCTTGATGACTTGATGTGTGAGGTCAGTGGATCAGCAGATGCCATCAAAGCGTTTACTATTACATCCCATCATTATAATGTTTCCATAATTTTACTTGTCCAAAATTTGTTTTTTAAACAATTGCGGGATTTGGTTCTACAAAGTAAATATATTTGTGCAATGAAAAATCCAAGAGATAGCGTAGCTATCAAAACTCTCAGAAGGCAAATGAATGGTGGTAAAACTAACAAAGTTGTTGATGAAGCCAGTAAAGATGTTATGGAAAAATCATATGGATACTTAGTTTTAGATTATGCACAAACACAAAATGATGATTACAGAGTCAGAGATTCTATTTTTCCAGAAGATTGTACAGTTTATTTACAATAATAAATCAATCAGTTACATCATAACCCATTGTTGTATAACCTTTAACATTATTTACATGCATACTTATATTGGCATCCAAATTATACAATGATTCTCTTTGTATGGCTAACATCTGCATGGCTAGGGAATGTAGCATTGTAGGGTTGAAAAAGATAATGTTTGTCTGTCCGTTAGAAATTTGCTTCATCTTGATGACAGGTTCAAACGTGTTTGGTAATATATCATGACTTATAGAAACTGGTGGCACTCTTGATTCTACAGGTTCCATCTTCATCTTTAGACAGGTGACCGCCCGGTCTATGCGGAGCATATATATCCAAAGGATAAGGTTATGTGGAGCATAGAGTATGCCTACGGCATATATATCCAAAGGGATAGGGTTATGCGAAGCATAGAGTATGCCTTCGGCATAGATACCTGTGGCTAATAATGTCCACCCGCCCTCCTCCCCCGGGGAGCCGCCGCCGCCGCAAAGGACGCGTATTCAGATTTTGTTTAGAGTAGGGTCCAAAGACTGATAAAATAAATGTTTGTAAACGATTGAAAATATAAAAATTACTACCAAGATGGCAAAATATATGAAATTTATGAAATTAAAACGACAATTTGATGAGGTATTGTCTATGGTGTCTACTGTGGGCGTACAGGTCTGTCTAGTGGTCTAAACAGCCGCTTCTCAGGCTGATGTCTGGAGTTCGAATCTCTGGAGCGCCTCAGGTCTATAAGGTAGTAGTCTGGAGGTGGGAGAAGCTGTCATTGCCGTACATTCGTTATTAGCATTGATTTGCCTATCTTAGTGACAATATGTTTATCTATCAATGCCCTGTCTGTAGTGTATGGATTGTTCTGTTGGTCTGTATACGTGCTACGAGTTCTACCTAGCACAAGTCTGGACAATGGGATGCACATGAGGTGATAAGGTGAATTGAAGTAGACTGCTATAAGTGATTTGCCAGTGGTCACTGGCGGTCGGCTTACATGTTCCAGTCCCTCTCTGACTGCCCACCAGATCGAGTTGCGGGACAGTGTTGAGTCGTTCCGTCTCATGGTTCAGTACTCTTCACTAAGTCTCTTCGTGTAAGTCTGTACACTTAGTAAAGTTGTTCAGGGAGCCACTGCAAGTAAGCCCTCGCGGCTTGAGCGGTAGCATAGCTATACTAATCAATAGTAGTAGCTGTGCTCTCCCCCTAACACACATGGTGTCTACTGTAACAATATGTGAGAAATTATGAGACGAGCTGTTATCGCTACAAGTATCCATTGTGAAATGAGAGAACGTAATCAAATAGTTTTGGTATTTATACATTTATTTTCATTGTAAAAAAGTTAAAAAATCAGTAGGATATAATACACAGCAACGCTTATTGTTAAATGTGTCCATGTCTTCTAGGGGACGTTTAAGTCCTGATGCTTGTCATTCATCAAAAGTTGTCTTCATTGATGGAAGGAACATAAGTGGGCCATGAAGGTACCGCAGGTACATTCATTTTCTGGTATTGATTAAACTTAGACATAATAAATGGAAGTTCATGATTACAAATATGAAATTGATAAATTTTCTTGTCCAAAGTTGTTCTCTCCAAACGGAATCCTGCTAGCCGACCATCAGAAAGTTTAAGTTTGTGAACTTTGATCCCTCCAAAGCATACGGACGGAAAAGATATTTCATAAGGAAAATAGTTCTGATCTTGTTTGTAAACGTCCAGAAATGATTCCAACATGAGTCTTTTCATTAGGTTATCAAGAGCATTTAGATTGCAGTTGAAGTATTGAACCTGGATTCCATCAATTTTTCTCTTCAAATGTATAAATATATTATCAGATACTTTATTGAATGAGATTGTTAGTTGTCCAAATTTAGTTTCCCAATCATAGACTCCATATCGTCCATCATAGTAGACACTAATGACTTGACGTTCCTGTTGTTCGTCAGTTGAGTTTTGTTTTTCCTCTTTCGTGTTCTGCATCGTTGACGACGTCTCGGAATTCGAACTTTCCGACAAAGACCCGGGGAAAGTATTATCTGTAGATTTCTCAATAGTCGTGGTTGCTGCTGTCTCGATGGTTGTAACTGCGGTTGATGTAGCGGTTGCAGCGGTTGATGTTGCGGTTGCAGCAGTTGAGACTGCGGTTGCAGCGGTTGAAACTGCGGTTGTTGCGGTTGAGACCGCAGTGTTTGCGATTGAGGCTGCGGTTGCTGCGATTGAGATCTCTGGGACTTGTGTGATTTCCATCGTAAAAGATTGTAGTGGAGTTGGTTAGCCAGGATGAAGACTGTTTGATAGTTGTAGAAGTAGGATTGAAGTGATTACTAGATTGAAAATGCTAGCAACTTTTATACCAAAAAACATAAACCAAATTGTAATTGTACAGGAGTGAACTTGACTAAAGAATTAACCAAAATAGATTTCTGAGTAAAAAGTATTCATTTTAAAAGTCAAATAGTAGTGACTTTGCAGACGTCTTATTTTTAGGGGATTAACAAACGTTTCTTCAAAAAAGGAACGAGAATAGATTCTAAAGCCAGAACTCTATCCTTAAATCTACACTTGTCAATGTAAAAATATTCCCAGTATCTCCAACGTGTTTCATCATGTTCAGGGATTAGAAAGGTCTGTACATGTTCCTGGAAATGTACATGATTTGTTTTGTCACCACTTTTTAAAATCGTTAATCCCATTGTAACGCAGAAATAGAAGTACGTATTTAAAATTATCTGTGTGTATTTCTTTTCTTATACTTTTATTGTTTATAGAGTGGAGTACAAATACTTTGCGCACTATATCATAAAAGACAACAATTTCCTCAGTTAACTTAATGGAAATTTCAAATTCTGAAGGAGTATAACTGTTTATATAATTAATATAGTTTGCACTGTTTGAGTTTTGAACACAGCATTGACAAATACACTTATTACACGTAAATGCACAAGATTGTTTTCCTATTTTGCAGAACGACTGAAAGAAGTTTCGAAAGAAAGACATCCTGAAGACTAAGTGTATTTTGCCTTGATTCTACTATTTATATGATTTCTTTAGCTCTTGTTGATAATAGCCGCCATTTATATTATGACCATTGCAGTCTTTCAAATAATACATTGGTGGGTTAGAAGCTTTGATCGCGCGGACGTAGAAGACTTCTTCTCCAAAATATGTAGAATATCCTTTTTCAAAAATGGATTTAGATTTTGTTTTTAGAACAGCGTCACCAATTTTATACCGCAGTTGTAATTTCTTTGCGGTTTTAACATTTCCGTACAGATTTTCCCAGACGACCTTCTCATTCAAAGTATTGACTTGGATTGGTTTCATTTTTATACTTCGATGATATGAGTTGTTGTAGAGATTTTCAAAGTCTTTAAGTTTATTTATAAAACGTTTGGTTTTGTTTTGTGTCATATACCGAGATATCTTCTGCAGTGTTGTACTGTTGACCACTTTTTTGCATTTTGACCGGGCCACTGGTCAAAATGGTCAAAATGGTCAAAATGGCTAAAATGGTCAAAATATCAGTATACAGTTACTTAGGCTAGCAAATGAAATTAAAAATATTTAGAGAATGAAATATGGCCTAAAACCAATGAAACACTATTCTACTAACATCAGACTGCAGAATGACATTTTCTAATCATTTTTAACTGCAATCTTTAGAAAGTTGTATTTGTTGTTTACTGTTGCAGTAAAAGCTACCTTGGGGTCTCAATTAACCCCAAACAGGCATTTTGTCCATTTTGACCATTTTGACCACTTTTTAATTTTTTTTGACCGGGCCATTTTGACCATTACGACCATTATGACCACTAGTGGTTTTAACCACTGCACAACACTGATCTTCTGTCCAATTGTTCGAATAAATCTTTCAACAATACAGCATTTCATTGGTGAATGTACAACAAAATGATTTATTTTGTGTAGCAATGTCAATTTTTTTATTTTTGAGTTTATGAATTCGGTACCCAAATCTGATTGCAGGTGTTTGCACACACGCTTTGTTCTTTTAAGTATTTTGGTAAATGCTGTAGCTACTGTTTCAGCATTTTTATTTGGTAATGCTTCCATCCAAGCCATCTTAGAAAATACATCAACTACACATAATATATATTTCCTTTTGTAATTAGACTTACTCCATCTTTTCATATCTAATAAGTCAGTGGCCCATGGTGCCGGAAAATGTAGGATATAACCAGGAATAGTAGATAGAGAATTTTTTACTACATCTCTTTTATGTTTCACTTTTGAGCTTTTTAAAAATCCCGAAAGACTCGAATAGGCTCCTGGAAGTTTAACATTGGTGTACTGCTTAATAACCTTCTCCATTGCAGTCTGACTTATGAGTGGCACTATTTATAGACATTTTGTTGTATATACCTAGAATGTTTTCATATTTGTAGTCATTTTTCAAATAGCAATGGTACTGTCAACATCATGGTGAAACGAATCAAAGCAAATCACGCATTCTTTAGTAATTATTTAAAGGCTAACAAAAAGTATAAAGCAGAAGTTTTATCTGCAGCAACTCCAGATCAAGTTTGTTCCCTCTGTGAAGCTACATTAAACGTAGTTAATAAAAACGTTCCTATAAATAAATCAAAAGTACAAAAATTAAAAAAGTCTGAAAAAATCATTAAAAAAATTTGTTTTGACTCAAAACTACCATTGGATAAAAAGAAAAAAATATTGATTCAACACGGAGGTGCTTTTTGCCGATTATATTGTCATCTGTTCTTGGTCTTTTGGCAAATAAACTATTTGGGCCATAATGGTAAAGCGAATGCGTTTAGTGCCGGAATCTGCATTCCAGCAGATAATGCATACTGTTAATAGGCCCTCAACAAACAATAGATTAAACAGTAAGTTACCTGATGATATAAAACTTTTACTATATCAGGAACAAGCAAGAAATTTATATCAAAAAAGGAGAATGCTAAAAACAGACCAATTTTGGTGAAAAATGTTAATTCCGTATGCAACGAAACCTCAATGTCAAAAGCTAATGTTGAAAATGAAGCTAATGTTGTTCATAATGAGATTGACAAAGATGAAGATGAAGTGACTGTTCACGATGAGTTTGACGATAATGAAGATGAAGAAGTTGTAGACAATGAGAATGACGATGATGAAATGTACGAGACATTATCTACAAATAATAGAAAAAGAAGCGTAAGTACAGAAAATGGAGAACAGCCTAATGCTAAAAGCAGCAAGATTCAGAGAAAAAAGAAACGGAGTATTCATGACAATCGTCTATATCCTGAAAACACACCGTTTTATGCAAAAAAATTTAGTCCTGTAGAACCGTGGCTTTTACAGCGAAAACCATTGGTTATTCCTGGTTTAAAGAGGGGAAAGAAGAATGGAGTAACGGACAACAATGAAAATGACAAGTGGGAAGATTATGTCGAAACTTTAAATCAAACGGAAAAAAAGAAATTGAAGTTGGCTCCTTTACACGAAAGGGATGACCTGATAGGAAGTAACAGAGATCATAAAAGGCAAAATACATCCAAAGTTATGATCGACAAGAAGCAAAAGTCTGGTACAGCATCATATAACATAATTCGAGGCAGGAAGCACGAACCTAAAACAACAACTACTATACGCGGACGACCTACAGAGGATTTGACTTTACGGAAAAGTCATAGAGCAAAAAAGCAAATAGATCGATGGACGGCATATTAATTTTATTTTTATATAAATTGCGTTTATTTAAATAAAGTGTGATTAAACTTAAATAACCGTTAAACAAATTTTTCATTCTTTACCATTTATTATATGTTTATTAATGTGCGACTCAAAACTCAGATATATTTCCATGTTTTCCATGTACAAGGAGTAGGGGACACATCTATCCATAAGTAAGTTCATAGTCTAAAACTTGGCACTCTGGTAGATGCATTACTTTACATGCACAAGTAGCGGGGGCATATCTATCAATGCTTGAACTGAGACATGAAGTTCATAGCCTACAACTCAACAGAGTCAGCATTCAGGCATCTACATGCTTTCCATGCATAAGGAGTAGGGGGTATACCTAACCATTAGTAAGTTCCTACTCTAAAACTCGGCACTTAGGTAGATGCATACCTATCCATGTATAAGGAGTAGGGGCATACCTATCAATACTTGAGCCGTAGACCGTAGTATACTTACTACTCCCCAGCCTTTCACTTTCGTTACGCGAAGTTATTTCATATCTCCTTTAATGAAGTTCAATCTTTTATTGTTTGGATGCACTCTTAAAACTCATATAAAATGAATGCACCATATGAATACAATATTACAGTATTCGGTGAAACCTCAGATGTGATTATGTGATTGCATTAGTCGGTTAGGTTAATTTAATTCATGCTGCATGTTAAACCTAAAAATTTTAATAACACTTATTTTACAATAATATCGTTCATGTAAGAAGAAAATCTAAACAATTTTAATGGAAGAAATTCTAAGCCTTCGATCCACATATCACAATATTTTGGCACATAGTTGGGATTCGCATTTACCCTCTATGATAATTTTTGCTAGTTATATCGAAACATCCCCATTTGTGAGATAGACTGAAGGGTTCAAAAGTGTAGAAAAATTTTACTTGTATAGCACCCAACATGCCATCATGTCCCACTACTATACTGAGTGAGTGAAAATCTTAATCAGGTTTAGAAATGAAATCAATTTTAAAATCTATCTATTGAAAATGGGAATTGGTTAAAAATAATTCGATCGGTGGCTGCTGGTTGACTGCTAAAATAATAACAAAAGAGTAGATTAAAACAATATAATTATATTCCAAGTGAATACAACTGTACTTCCCCCACATTGGTTGATGTTCTCGCTCCAATTACTGTTTTCGATAATGTACCCCAACGAATACCTCTATGTACTAAATTTAGCAAATGAAGCTATAGGTTGTACATTATTGAAAACGTTAATTTATCTCGGAAGATAAGCCTATTGTAGTAATGTACCACCAGTGGCGGCTCTAGGATTTGCGAGGCCCTGGGCAAAATTTTCGAGCGAGGCCCCATAATAATAATTCACATATATGCAAATTATTATATTAATTCAAATCTACGAACTTTTCCCGTTTTTAAATGAAATTGGCAAATGAAAAATGGATTTTCGCGCTATTTTCAATTTTTTTGAATGTTATTGAAAACAAAATAAGTATGTGTACAGAAGTAAGTTTCGGGAGGGACTGTATTATGTGATACTTATATCGCCATTACATATATTCGCGCGCAGCGCGAAAAGCTTTGTCAATTTTGGACAAAAACTAGTCAAAACTGGCCTAAAAATGGCAACTAATCAATTTTTTGCTATTTTAAGAAAAAATATCTTTATCTAGGATTTTGGGGTGGGGCTTCAGCCTATAAGGTTTTCCACCTCAATACGTCCTTTATTCAAAATAAGACCCTAAAACTCTGTTAAAAATTTCTTTATTTCTTTGAATCTTTCTAAATTGAAATAAACTATTAGTGGAATTACAAGCACGTATCCAGGAATTTGGACTAAGGGGAGCCCACCAAAATGAAAATATATTAATAAAATTAAGGCACATACGCGCGAAATTTTTCGGATTTTTAACCTTTTTTGACAAAAAAATTGCCTTTTCTGGATACTTGAAGGGTCCCGGCCCTCCCTCTGGATACTTGCTTGAGTGGAAAAATAATTGTCTACATCTACTGCAATTGCGCAGTTTTGGTATCGCAAACTGCTACAAATTTGTGGATTGAAATATATATAGTAATTCTATAATAATTCTGAGAGATGCTGCTTTCGTGTCACCAGTATCTTTTTACAGGATTGGGCGATATCTACTTTCGGTATACATTTCTTCCTTGAATTCTAAAAATGGTTCTGTAGTAATTCTGTTACAAAACGTATAACTTAAACCAAAATGCAAAACCAGCATTTTTGAAGTGAAATTAACACAGAGAAGTTGAAATTCTTTCTTTGTCAAAGCTCTGCGCGAGGCCCCAAAAGCGCGAGGCCCTGGGCAACTGCCCAGTCTGCCCATTGGGAAAGCCGCCTCTGTGTACCACATGATCCACTGCCTTTCTAATACATGTGGTGCATTGTGTAGATTGTGTGCATTTTAATAACAACGTCTGCGAATTGCTAAAACTTATTAACACGAAAGTCATATTTTGGAAAAGAAAAGGGTAAACTATATAGTAGTATTGTCACGTCGACAAGTCGACAATAATATAAATAATATAACCTAATTACCAGCTCTTAAACAACCAATTTGGGTTTTCCCGACTGAAGTTTGGTCTATTAAATAATATTTAAAGTTTCTAGTGTGCTGTTATTAATCCATATTTGAAAATTCCTGCTTGGAAATGGACCATGGAAATTAATACAAGGTACGACATGAGTAATACCCACTGTTTTTGAAGAACTTACAATTTAATCCCAATTATTAGTCCTTTGAAAGAAATATTTTTGAAAATAGAGATTTGATTATTAATCATTGAATGACCAAGCTTATTTGTATGCGGATTGAATTTTCAAACGTTACTATCATCTTTCTTTAAAAAAATTTTGAATTTCATTATATAATAATAATAAAGGAATATTTAAAAACCGGACTGTACTGTAATACCGTAAATTGCATTTCATTTTTAGCTCGCCTGAGGAAGCAAGCTTATTTAACTTGTTATTTGTCTTTAATAGAAAGGGGAAATGATAATGATAAATGATGATAATATAGTAACAATTGTAAAGTGTATAGGAGTGAATGCAGTAGCTAAAGCCAAAGCATCCACTCCTATCACTCAGGTAAAGGAATGAATGGACTAGCGACCGACGGAAATTGATTTCTTATCTATTTCTCGCCGGCCGCTGTCCCTTCATTCTACACATCATACGATGAGTCCAGGTAATGAACTTAGAAGACTCTTTTGTTCTATTTATGTCTTTTCCCTAATAGTTCATTACCTGGCCCTAATGAATAAAAATCTATCTATGCATCTTCCCTAACACTAAGTTTATTTCTACCTACAAATTTCTACCTGCTATTGTACCCTAAATTTAACTTAGACTAATACTCCCTACTAAACTAATTATTTAAATTAAAGCTACCTACTTACCTTTTGTTGTAAGTCCGAATGTATGGAAAACTCCCTCTGCCACGTCCGG
This sequence comes from Tomocerus qinae, assembly GCA_020055645.1. Classification (NCBI taxonomy): domain Eukaryota; kingdom Metazoa; phylum Arthropoda; class Collembola; order Entomobryomorpha; family Tomoceridae; genus Tomocerus; species Tomocerus qinae. Next base: position 128,989,666 of record CM034546.1, read on the forward strand.
ACTTACGAGCTGGAGTTGACCCTACATTCGGACATTAAAGATTTATGTCTCCATTCAGAGACTTATCAAAATTTGTCAAACATATAAATAGTTTGAAGTGCCTGGGCACTTCATCTCATTTCTACTGTGGACTCGGCTGAGAACTGTTCTGTTCTGTGTGCCCTGGACTGTTTCTTTGTGCCTTACCTGAACTCGGATTTGTGTGGAAGCCTACTGCTAAAGTAAGTTGTACACTCTCCTCTGTTCTGTCTCACTCTCCCCCATTAGGATTAATTTAACTTAAACTCTAGTATCTAAATTTATATTTTATTTGAATTGGATTTTTGATTTTGAATTTTATTTTTAATAATAATTATTGGTTTTTCTCTTTTATAACGTACGAGTATTTCTAATATTCATTTTTGCCGCATTAGAGTATTTTTCATAATTATTATTGAACATTAGACGAAGGCTTACCTTAGTGAAGTTCATACTTAATTCTAAGTTAATAATTATCATTCATTGGTTCATGCCTCTACCTCATCTACATAATATTCAGCCAAGTAGTAGCGATAGTTAGACTTCATTTAATTCATCTTTATGACAGTTTTGCTATCATTACAATGGCTCCCCGCAGAGGAATTAGTTGATTTCTGAGTTCTCAATTTAATTCTTGGCTTCATTTTGTAGATGAGCGATACGTCGAGCAATCGGGGATCCGATTCATGGGTTGAGGACGGTTGGGAGTATCCTGTACCGACAGTAGAATCTTCTCTGGGAGAGTTGGCAGCTTACAACGCGTACCTAAGTCGTAACGACTTAAATGGCCAGCACGAAAAGGTACGCTTATCTCTTTACTTTAGCCTCCTTTAGATTTAGTCTTCCGACTTTAGCAGTTCAAATTTATTCAGATAGGTCCATAAGTCCACGACACTTTAGATTCAGTTCATTCTTCCTCTTGTTCATTTTTTCTGAGATCCTCTTTTTCTTTTTCCCCTCTAGTTGCTGGTTAACTATGACATGCCAGTGGCATGGGCATTAAGCACCTTTTCTGACTTCGAGGCCTTGGAGTATTACTCTAATCATCCAAGACCCAAACAGGTGGCAGTAACCCAGCGCATTAAGCAACGCTTTGGCAATCGTCTCGCCGTTTACCAGAATAATTACATTCTGATCAATTACCTCTGGATGGTATATGAGGGACGGTTTTATAGGTGGTACGACCAACAAGATCGTTACCATCTCCATCATACCGGCTTGGTATTCATTGATACCCAATATCTTCCGGCTGCTTAGCCATTCATTTTATTGGTTTTGTTTTGTTTTGTTTATTTGCAATTGCATTAAATAAATTCATTTTTTTTGTTGTTTGCATTCTATATCCTTGTAGTTTCTCATACTATTCATTTTTCATTTAGCTTGTTCATACCTTACTGTTTTTTTCACTTATAACTTTTCTATTCCATTCTAATTTAATAAACCATGGATCCCGCAGCATTAGAAAAAGCTTTAACAGACTTACATGCCCAGGTACAGCTATTATCTCGAGCACATACTACCCTATCACAAAAACATCATGTTACAGTGACTTCACTAGAAGATGTTCAGAATAGTTTACCATCCATTCCAAATACTGCCGTGATTATAGATAGCGCCTCATCTATTCCACTACCTGTTTACTCTCCTTCCGAGACTTCACCACGGGCTTACCTTAGAGAATTAGAAGAATATCTTAGATGGAAAGCAGCACCAGAAAATACTTGGCTTAATCTATTATCTAGACTTTTCCCAAAGGGCTCCAATATAGCGAACTGGTGGAGGGAATCAAAGGAAGCATGTACCAACTGGAAAGATTTTTGTGATGAATTTATAAGTTATCACACTAGCTCCCAGTCCATTGATCTCCTCTACCAAGAGCTGTTCGCAATGACGCAAACCTTTGCCATGCCCTTTGAGAATTATTGTTGGAAGGTTCAAACTTTGTATCGAAAAATAGATAGACAAATTGCAAGCGACAGAGTCATTGATAGAATTATTAATTCATGCTTGCCTGAAATTGCAGTTCACTTGAGACCTTTAAAAATTAAAACGATTCTAGATGTAATTTCAAAAGGCAAGGATATTATTCTTCATTTAAATAAACAACGACTCATGCAGAATCGCCCTTTATTAAAAATGTCCGATACTGATCCAGTCCAACAATCTAAATCTTATAAACCTTATTATAAATCCAACTTTAATAAGTCTAGTAGTAGTCCTAGTGATCCCAAAAGTGAGCATAGTGACCAATTGGCAACTTCTGGGTCCACTAGTTCAAACAGCCAATCCAGTGCTAAGTCTTCTCAGGATCCTTCTGATACCCAATCTTTTTCTAAAGCCTCTTCTTCTAAATCCTCTATTATATGCGCTTACTGTAAAAAGAAAGGGCATTCAATAGATATGTGTTTTAAGAGGAAAAAGAAGGAAGAACGACAGGCCAAGGCATTAGCAATGCAAGGTACCCCTGCCCCTAGTGGTTCGGAAAACCGTTGAGTGAGGAATTAGGTCTAGTTTCTGCTTATATCTCTCACTCACTAGATTCTAAAGAAACTGCCCAAACTGTAATTAAACTCCAGGATTCTACATTCTCTTCTCTTTTAGATACTGGAGCTTCTCACAGCTTTATTGATTATGATACCTTTCAATCCCTAGATCTAGTTAAGTCTGCATCCACTCTTTCTGGTGTTAAGATAGGAAATTCTTTAGTTGTATCCCCTCTGGGTTCTTGTACAGTTAAGTTTACTCTTGTAAATAGAGTTTTTGAATTTAAGTTCCATATCCTACAACACCTTCCAACAAAGTTTATCTTAGGTTTTGACTTTTTGAGATTTGCTAAAATCATAGTTGATCCTGATGTAGGTGAATTTTTCTTTAAATCAGATCCATTAAAACCATTTGATCTTTCCAATAAAGCCTACTTATGTGCATTACAAGGTCTCAATCCCCAGCAGTCAACAGAACTCCAAGATTTAATTAAAAATTATCCGAAATTGTTCTCAGGTACATTAGGGAAAACCCACCTAGCCACTATTAAGCTTGAAGTCTCTGGTCCTCCTATAGCCCAAAAACCTTATCCTACCTCACATATTAAACGTGAAGCAATGAAACGCCATATCCACCAGATGTTAGCTCTAGGAGTTATTCGTCCTTCCAGATCAGAATGGTGTAGTCCCGTTCATCTTAAAAAGGAAGGCGATGACTTTAGGTTTTGTCTAGACGTTCGTTCTATAAACCGTAGACTAAAATCTGATCCATATCCTGTTCCACACATCCAGGACCTGATCCATAGATTAGGAGGCGCTTCATTTATATCCACCATAGATTTAAAGAAAGGTTATTGGCAAGTTAGATTGGATCCAGATTCTATTCAGTATACAGCTTTTATCTGTGAGTTTGGAAAATACGAATTTACAGTCTTGCCTTTCGGAATTAAGACTGCAGTTTCCGAATTCCAACGCATAATGAACGATTTATTAGCTGACTGTCGAGGTAAATTTGCAGACCCTTATATTGATGACATTGTGATTTACAGTAAATCGTGGGCTGAGCATTTAGATCATTTGCGCACTGTTTTCACATTGTTAGAAAATGCTGGCTTTACTGTGAATAAAGAAAAATGTTCTTTTGGTAAAACATCAGTGAAATACTTAGGCTTCATCATCGATTCACACGGAATCCGAACGGATCCCGATAAAATTGCTGCTGTTAGGAAATTCCCAAGACCAAGAAATCCTAAAGATGTTAGACGTTTTCTTGGATTATGTAGTTGGTATAGGCATTTCATTCCACACTTTGCTTCTGAAGCTACCCCTTTAAACAAACTTCTTCGGAAGAATCAGGATTTTGTTTGGGGGGCAGAACAAGATAAAGCTTTTAAAACTTTAATAGATATAGTGTGTGATACTGTAGTGCTAGCCTTTCCTGATTTTAGTCGTCCATTCATTTTGCGCACTGATGCCGCTGGGACAGGATTAGGAGCATGTTTAGCTCAACCAACCCCAGATGGTTTAGAACGTCCAATAGCTTTTGCAAGCCGCTCTTTAAACAAGTGCGAGCAGTCCTATCATGCAACTGAAAAAGAATGTTTAGCTATAATTTGGGCATTGAAAAAACTCGAGCATTATTTAGATTGTCAGGAATTTGAACTCCAGACGGATAATAAGGCTCTTACTTGGCTCAATCAGATGCGCGATGTGAACAGCAAATTCATGCGATGGGCATTAAAAATTCAGGATTTTCAGGCATTAATTACCCACATCCCAGGTAGACATAACAAAGTTAGCGATGCACTTAGCCGAGCAACAGTAGGAGAACCTGAGGAAGAGGAATCGAAGGATGAAATGTATTCCCCTTCCACAGTTCCAATTTCCCTTCTTTGTACATTCTCCCCTACTATTACTCTAGACTCTATTCGTGAGCAGCAATCCACAGATGACGAAACTTTAGCCATCATAGCAGACATACCTAAAGATTTTGTAGTTAGTAATGGAATTTTATATAAAGTCAATAGAAATGCGGGAAAATATCCATACATCCCCTTCTCATTACGTACTGCCATTCTTTCATATTTTCATGACTTGCCTGGCTCAGGACACCAAGGATATAGAAAAACTCTTCTTCGTATTATCCGTAGGGTCTTTTGGTTTGGCATGCATGAAGATATTTTGGCATATGTCAGAAGTTGTAAAATTTGTCAGTGTGTGAAAAATCCTAGCACTTTACCACCAGGTGAACTACAGAGCATCAAGACTAGAGGTCCTTGGGAAATCTTAGCCATAGATCTTATGGGTCCCTTGCCTTCCACCCCTAGAAGAAACACTCAGCTATTAGTCGTTGTTGACCATTTTACGAAATGGGTTGAGTTGTTTCCTTTGAAAGATGGTACAGCTAGTCGAGTTGCTTCTGTTTTACAAAATGAGGTTTTCTCCCTCTATGGGGCTCCTAGTTCACTGCTTTCTGACAACGCTACAAACTTCCGCTCTAAGACTTTCGAAACCCTCTCCAAGACCTGGGGTTTCAAGCATAAATTTTTAACTCCATACCATCCCCAAAGTAATATAGCAGAAAGAGTCAATCGTTCAATCCGTGCAATTCTCTCAAGCTATATCGAAAAGACTCATAATAAGTGGGATGAAGAATTACCAATGGTAGCCTTAGCGCTCCGTACTGCCGTTAGTGACACTACGGGTTTTAGTCCTTCAATGATGAACCTTGGTAGGGAAATTAAGCTTCCTCTTGATCATTGGTTAGATGATGATTCCGACGAAACACTAGATTCACGTGTCGCATATAAGACAGATCTTATAACTAAACTTACACGAATCTATACTCAGGCTAGAAAACACATAGAATCATCTCATAAATCTCAGGCTAAATATTATAATGCTAAACACAACCCAGTGTCTTTTCAAACTAACGACTTAGTACTTTTGAAGACTCATGTCCTATCGGACAAACTTAAGAAAATTTCTCGAAAATTTGCATTTCGTTGGGAAGGCCCTTATAGGATTCTTAAAGTTCTTTCGCCCGTCACCTATGAACTTGTAGACGTAACTACTGACCTTAGCATAGGGACTCAAAATGTGGCAAATTTGAAACTTTATTTTGACCGCCCAAGTAAATTTTCTTTAATTCCTCCCAGTACGTTTCCTAGAGATCAACCACCCGACGACTCGATTGTGAGTCCGTCACATAGCTATATGTTAAGACCTAGGAACTAATTCAATTGTTAATATACCTTCATAAAACACACCATGAAACGTGTCTGCTTCGGCTTATCTCCTGCACTTGCGAAGTTACTACCTCGTGATCCGGCTCGACATCCGACAAAATTGAAGGCTTTGGAACGATTGATTAAATCAGCTACTCCTGAAGACGATCCTTTTGCTATGGAACACCAGACGCCAAAAGAAGTTGACAAGGGCCCTGTCTCTTCTCGAAAAGTGCGCACTATTCCATCGTCTGAATCACACCCTGACATTCGTGTGACGGTATCAACACCAATCGCTGATGTTTCACTGCTTCGATGCTGGAAGTGTTTAGAGCTAGGTCACAGTCGTGAGGTATGTGATAACCCAAAAGTGTCACGGAGGAAATTTAAAGCCCTGAAACGTCTTAACGACAATGAATGTCGCTTTTGTTTAGGGGGCTGTGTAAAGTGTATAGGAGTGAATGCAGTAGCTAAAGCCAAAGCATCCACTCCTATCACTCAGGTAAAGGAATGAATGGACTAGCGACCGACGGAAATTGATTTCTTATCTATTTCTCGCCGGCCGCTGTCCCTTCATTCTACACATCATACGATGAGTCCAGGTAATGAACTTAGAAGACTCTTTTGTTCTATTTATGTCTTTTCCCTAATAGTTCATTACCTGGCCCTAATGAATAAAAATCTATCTATGCATCTTCCCTAACACTAAGTTTATTTCTACCTACAAATTTCTACCTGCTATTGTACCCTAAATTTAACTTAGACTAATACTCCCTACTAAACTAATTATTTAAATTAAAGCTACCTACTTACCTTTTGTTGTAAGTCCGAATGTATGGAAAACTCCCTCTGCCACGTCCGGACTTACGAGCTGGAGTTGACCCTACATTCGGACATTAAAGATTTATGTCTCCATTCAGAGACTTATCAAAATTTGTCAAACATATAAATAGTTTGAAGTGCCTGGGCACTTCATCTCATTTCTACTGTGGACTCGGCTGAGAACTGTTCTGTTCTGTGTGCCCTGGACTGTTTCTTTGTGCCTTACCTGAACTCGGATTTGTGTGGAAGCCTACTGCTAAAGTAAGTTGTACACTCTCCTCTGTTCTGTCTCACTCTCCCCCATTAGGATTAATTTAACTTAAACTCTAGTATCTAAATTTATATTTTATTTGAATTGGATTTTTGATTTTGAATTTTATTTTTAATAATAATTATTGGTTTTTCTCTTTTATAACGTACGAGTATTTCTAATATTCATTTTTGCCGCATTAGAGTATTTTTCATAATTATTATTGAACATTAGACGAAGGCTTACCTTAGTGAAGTTCATACTTAATTCTAAGTTAATAATTATCATTCATTGGTTCATGCCTCTACCTCATCTACATAATATTCAGCCAAGTAGTAGCGATAGTTAGACTTCATTTAATTCATCTTTATGACAGTTTTGCTATCATTACACAATAACAAATTATACTGAAAAGATAACAAAACTAAATTTATGTCAATGGACGGCATTCTTCTGTCTAAAAAAGTTCGTTCTCAATTCACCTTTCTGATTGTAGCTAGTATCTCGTTTCTGTATTTTAAATTAGAGGTGCGATTTTGTTGTACTTATCGGGGAATAACTTCCAAATTATACATTGCAATAACATGCTGTCTAAGCAATATAATATAATTTCTAGATAGTTTACAGCTGCTGTCATAGAGCTAGGGGAGACACGTAATTTTTTCCTTCTTCAAAGAATCAATTTTTTTCTAGTGAATTATTGCAAGTTTAATATTCAAATTACACCATTGAACTCTTTGAAACCTCCATCTATCTATTGAAAATGGGAATTGGTTAAAAATAATTCGATCGGTGGCTGCTGGTTGACTGCTAAAATAATAACAAAAGAGTAGATTAAAACAATATAATTATATTCCAAGTGAATACAACTGTACTTCCCCCACATTGGTTGATGTTCTCGCTCCAATTACTGTTTTCGATAATGTACCCCAACGAATACCTCTATGTACTAAATTTAGCAAATGAAGCTATAGGTTGTACATTATTGAAAACGTTAATTTATCTCGGAAGATAAGCCTATTGTAGTAATGTACCACCAGTGGCGGCTCTAGGATTTGCGAGGCCCTGGGCAAAATTTTCGAGCGAGGCCCCATAATAATAATTCACATATATGCAAATTATTATATTAATTCAAATCTACGAACTTTTCCCGTTTTTAAATGAAATTGGCAAATGAAAAATGGATTTTCGCGCTATTTTCAATTTTTTTGAATGTTATTGAAAACAAAATAAGTATGTGTACAGAAGTAAGTTTCGGGAGGGACTGTATTATGTGATACTTATATCGCCATTACATATATTCGCGCGCAGCGCGAAAAGCTTTGTCAATTTTGGACAAAAACTAGTCAAAACTGGCCTAAAAATGGCAACTAATCAATTTTTTGCTATTTTAAGAAAAAATATCTTTATCTAGGATTTTGGGGTGGGGCTTCAGCCTATAAGGTTTTCCACCTCAATACGTCCTTTATTCAAAATAAGACCCTAAAACTCTGTTAAAAATTTCTTTATTTCTTTGAATCTTTCTAAATTGAAATAAACTATTAGTGGAATTACAAGCACGTATCCAGGAATTTGGACTAAGGGGAGCCCACCAAAATGAAAATATATTAATAAAATTAAGGCACATACGCGCGAAATTTTTCGGATTTTTAACCTTTTTTGACAAAAAAATTGCCTTTTTCTGGATACTTGAAGGGTCCCGGCCCTCCCTCTGGATACTTGCTTGAGTGGAAAAATAATTGTCTACATCTACTGCAATTGCGCAGTTTTGGTATCGCAAACTGCTACAAATTTGTGGATTGAAATATATATAGTAATTCTATAATAATTCTGAGAGATGCTGCTTTCGTGTCACCAGTATCTTTTTACAGGATTGGGCGATATCTACTTTCGGTATACATTTCTTCCTTGAATTCTAAAAATGGTTCTGTAGTAATTCTGTTACAAAACGTATAACTTAAACCAAAATGCAAAACCAGCATTTTTGAAGTGAAATTAACACAGAGAAGTTGAAATTCTTTCTTTGTCAAAGCTCTGCGCGAGGCCCCAAAAGCGCGAGGCCCTGGGCAACTGCCCAGTCTGCCCATTGGGAAAGCCGCCTCTGTGTACCACATGATCCACTGCCTTTCTAATACATGTGGTGCATTGTGTAGATTGTGTGCATTTTAATAACAACGTCTGCGAATTGCTAAAACTTATTAACACGAAAGTCATATTTTGGAAAAGAAAAGGGTAAACTATATAGTAGTATTGTCACGTCGACAAGTCGACAATAATATAAATAATATAACCTAATTACCAGCTCTTAAACAACCAATTTGGGTTTTCCCGACTGAAGTTTGGTCTATTAAATAATATTTAAAGTTTCTAGTGTGCTGTTATTAATCCATATTTGAAAATTCCTGCTTGGAAATGGACCATGGAAATTAATACAAGGTACGACATGAGTAATACCCACTGTTTTTGAAGAACTTACAATTTAATCCCAATTATTAGTCCTTTGAAAGAAATATTTTTGAAAATAGAGATTTGATTATTAATCATTGAATGACCAAGCTTATTTGTATGCGGATTGAATTTTCAAACGTTACTATCATCTTTCTTTAAAAAAATTTTGAATTTCATTATATAATAATAATAAAGGAATATTTAAAAACCGGACTGTACTGTAATACCGTAAATTGCATTTCATTTTTAGCTCGCCTGAGGAAGCAAGCTTATTTAACTTGTTATTTGTCTTTAATAGAAAGGGGAAATGATAATGATAAATGATGATAATATAGTAACAATTGTAAAGTGTATAGGAGTGAATGCAGTAGCTAAAGCCAAAGCATCCACTCCTATCACTCAGGTAAAGGAATGAATGGACTAGCGACCGACGGAAATTGATTTCTTATCTATTTCTCGCCGGCCGCTGTCCCTTCATTCTACACATCATACGATGAGTCCAGGTAATGAACTTAGAAGACTCTTTTGTTCTATTTATGTCTTTTCCCTAATAGTTCATTACCTGGCCCTAATGAATAAAAATCTATCTATGCATCTTCCCTAACACTAAGTTTATTTCTACCTACAAATTTCTACCTGCTATTGTACCCTAAATTTAACTTAGACTAATACTCCCTACTAAACTAATTATTTAAATTACAGCTACCTACTTACCTTTTGTTGTAAGTCCGAATGTATGGAAAACTCCCTCTGCCACGTCCGGACTTACGAGCTGGAGTTGACCCTACATTCGGACATTAAAGATTTATGTCTCCATTCAGAGACTTATCAAAATTTGTCAAACATATAAATAGTTTGAAGTGCCTGGGCACTTCATCTCATTTCTACTGTGGACTCGGCTGAGAACTGTTCTGTTCTGTGTGCCCTGGACTGTTTCTTTGTGCCTTACCTGAACTCGGATTTGTGTGGAAGCCTACTGCTAAAGTAAGTTGTACACTCTCCTCTGTTCTGTCTCACTCTCCCCCATTAGGATTAATTTAACTTAAACTCTAGTATCTAAATTTATATTTTATTTGAATTGGATTTTTGATTTTGAATTTTATTTTTAATAATAATTATTGGTTTTTCTCTTTTATAACGTACGAGTATTTCTAATATTCATTTTTGCCGCATTAGAGTATTTTTCATAATTATTATTGAACATTAGACGAAGGCTTACCTTAGTGAAGTTCATACTTAATTCTAAGTTAATAATTATCATTCATTGGTTCATGCCTCTACCTCATCTACATAATATTCAGCCAAGTAGTAGCGATAGTTAGACTTCATTTAATTCATCTTTATGACAGTTTTGCTATCATTACACAATAACAAATTATACTGAAAAGATAACAAAACTAAATTTATGTCAATGGACGGCATTCTTCTGTCTAAAAAAGTTCGTTCTCAATTCACCTTTCTGATTGTAGCTAGTATCTCGTTTCTGTATTTTAAATTAGAGGTGCGATTTTGTTGTACTTATCGGGGAATAACTTCCAAATTATACATTGCAATAACATGCTGTCTAAGCAATATAATATAATTTCTAGATAGTTTACAGCTGCTGTCATAGAGCTAGGGGAGACACGTAATTTTTTCCTTCTTCAAAGAATCAATTTTTTTCTAGTGAATTATTGCAAGTTTAATATTCAAATTACACCATTGAACTCTTTGAAACCTCCTCTATTCAGTAATTTGCGAATTACCAAAATTCATGGTCAATTTTTGGAAAAATTACATATTATGATTTTTAATTTTATAAATATCTAATGATTCCTGGAAAATACCATTTTGGAAAAGTTTGCTAAATATTTCTCATTAAAACAATACTATGGATACAAATACAAGTTCAGTTTGTGAAATATGTGGGAAAACGTACAAAGGAGAATTAGGAGAACGAGGTTTGAAAATTCATATATCAAAGGCTCATGGCGAAGCATTTCGTAACACATTAACGAGTCAATATTCCCCTTCTCCACATCCATTAGATGAAAATTTGGATTCTTCGTGTCCAACAATTGTCACTGAATTGGATAAGGCAAAGGAGAGATTGCGGGAATATCTTCAAAAATTTGATGATCTCTGTAATGATCCTTTTGATGAATCAGGATTTCAAATTTTGTATGATCAGTTTTTAGTTGACATACAAATAGCTCAAGAGAAATTACCAGCTCCAACTCATCCTGCGAAAAGGTTTTATAACATCCGGAAAAATAAAAAATGCTTTGTATCAAATGCAAATAGAAGTGGTTTCTCGCAGTCCTCAAATCCGGAACGAAAGGATAAAGAACGAAGAAACAATAACCGGAGAAACTACCAAAATCAACTAATTCAACACTATTATTACTTCAATAGAAAGAAGTGTGTTGATTTAGTAATGAGCAGCTCTAAAAATATCCGATGCAATATTGATATGGTCAAACTTCATAGTGCATTTAAAGAAAGATGGAATTCACCCAATGATAATATTCGAAGTGAATATGAGTCAATACCTTCTTTAGCGGAACAAATACATTTAGATTCTAAATTTTCATCAATTATAACTAAAGAAGAGGTTGAAAATGCTTTAAAAGGAATGAATTCAGATTCCTCACCTGGAGTAGATTTTATTTACACCAGAACAGCTAACGATTTTGGTATATAAAAGTGGATGCCAAGATGATCCAAAAAATTGGAGGCCCATTAGCATCTGTTCTACTCTACGAAGATTATATGAAAGAATCATTACATCTATGGTTAATCGTTACTATACTACTTGCCCTTTTCAATCTGGATCCGCTCATGCACCAGGCACTTTTGTCAACACTGCGATATTAGATGGATGTCTGAAAATGGCAAAAACGAAAAGAAAAGATCTTTCAATTCTTTTTCTGGATATCCTTAAGGCCTATGACATGGTTGGACATCTCCACTTAAAAATGACACTCGAAACCCTGTTTTTGCCTACTTTTCTGCGACAAACACTCAATAACTTGATTATTGATAATCAGACAAGGCTGGAAGTGAATGGAAGAAAATCCAAATCCATTTTTTTTACAAAAGGAATTTTTCAAGGCTCCCCCTTATCTTCACTCCTATTTAATCTAAGTATTGATCATATTCTTCAGAATTTATCAGAAGTCGAAGTATCCAAAAAATTTGGTTTTAAAATTAATGAAGTCCTAAGCCCACTTTCTACTTTAGGATTCATGGATGACACTGTTTTATTGGCTAACTCTAAATCATCGGCCATTATATTATTCACTGAAGCTAATAATTTATTTGAGGAAGTAGGACTTACATTAAATGTGGATAAAACAAAGATAATACACATTTTAAAGGGAGATTTGATTGATACCGAATTCTCAATTGATTCAAATCATACCATCTCAACACTGAAAACGGGTCAAACTGTCAAATATCTTGGAGTTAATTTTGCAAATGAGATTTTCTTTGACAAGAGTACTTTTACCAAGAACTTATCCTCCAACTTAAACTCCTTGGTGTCAACTCCTTTATTATTCCCAAACCAGAAGTTGAGTATTATTAGCACTTTTATTTGGCCTAAGTTTATCTACACAATTCAATCATCAAACTTGTGCAGACTTTCAAAATCTTTTTTAGAGGATATTGATAAGTTAATTAGAAGTTCTATAAAGGAAATGTTATGCCTTCCTCACGACTTCCCAAATAATTGTTTATACTCCAGCACAAAACATAAAGGATTGGGTGTAATTCGAGCTACTTGGGAGGCGCCCTTACAAAATTACAACATTTCTTTGACTCTTCAACGTTTCAATAACAAATATGTCACTGAATTAAAGGATCTTCCTTTTCAACAAGAGAGCTGCATTCAAAGGATGGGGATCGTAGATGAAATCAAGAATATTGATGTTCGTAGCCTAACAGTCCGTCAAATCTCAGCAAAATTAAGAGATATTCTGCGAATGAAAGAATACTCATCATGGCGTTCTCTTTCTTTTCATGGAAAAGGAGTTGACCAATTTACTCAATGTGAAAAAATAAACAAGTTGCTCTTTTTCAAAACTGGACTGACCAGTTCTGAATGGATTAATTACTTAAAAATGATTCCAAATGTTACTGCAAGCAGATCTATTCCTGGACGTTCTCAAGATGGGACCCATTGTAGAAGATGCAATGAGAATAATGAAACTCTTTCCCACATTCTTTGATATTGTCCTTATGGATTATTGCATCGTAATGCAAGACATCATCAAATTAGAACAATTATTGCTGAATCATTCAAAGAAAAAGGATTAAAGTATATGAAGAAGTTCATACAATAGCCCTTGATGGTTCCAACAGACGTGTGGACATACTAATCATTGATCATAATTTCCAAAAAGGTTACATTTTCGATCCAACAATTCGTTTTGAAGCTGTTACAGATCAGGCTATGTTGGTAGATACTGAGAAGAAAAACATATACAATAGTTGCATACCAGATTTGCAAAACAAATACTCTATACGTTACGAGTTTGAAGTAATAGGATTATACATTGGAGCTCGTGGTACTATATCCTCTTACTTTGAGAATATTCGTAAAAGGTTTAACTTGCCATCTCAATTATTAGAGGAAGTGGCAATTGTTGCTGTTAAAGGGTCAGCATCCATCTTACAACACCATTTATACAATTCTCAATCATGATTTTAAAAAAAAATAATAATTTCCATTTGTGTCTGTCTTTTTTATTGTATTTTTGTTATTGTTATCCTTTGAATTATTTTGCTGTGTCCAAAGGCAATCTCGATTTGAGACAGTAAAAGAAAATTATTATATTATTTAGGATTTTGGTAGTAACTATTTTTGGCTTCTATCCTGAGAATCAGAGAATGGTAATGTTTCTAAAACTGTACCAAAAAAGTGTACTTACTTATTACAATCTTTATTACAAAAGTTTCGGCTTATCCTGACCGGTTTGGCAAATATGGTTTTAACGTTAAATATTGTATAGTGTTTTGGAGTCACTTGTAGGTTAATTTATTTTACTATTTCTGCGGTTTCTTCTTCGGTGGAGTACAATATAAAGTATGTGTCTTGACAAGTAATTGATCTTGTAGGCTATTCAAGTACTTTTATCGTCATAGTCATGAGTAAAATCTCATTCTCCTAGGGTGAACCGTATTTTTATGCTGAACAAAATTCAATATTTATTATATGTATTTAATATTTGCTAACATTGCTAATTTATAATTATTATTGGAATGGTTGGAACATTATAAAACGATATTATAAAAAGTTTTGAAATGTAAAACAATACAATACAAAAAAGTTTGCCAAAATCGCCCACATAAGTATGGTTTTCATCTGAAGCACAGTAATCTGGCAAAACAGAAACAATTTGTTTCATTGTGGATGATATAGGCAAACTTGAATTTTTAAAGTTCAAAATTTGTCAAAAAATGACACATTTCAATCAAAATAAGTCCAGGGTTTCATAAAGATGATTAAAAGTAAAACTGGTAAATTAAAATAATTTTTTTTCCAACCCCATAGTTATAATTTTTTTACATAAACACCAGTTGCATACACACACAGAATGCCCTAGTCCTATCCTACAATGCTTAAGTATTTCGAGACCTATGGCAGCAGAAAAGACGTCGTTTACCTACCAACCTAGTAAATGAAGTACCGACAACCCACCCATGCCGGCATAGGTGGGTTTTGCAAAAGAAAATTTAGATATCCTTTTTGGGTTGAAGTAAGGCAGTGGTTGCACAAATACCTATCAATGTTACTGTTTTAATTAGGTTAGGTTTGGTCCCTCGAAAGCGTGTCCTGGCACGTCCTGTGTACTTCATGGCGCGATATTTTAAATTTGCAACCACTGTATTACTTCAACCCTTATTTGAACGCTAACAAATTGTGTTCTAATTTAAGGATGAAATTATTTCATTATTACCGATTTTAGCTCATTTAAGTATAATTAAATATTTTAAAACTATTTTAAGTATATGGACTAAATTGAGTATTATACTCGCCATGTAAGTATACCTGCATGGTAATCCTATATAACAACCTTGTACCTCCCATGCACGTTGACATGTCATAATGCAGTTTTAGCTCCCACGTTGAGATGCTATGCTCGGCTGCAGGTTCTCATTGAAGATCAGTCTTTTATAATGCAAGAATACATGTCCGTTATGTCCAGCTTATTCATGATAATGTGTGTTAGGGGGAGAGCACAGTATCTACTATAGTAGTAGAGCTGTGCTACCGCTCAAGCCTGGGGTGGCTTACTTGCAGTGACTCCCGGACAACTTTACTGAGTGTACAGACTTACACGAAGAGACTTTGGTGAGGGGTACTGAACCATTATGTGGTACAGCCCTACACTGTCCCGTACTCTATTACGAACGCCACATTACTTTTCTGAATAGACCTCGCGAACAATGTGATTAAAAGATAAAAAGACAATGAAAGCCCTCGCTCGACTCGGCTCACCGAGGCATATGCGTACCTATTGAAAGAGTGCACAGTGGGTTTAAGTCATAAGAAAAGTGGACATAACGGGGCAGTGTAATGAGTAAGGAGTAGGGACTAGGAGATGGTTGAAGAGCATGAATTACACATTGTAAAGTGGCACACAAATAAATAAAGCACAAAACACTCAGAAATTAAACAATTAAAATTTATTTTTTAATCAATATTTTTAAAAATTATAAAGCGAATTGTTTTTAAAAACGAAAACTCACACAAAAAACATTTTCCCATAAAAGCCAAATATTTCGACAAACTCGTACAAAAATTGACGATTTCGTTTAAATGTGAGATGTTTAGACCAGTTCACACATAAAACGAAGTTTTAGTATAAATGCGAATTGTTTGGTCAAACTCGAACTTAAAATGACGATTTTGCAAAAATACGAATTGTTTCGGCAAACTCGTACAAAAAGCGTAAATTTCGTACAATTGCGAATTGTTTAGACCAATTCGCAACAAAAACGAAGTTTTCGTATGAATGCGAATTGTTTACACCAATTCGCACTAAAAACGACATTTTCGCAAAAATACGAATTTTCTCGGCTAACTCGTGCAAAAAAATTAAAATTCGTATAATTGCGAATTTTCTCGGCTAACTCGTGCAAAAAAATTAAATTCGTATAATTGCGAATTTTCTCGGCTAACTCGTGCAAAAAAATTAAATTCGTATAATTGCGAATTTTCTCGGCTAACTCGTGCAGAAAAATTAAATTCGTATAAATGCGAATTGTTTTGACCAATTCGCAATAAAAACGAAGTCTTCGTATAAATGCGAATTGTTTAGACCAATTTGCACTAAAATCGAAGTCTTCGTATAAATGAGAATTGTTTTGACTTATTGTATATATGTATGAGTTGCAATATTGAGTTTGCTGAAACAACTCGCATTCATACAAAAATGTTTCTGTGTTAATTAGTCGAAACAATTCGCATTTTTGCGAAATTTTCTTTTTTTAGTGCGAATTGGTGTAAACAGTTCGCATTTATACGAAAATATTGTTTTTAGTGCGAATTGGTCAGAACAATTCGCATTTATACGAAGACTTCGTTTTTATTGCGAATTGGTCAAAACAATTCGCATTTATACGAATTTAATTTTTCTGCACGAGTTAGCCGAGAAAATTCGCAATTATACGAATTTAATTTTTTGCACGAGTTAGCCGAGAAAATTCGCAATTATACGAATTTAATTTTTTTGCACGAGTTAGCCGAGAAAATTCGTATTTTTGCGAAAATGTCGTTTTTAGTGCGAATTGGTGTAAACAATTCGCATTCATACGAAAACTTCGTTTTTGTTGCGAATTGGTCTAAACAATTCGCAATTGTACGAAATTTACGCTTTTTGTACGAGTTTGCCGAAACAATTCGTATTTTTGCAAAATCGTCATTTTAAGTTCGAGTTTGACCAAACAATTCGCATTTATACTAAAACTTCGTTTTATGTGTGAACTGGTCTAAACATCTCACATTTAAACGAAATCGTCAATTTTTGTACGAGTTTGTCGAAATATTTGGCTTTTATGGGAAAATGTTTTTTGTGTGAGTTTTCGTTTTTAAAAACAATTCGCTTTATAATTTTTAAAAATATTGATTAAAAAATAAATTTTAATTGTTTAATTTCTGAGTGTTTTGTGCTTTATTTATTTGTGTGCCACTTTACAATGTGTAATTCATGCTCTTCAACCATCTCCTAGTCCCTACTCCTTACTCATTACACTGCCCCGTTATGTCCACTTTTCTTATGACTTAAACCCACTGTGCACTCTTTCAATAGGTACGCATATGCCTCGGTGAGCCGAGTCGAGCGAGGGCTTTCATTGTCTTTTTATCTTTTAATCCCATTGTTCGCGAGGTCTATTCAGAAAAGTAATGTGGCGTTCGTAATACCTATGTGTGCTTAGGTGGCAAGGTTAGGTGAGCTGACCGCATTAGGTGTGATAGTCATCGCAACCTCCTGCATCCCTTCGCATGTGCTCCTCGGTCCAGTATATCACTAGGTAAACTCGTAGTGTACACCTAACCAAGAGAGCAATTTGCACACTGCAGACAGTGTAAGGAAAGATAGTCATATTGTCACCAAGATAGGCAAATCAATGCTAATAACGAATATACGGCAAAGATAGCTTCTCCCAATTCCAGACTAACTAACACACAACCTGAGGCGCTCTTAGGATTCGAACCCAAGATTGCAGACAGACAGCCAGGTTTTTACTATGATCGCCAAATAACTTTGGACAATAAGATTGAAGAACAATAAAACCGATAAGAAAATATAATAGGCGAACAAGGGGCTCACTGAAGCACGAACTCCTGTATTGTTCTTGCTCACTGAACCGCGAACTCGCCTATTATATTTTCTTATCGGTTTTATTGTTCTTCAATCTTATTGTCCAAAGTTATTTGGCGATCGTAGTACACCATTAGACCGTCCTGTACGCCCAACTCATGATAATACTTGATTTGTATATCCATGCTTTTATCCAAAACAATAGGAAAGTTGAACAAGGTTACATAACTTTACTAATTTCCTATCACTTTTATTACAATCAATTTTATCGGAGTACCTTTCCATTTGAATATTTCTGATCCAAATTTTCTCGGCGTTTTGCCATTCCAGTAAAGTTAATCCTTCTATTTTCACTTTGAAAAATTCAACTGTTTTCCACCAGAATTTAAAACTACTTTTTTGGTACATTCCCTTGATGACAAACGATTTTTCAACTTTCTTCTTCAGATTGGAAATTATCGCATTATCCAAAGTATACATCGTATTCGTATTAGCTTTCTCCAGGTGGAGAATATTGACACTTATTAAATATTCGCTGACTTTCTGGATAAATGTCACTAATTCTCGTTTTAGCTCTGGGTCAGCATCATTTATTCCTGAAAAATCTTCTAGTATTTTTTGTCCAATAAAAGCATCGGTGTGCGTATTAACCAACGATTTTCAGAATCGAAAAATATATCACTGGCAACTTGTTGCTTCGTCTGCAACATTTTCCTTGGTAGCTATCTAGTGCCAGTAAAATGTCAGTCAACTCCTCGTCACGTTTCATCTATAGGTAGATTTAATTCTCTTCTAACAGTAACTAAAAGCCTACAGGCTGCTTGCTCTTCCAAAAGAGGTGTAGACTTAGGACGTAGCGGAGAAATTCTAGTTTTGGCAGTAACGAAAACAGTTTTTACGATTCCATCTGTTTCTTTCATTCGTCGATATACTACCGCTGGAAATGCCTTTTCACTGGCATTGCGAAACAAATGTAGTTGGAAGTGGAGAGTTGGAAATGGAAGTGACATACTTCATGTTCAAAGAGTAGCTTCGGGATATTTTCAAATGACTAATAGTTACTAACTTTTCAACCCAATTGCTCCATTTTGCGTTATGAGGGCTCATCCCATCCGACTCAACTCCTCCAGGTATCATGTAGTAGAATTATTACTAAGAATCCTAGGATGTCGAAAACTGACATGAGCAGTTATAACACTTTCCTTTTCGTGGGGCGACGATTTTTACTAAAAATTTCTGACTTCAATTTCTAGATTCTTTGTAATTTTGAATGCTTATTTTTCATGTATGCCTAGGCATACATGAAAAATAAGCATTTTGAGCTAGCTTAACTACATCTTCTTCATGGAAGTTCTCATTGAAAATCAGTCTTTTGTAATGCAACATATTATGATTCATTGTCTTCCTAATGAAAAGAGGTATCGTGAACGCGATACTATAACACCTAACTAACCCAAAGAAAATAGAAAATATATTGAGAAGAAATGGTATATTATTAGATTTATTGGGGGTTCGGAACAAGTGAAAATGTGTGGAAAAATTACATGACTACAGCCGATCCCTAATTCCCCCCACTTGGGGATCTCCATGTAAATAAACACTCGCCAATGACGTCATTGGCGAGCTTTTCCCACCCACTTTTCATTTTTTAATTTCCCCATAGGGATGTGCCGCAGGTTGTAACTAACCTAACAACTGAAATGGAATACTTTAACATGTGGATCTTCATAACATCAGAATCGGATATATACAAACAGCCTTAAGTCACATATTTTAGCTGTTTTCCAGCTCAATTTTAATTATTATTTGGTTGCGTAGCACTGAGTTGTAAAGAAATCTTGACTGAAAATCAATAGACCACCCAAGATGATTGGGAGGCCTATCGTACCCACGTATTGATGTTTATGTATGCCTTTATTTAAATGTATGTAAATATTTTTATTTTGTTAGTGACCCTCTGAGTGACACAAAAGGCGTCATGTAGTTTATTGAAAAATAAGCAATAATGACAGAAGAAATTTTATACAGTAAGCCCAAGGGGAAAAAGGTTCTTCAACGTTTATTAGCAATTCCAGGGAACCAATTCTGCTTTGACTGCAAGGAAAAAGATCCCACATATGCTAGTGTCACTTATGGAACTTATTTATGCAACAACTGCTCTAACACTCACTACACTTGCCGTTTATCATCAGCTCGATCTATATCATTATTATCAAGTTGGTCATGGATACAACTTCGTCACATGCAACTGGGCGAAAATGAAAAAGCAATAAGTTTTTTTAATCAACACCAAAGTAATTTTCTCAACATAAAGGAAAAGTACAAATCTTATGCGGCCGAACTTTACAGAAAAAAACTTCAAGAAGCAGTCTTCAAATATAACGAGAAATATGGACAAGAGATAAGTTTGGATACAATCGGAAATGAGAATTTTCAGGAAAGTTGCCAATTTGGGACCATGACTAAACCACTATCTTTAGACCACGCTACATCAATAGAGGAGATTCAATTTACATTCAATGGAGACGGGTGGTTTCAGACGGGTGAAGAGATGGTTTTAGATGAAGATGAGGATATTCAATGTACCTCCTTTGCAGAAGATGATACTTTGGAAAAGTCCCAACCGCTGGAAAAAACTCATCCTCCAAAAATCAAAGAAGAAAATTATGATGCTTTTAAGGTAAAGCTTTTATATTTCATACATCTATTATATTTAATAACTTAGGTTACTACTAAGCAACTAGCGAAATTCCTTCCAAATAGGAATTTTCTACAGTCAGGAATAGAATGAAAGTAGTTAGAGGAGAAATAGTGCATTGTTTGAGCGGCAAATGAAATAATGTACTGTATGAGAACGAAAAGTCTCATGACATTTCAGCACTATCGTTCTCCTTTGCTAAGTAATATACTTAAAATTAAAATTATATTTTTGGACCATTTCTGTCATATCTCTAAAACCTACAGCAACCCGTAACAGAAGCTCGCTTGAGCTGAGTAAAGGGGACCTTGTGCACGTTTTTGGTGCAATACAGGGTTGTGGGTCGGGTTTTTTATGGGTTGGGGTTTTTGGGGTTTTTTGGCAAAAAACCCACCCCGCTTCACTTAAAAAACCCGGGGTTTATTGGGTTTTTTACAAAACATGCTATAATGTACACTAAAGCTCCATCTATATAAGCAAAACATACTAACTTTGTCATATTTCTATTTGAAAATGTAAACAAATGCATAATCAGGTGGAAACAAAATATTTAGCTTTTATACTTTATAAAATATACTTGCAGTAATTCGTGTGAATATATATAAACATCACGATCGTGATGTGATTGTTTTATGTATATATTTTAATCGCCGTGAAGATATTGGTTTCATTACATAATTAACTTCTACTTACGAATTGCCAATGAATGCATAAGTGGAATCATTAATTATACTCAATTTTAATTAATCACTTACATATTTATTACTGTACTGCTTTAAGCTCCTTATTAATGAAGGAATTTCTTAAAGTCATTTTAACCAGTAATATATAATAATACATAGTTTTTCACTAGTTATCAAACATAGGTGCTCACGAAAAATACTTCGTGTTAACTGTGCTAAAACATGTTAAAAATTAAATTTTTATGCCTTAATTTTTGATTTTATAGACGTAAATACTGGTAGCTTTGGTGTTAACATGGTTGTTGTTATTTGTCAGCTGTAGTTTTCCTATATATACTATAGTATAGGCTTGTATTTATGCCTATAATTATATAAAAAACCCTTAAACCCAAAAAACCCAAAAAACCCGGGGTCGAGGGTTTTTTCCTAAAAAACCCGGGTTTTTCGATACCTTGGTGCAATATAGTAGAAATAAATTTGTTTTGATTATTAAAGTTAACAAAAACGTATTTAGGGGGAACTAGGATGCTTAAGCATCCCTAAACATTTTGAAAGTACACTAGGTATAATCGTGTTTTCATCATTTATTAATAAGAGGTAAACTCTTATTCTTGCCAGTAGTTTGTGTTTCTGTCTGTCTGTGTACCCACTCCTCCATGCATAAGCTGTGTGGTCAATAACTTGACATTGACAAAATTGACAAAAATTGACAAAATGTTAATGTAAATTGCCGCATAAATTGTCCTGCAAATGAGATAAAATGAGCCTTACTGTCCGAATTACCCCAGGGAGATAATTTTCAATAAATCTCGCTTCTCATTGGTCGATGCATTTTTGAAATTGACCAATCAGAGCACAGCATTTCATTTCAAAATTTTATGATTTTCATAAAGCATTCCCAGCGAAAATATTTACTGAAATACTGAACTTTGCATTACCGACTTGTGATCATAGAAGTAAACTTCCCATCCATTTTTCCCAACATCCCCATCCACCATTCCATCCGGATGTTTAGATGGGCTGGAAGGGATGGTAACAATTTCTTGGATGGTCGTGATGGTCTGGATGGGATGGTTTAATTTTTTTGGATGTTGGTGAATGGTGATGGGCTAGATGGGATGGGGTTGGTTGTAACATCCTTTTGGAGTAGATTGGATGTGCTTTAGGCATACAACATGCATGCAACTAGACTTTCCAAGAAGCTTATTTTTAGAACTAAAGGGTTCGAAATAACCGACCGCAAGAAATGACACGCTATTTTTCTAATTTGCGTTCGCACAAATGCAAATAAATGTTTGAATTAAGCAAATTATGAAGGGGTACTTATTATGGAAGTACCCTTTAAGCTTCTAAGCTTGATGGGTTGGATGGGATGTTTAAAGTTTTCAACATTAATATTTTTTGAATTTGCACTGATTTTGATAGACAATATTAATATTTTTTGAAATTGTATTGATTTTTAACATATTTTGATTTTGTATTCTTTAGTCAATATTAACATATTTTGATTTTGTATTCTTTTTGGTAGTCAATATTAACATATTTTGATTTTGTATTCTTTTTGGTAGTCAATATTAACATATTTTGATTTTGTATTCTTTTTGGTAGTCAATATTAACATATTTTGATTTTGTATTCTTTTTGGTAGTCAATATTAACATATTTTGATTTTGTATTTTTTTTGGTTCTCAATATTAACATATTTCGATTTTGTATTCATTTTGGTTCTCAATATTAACATTACTAATAGGCCCGTTCTCCGAACGGAAAATGGGTAACCCCTTAATGGGGTTGCCCATTAAGGGGTCATAAGTGTGCATTATGCATTAAAAAAGCATGAAAATTAACAGATTAAATTTTTTTAAAATTGCTTGCTACATTTCTACAACACGGGGAAAAATACAATACTTATCGAATCAACATAGTGTGCCAGATTCAGCATCATTTGACCAAACAGCGAAAAGTAAATGTTTGAAGCCCTTACATTAGCGCCTGATTTTCATTATATCATTAATATTATAAGTACATAATATTTAATTTTCAATCATTCCGTGATTTTACATTACCCCATCATTTTAAATAGACGTCATTTTAAATAATCACATCATTTTATAACCCCGTTATTTTCAATAACCCCGTTATTTTCAATAACCCCGTTATTTTCAATAACCCCGTTATTTTCAATAACCCCGTTATTTTCAATAACCCCGTTATTTTCAATAACCCAGTTATTTTCAATAACCCCGTTATTTTCAATAACCCCGTTATTTTCAATAACCCCGTTATTTTCAATAACCCCGTTATTTTCAATAACCCCGTTATTTTCAATAACCCCGTTATTTTCAATAACCCCGTTATTTTCAATAACCCCGTTATTTTCAATAACCCCGTTATTTTCAATAACCCCGTTATTTTCAATAACCCCGTTATTTTCAATAACCCCGTTATTTTCAATAACCCCGTTATTTTCAATAACCCCGTTATTTTCAATAACCCCGTTATTTTCAATAACCCCGTTATTTTCAATAACCCCGTTATTTTCAATAACCCCGTTATTTTCAATAACCCCGTTATTTTCAATAACCCCGTTATTTTCAATAACCCCGTTATTTTCAATAACCCCGTTATTTTCAATAACCCCGTTATTTTCAATAACCCCGTTATTTTCAATAACCCCGTTATTTTCAATAACCCCGTTATTTTAGATAACCCCGACATGTTAAACAGCCTCCTTATTTTAAACATTTCCAATATTTTAATTAACCTCGTTATTTTACTTAACCACGTTATTTTAATTAATCCATTTCAATCTTCATTCGTTATTTAGTTTTAACATATCCCGTCACCTTAATTAAACGTGTTATTTTAATTGCCCCTTATATGTTATTTGGTCCAATTATTTTATTTTAAATGATGAATTGAAGCTGTGAGATGTAGAAGTCTTACTTTCAATTTTATTTTCGTTGACAACGGAAATTAAATCATTTTGAAATACAAAATAGCTGAATCCCTATGGGCATATAAAGAAATGCCATGGTAAATTGAGGTCAGTGGACTCGACAGTAAACTTGCAGTATGTAAAATAGCTAGTCAGTCATAAGTAACGGATTCCAATGCCTTGATTCCAAAATAGTACCCTGGTAAATGGCCTGGGTAAGTTGGTAATAACCCAATTGAATTTTCAATACAAAAGGCTAGACCGTAGTCAAAGTTAGAAATATTTTTGAAATAATTTGAATTACTTCGGTTTTGAAATAACTCACGCAGGCATAATATACTATTGGTACAAACCTACAGGCATTTTCTTGGCGATTTCCGATGTCCGCCGTAGATATTTTACTCATTGTACAAAATACCACTTACCAGTGGTAAGTGGTTTATAATGGTATTTAACGTTAAATACCACTACCTAAAAAGTAGTGTTATAAATGGTAAAATGGTAAAAAATTGTTTCATTTAAATTTCGTGTATGAATTTTGAATAAAATTGGGTGCCAAAGTATGAAATAGCTTAGCAGATGATCATTCTTGTCACAAATTGATAAGTGTTCATCAATCAGAGTACGATTTAACCAATGGGGGCGATGTTAACCCATGCCGATGGAGAAAATAATTGCAATTAAAATAGCACCAATTTTAAATGGGCGATACCAAATACAATCTTTTTTCTTCATTTATTATAACTTTTGGTGCGTAATCACATACTATAATGCAGTAAAAATAAATATAGTAAAATACAGTAAAAATATATATTGTTTCGCTTTAACTTCTAACACAATGGATACAATGGAAACAATGAAACACCATCACTAATTGGATATTTTGTATTTTGTTGCTAATTGCTTTTTAATTGCCTTTCCTCGACGCTCGGCGAAGTGAATGCAGTAGTGAATGTGTTGTAGACAGCAGCTCGATGGCGGGGACAATAAAACTGGCGAAGTTGTATCTTCAATATACCGAACCCAGATTATAATACACAATCTCACACGCAAAGTACCAGTAATAAACAACATATTAAGAAGCTTACCACGCATGCCTACATACCAACCACAACCACATAGACCTTGCTAAATGTATGTTAAATAAATAATGTTTTACATCTGGCTTTATTCCTCCCGAAGGATAAGTCCGATTTTATAGAATTTAAATATTTGGAATCCTGGAGTACCGAGGAACGCATATTTTTTAAACATTTAAAACAATGGTATGAAAAATCCAGCAACCCTCGAGTGTTTCTCCATAGTCCAGGATTCCAAATATTTATATTTGAGTTCCATAAAATCGGACTTATCCTTTGGGAGGAATAAAACCAGATGTAAAACATTATTTAACATACATTTAGCAAGGTCTATGTGGTTGTTGTTGGTATGCAGGCATGCGTGGTAAGATTCTTAATATGTTGTTTATTACTGGTACTTTGCGTGTGAGATTGAGTAGTATGAATAAGAATAAGTATTTACTACAAAGTAAAAAGTAGAAGTAAAAGGTCTAGATTTGAAGTAAAAGGTAGAAGCAAAAGCATTTGCTTAAAATCGAATGAATAAAAGAAAACTTTTACTGTCAAGCAAATACTTAGCAATTGTAGTATTTACTTCTCATTTTGTACAGAACAAAATTTGGTTACTATGACTCAGCCAATCAGAGACCAGCAACGAATCACAATTAATTATACTTCAATTCACAAATGTAATTTCGTGGTCATGGATATAAGTAACCGGTCAGAGTTATCTATGAGTTACTTTAAAAAATTAATCGTGAATCATATTAATCCTACTCTTTTGCGTGGGGAAGTAAAAGGTGAAGTTGCTATCGGAAAAGCTTCAAATTTTTGAAGCAAATACTCAAAGTAGAAGTAAATTCAAGATGTTATTCATACCAAAATGTAGTATTTACTTCTAACTGTAGTAAATGCTTCATGAAAATTAGAAAATACTTTTACTCCTAGGTTAAGCATAAGCAAAAGTAATTGCTAATATTTTTCTTTTCATACCAAAGGAACCTTTTACTTCAAAAACTTAAAGTAAAAGCATAAGGTAGACCTTACTCATTGTGTATTATAATCTGGGTTCGGTATATTGAAGATACAACTTCGCCAGTTTTATTATCCCCGCCATCGAGCTGCTGTCTACAACACATTCACTACTGCATTCGCTTCGCCGAGGAGAGGCAATTAAAAAGCAATTAGCAACACAATACAAAATATCCAATTAGTGATGGTGTTTCATTGTTTCCATTGTATCCATTGTGTCAGAAGTTAGACCGAAACAATAAAAAATATGATTAATTTAATTGATTAAAGGGCTAATTGGAAATATTTTATAGAAAATAAAGTTTTAAAACTTATATTTTAGGAAGTCTAATGTATCTGTACCCAGCTGATCTAATCAATCGCTAAAATTTACCATTTTTACCATTAAATGCATTTTTACCATTAAGTGCATTTTTACCACTGTGATGGTAAAAAAGGCTAAAAAGTCGTAAATTTTGTACACTGATTTTACTATTGGATAACTTCATACAGAAAAAATTATCTAGATTGGAAATGTTTGCTAACTCAAATTTCGAGTTTCAAAAAAAATTATAACACTATGTAACTATTTTAAGGCTCGCTTTATTAGGTCTATTCAAGATACACAACACTTCGTGAATTATATTCACGACTTATTATGGAATAAGATAATGGTCTCAACGTAGCCTTAAAAACATTTAATAAAAAACAAGTTGGACTTTTGAGGTTTATAATCAATCTTTTAAAAATAAATTTCAATTTTCTGACCCGTCATATAAAAATTTGAAACTTTCGTAATTTAAAACTCCATTTAAACGGTAGAATTTTTTTGTGCTGCTGTAAGTTATAAATTCGAAATTATGATTTTTAGACAAATATAAGTGAAGCGACTCGAAGTTACAATCTTCAGAATAATTTTAATTTATGGATTAATGTAATCTTTATAACATTCATAGTTTTTCTGGATTGGTAGATTATTAGAGTATTATGACTGTTGTTAGTTGTCCGGTAGGGGCACGGAGGAACATGTAATATATAGGGTAAAACCTGGCGAGTTCATTATGACTATGACTAATTAAAACTGCATTTTGCTGTGGTTTTCTCCAGCTCAGCGCGTGTTGAAATAACCCCTTTACAACGTGGCAAAATTTGACCACATTGACAAAACACTGGATTTTATCCCACTCATGTGGACAAAATAGTGGGAATTCGGGTTGATTTTCATGACATCCAGAGCAATCGACCCGAAAATCTAAAGAAAATTCGCCAAAAAAACGTGACGAAATCCAACTGCTTTGTTACATCGGTGAATGACGCCATGTTGTATGGGGGAAGAGGGAAGGGAGTCATGTCAAGTCGCATTGGTTTTCCTTATACAATGCCATTGTAAAGAAAATTTTCCTTATCCTCTTTATCAGTTGTCGGTTACCTTCTATCTTAGAATTCGGCAATTTTGTTTTTTAAATTATTTAATTTCATATAGCAACGAAAATAAAATTGAAAGTTAGACTTCTACATCTCACAGCTTCAATTATTTGACAGATATTCAAAGATGAAAACTGAAGAATCAAAAAATCTATTTCTGTTTCACCTCATGTTTATTGAAACTAAACTGTTCGTTTCTCGCAGCCCCATCAACCGAGCAGGTGTAGATAAAGCTGAAGGGAAAGAGAACATACGCCACCTATGTGGGCCATGGTCGCATTTACTGTGCGTAGTCACTGTAGCCCCTTATACACGGAGAAGCACGAATGGATAATTGAATTTTCTAAATTCATTTAAAAATCGTAGAATCAAAATATCAAAAATCCGCTACTTGAGGACCTCAATATTGGTCCTTAGAAGCTTCAAAAAAATTTGATTGTGATTGGTTGAAAACTGTAGGAGGAGATAAGTTTGGCAGTTTGAGTTTTTCCCTATCCCTCCCATGTTAAAATTTAATTTTCAAAAAATCATAAAACGATTTCTATGAAACCAATAGTTATGAAAATGGTCATTTGAGGTTCTGACTATGAGATAAAAACTCAGTAAAAATTTGAACCTCGTAGCTTGATGCTAAAGGGTACTTGTGTAGCTATTATTATAATGATTTTGATTTTGTATTCATTTTGGGTGTCAATATTAACCACGGAATTATATAAGTATATAGGCTGGAAGAATAATACTATAGGACAGATAGTGACAGCAAGGAGATCAAAAACGACTGTGCGAAACTGGGAGTTGTTATATGCAATACATGATGAAGCTTGTCAGCTAGATAAAAACGGTAGATGGCATATTTACTTAGCAGGCATATGCATACAGCGCAAATATGCCATCTACCGTTTCTATCTAGCTAACAAGATTCAGCATGTATTGCGTAACAACTCCCAGTTTCGTCAATGTCGTTCGTGCTCTACAGCTTGTAGTACTCATATTACATGGCTTAGCAGTGGGTTGATATTAACATATTGGATGTTGTACTGTTTTAGCTCGCCTGATAAGGCAGCTTATAGAATCGCACAGTCCGTCCGTGCGTCCGTCCGTCCGTTTACGCGATAACTTTTAAAGACATTGATGGATTTCAACTAAACTTGGCAAAAACATTGCCTATGGACCTGTGACAAAGCCTATTGAAAATGTGCCACATTGGTCCACAGGTTGTTGAGGTGACGCGCGCGCACTTTGTCTTCATTTTGATAGTCAAAATGAAAACGTGACATTAAATGGACATTAAAAGTTCAAATGTGCTTCCTATGGATTGTTAGGGGATAGTACAAAATATTAAATGCCGCTTCGACCAAATTTAAGATTTTATAATAAAGCAAATAAAACTGGAAAATACCTATTATAGGACGGAAATATATCTATTTCGCATTTATATGCAAATTGATAGTCAAATTTAGATTTTTTGAATTGATTTTCATTACGGTAGTCAATATTAACCGATTTTGATTTTCTTTTGATTTTGATACTCAATATTAATCAACTTTGATTTTTTGTTTATTTTGATACTCAATCTTAACCAATTTTGATTTTCTGTTTATTTTCGTTCAACTATTATTTACTTTGATTTTCTGTCAATTTTGATAGTGAACATTATTCAGTGATTTTCTGTTGACTTTGATAGTGAACATTATTCAATGATTTTCTGTTGATTTTGATAATGAACATTATTCTATGATTTTCTGTTGATTTTAATAGTGAACATTATTACATGATTTTCTGTTGATTTTGATTGTGAACATTAATCTATCTTGATATTCTGTTGATTTTCATCTTCAATCGTAATCTATTTTGAGTTTCTGTTGATTTTTATAGTCAACAATTATCTAATTTGATTTTCTATTGATTTTCATAGTGAACATTATTCTATTTTGATATTTTCTGCTTTGTTTTAATGTCAATCTTAATCCATTTTGATTTTCTGTTGATTTTTAGTGTCAATTTTAATCTATTTTGATTTTCTGTTGATTTTCATAGTTAACATTAAACAATTTTGTTTTTCTGTTCATTTTCATAGTCTACATTAATCAATTTTGATTTTCTGTTGATTTTCATAGTCAGCATTAATCAATTTTGATTTTCTGTTGATTTTCATTGTCAATCTTAATCTATTTTGGGTTTCTGTTGATTTTCATAGTCAACAATTATCTATTTTGATTTTCTGTTGATTTTCATAGTCAACAGAAAGCTGTTTTTTAGAAGCTTTCCATGTTAATCTGCTTTGGTTTTCTGTTGACTTTGATGGTCAACATTCATACAATTTGATTTTGATACTCAATATTAACCAATAGATATGAAAATAAACCTATTTCAATTAGTCTACTAAAACTGTGTACACGGTCCCCTTCACTCAGGCGAGCTTCTGTTACGGCTTGCCGTAGGTTTTATAGCCAAAATTACATATTTAAATTTTGTGTTAATTTTGATAGTCAACATTAATATGTATTAAATATGTAATGATTTTGATAGTCAATATTAATCTATTTTGATTTTCTGTTGATTTGATAGTCAACATAGCTATAATATAGAATCGCGCGATGACATTTCTCCAGGTCCGTCCCCGCGATAACTCCCCAAAGAATTGACGGAATTTGACTAAACTTGCCAAAAATATCGCCTATGGGACTATACGATCCCTGTTGAAATTGTCCATTTTATTCTGCTAGCTTTTAAAATTTAATTTTATCGTCACAATAAACGTTTCCACTTAAAACTAACAACGTTTGAGGGTTTAAATAGACCTTTTTCAATACTAAGAATACTAACACCATTTTTAGCTCGCCTGAATAAGGCAGCATATAAAACCGCACAGTCCGTCCGTTCGTCCGTTAGTGAACACGATAACTTTCGAACGCATTAATAGATTTTGACCAAACTTGGCGAAAACAATGCCTTGGACCACTGACAACCACTATTGAAAATAGGCGACATTAGTCCACGGTTACCAAGATGCCGCGCGCTCACTTTGTCTTCATTTTGATAGTCAAAGTAGAAGATGGGCATTAAAAATTTCAATTGTGTATCCTAAAAATTGTTAGCATTATAAAATAAAATATTTAATACCGCTTCTAAATGATTTTAGATTTCATAGTAAAGTAACTACACCCGGAATGTACCGCTTAAAGGATATTTCTTTTGATTTTTGGAGTCAGTATTAACCGACTTTGACTTCCTTTTGATTTTGACAGTTAGTATTAATCAATTGATTTTCTTTTAATTTTGATAGTTAACATTAATCTATTTTGATTTTCTGTTTACTTTGGTAGTCAGTATTAATCTATTTTGATTTTCTGCTGATTTTGATGGTCAGCATTAAACTATTTATTTTCTATTGCTGTTGATAGTCAAATTAATCTATTTTTATTTTCTGTTCATTTTCATAGTCAACGTTAATCTATTTGGATTTTCCATTGATTTTGATAGCCAACATTCATCTATTTTGATTTTCGTACTCAATATTAACCATAAAATATCAAAATTAACCAATTTATATTATTCTAACAAAAATGTGTACACAGTCCCCTTCACTTAGGCGAGCTTTTGTTACGGCTTGCCGTAGGTTTTTAGGAGTAGTTTAGATGCGACCTTCTAAGGTAGACCTTTTCACTAAATATTCATTCGTTTACAATTTGTTTGATCATCAATATGGTTATTGATCATGCTTGTTTGAAAATTGGACGCAATGTTTGTACGTTTCCGATATAGTGGATGGGCATTCCGCTATAGCGGTTGATGAGATATGAAATTGGTGTCCAATTTTGAAATCAACATACTCAATTACATCTAAATCCGCTTTTACAGAATTTAATTACAAAGTATAAAGTTTCTGATATAGTGGATGACCCCATTCCATTCCATTCAACAGAATTTAAAGTTTCACATTTCCATTTACCAAAACTTTGAATTTCATAATCAATATTATCTCAATTTATTCGAGCATTGATTATTAACATGAATTCTACTATAAGTAAAATTTGAGTATTGAAAGTTACAATGGCGTTTTCCATCGTTAGCTAGTCAGTATAAAATATTTAAAATAATATAATACTAAAATCTATTGCTATTATTATTGCATCAAAAATGTACACAGGTAATTTAATTAGGGGCGCTAATTAAGTTTTAGAGAGAAGCACAGAAATTGCGTGTCTCCTTCAGGAATTCGGAAGTGTACTACTTGCTAGCATTCAAGTTTGGGTGCTAGGCAAGTGCAGTTGTGTCACATGACACATTCATACATACATAGGTAGGTATAGGCTATAGGGCTATATGCTATGCTATACTACATTTAATACAAGTAGGTAGCACAATGGCGCGTCGTGTATAGCCGTTTGCGACATGCTAGGAAAAGGGTTAGGTTGATAGGAAAGAGTTGCGTTGCAAGGTAAACCGACAGCATGAAGTGTGGAGTAGCCGACAACAGATTTTAAAGCATAATATTGTATTGTATGTTTTGTGTTACTTGGGTTTATTCATCTACATATTATGTTTGGTTATTACTTTATAGCAATGTACTTTATAAATATAAATACAGCGCATAAAAGTATGTTGCTTTACGGGTTGCAAATGGGGTTAAGGTCAAATAAATGAAAATAGCCGCAACAATTTAATTAAAATTGCAGCATATCTTCTGTTAAATGGCCTTAGCCCCCATTTTCCTTGATAAAAATCAAGGACGGGTATTCATGTCATCACTCGTTAGTCGTCATAAAAATCTAAATTCAAAAATAAATAAACACAAAAATTATTGTAGTTTTTGGTAGCAATATAAACAAACAATTAGTAAAGTAAGGAACATATGTAATAAATAATAAATAGTTACAGAGGCGGCTTTCCCAATGGGCAGACTGGGCAGTTGCCCAGGGCCTCGCGCTTTTGGGGCCTCGCGCAGAGCTTTGACAAAGAAAGAATTTCAACTTCTCTGTGTTAATTTCACTTCAAAAATGCTGGTTTTGCATTTTGGTTTAAGTTATACGTTTTGTAACAGAATTATTACAGAACCATTTTTAGAATTCAAGGAAGAAATGTATACCGAAAGTAGATATCGCCCAATCCTGTAAAAAGATACTGGTGACACGAAAGCAGCATCTCTCAGAATTATTATAGAATTACTATATATATTTCAATCCACAAATTTGTAGCAGTTTGCGATACCAAAACTGCGCAATTGCAGTAGATGTAGACAATTATTTTTCCACTCAAGCAAGTATCCAGAGGGAGGGCCGGGACCCTTCAAGTATCCAGAAAAAGGCAATTTTTTTGTCAAAAAAGGTTAAAAATCCGAAAAATTTCGCGCGTATGTGCCTTAATTTTATTAATATATTTTCATTTTGGTGGGCTCCCCTTAGTCCAAATTCCTGGATACGTGCTTGTAATTCCACTAATAGTTTATTTCAATTTAGAAAGATTCAAAGAAATAAAGAAATTTTTAACAGAGTTTTAGGGTCTTATTTTGAATAAAGGACGTATTGAGGTGGAAAACCTTATAGGCTGAAGCCCCACCCCAAAATCCTAGATAAAGATATTTTTTCTTAAAATAGCAAAAAATTGATTAGTTGCCATTTTTAGGCCAGTTTTGACTAATTTTTGTCCAAAATTGACAAAGCTTTTCGCGCTGCGCGCGAATATATGTAATGGCGATATAAGTATCACATAATACAGTCCCTCCCGAAACTTACTTCTGTACACATACTTATTTTGTTTTCAATAACATTCAAAAAAATTGAAAATAGCGCGAAAATCCATTTTTCATTTGCCAATTTCATTTAAAAACGGGAAAAGTTCGTAGATTTGAATTAATATAATAATTTGCTTATATGTGAATTATTATTATGGGGCCTCGCTCGAAAATTTTGCCCAGGGCCTCGCAAATCCTAGAGCCGCCACTGAATAGTTACATTCCACGAACGCATTTACACTACACACATCTGGGAAAGAATTTTCGTCTTCACACAGCAGGGACAGAATTATCGTCTTCACAAATCAGGGACAGAATTATCGTCTTCACACATCAGGGACAGAATTATCGTCTTCACACATCTGGGAGCGAATTTTCGTCTTCACATTGCAGTTGCAATTCATCTAATCCAAACACATGAATTTCTTCATCCACTTCTTCATCTACTTCCGTTGGATCCGGAAATAGTGTTCTGGCTCGGCATGGAACGTCCAATAAATATAATACTTCATCAGGAATTTCTTTGTTTTTTTGAGTACTCATGCGTTGTGGAAGATATATAGAAGATATTAAAGGATCGGAAGTGTCCAAGGCTCTACAAAATACATCTCTAAGGTTGTCAATTCTGCTCGTTTTTCTTGCGTTAAATAATCTATATCTTCTGTAGTATTTATTTCTGGATTCGCCTGCATCCTCCCTCACCCATAGTCCCCAAAGGAAGAACACTATTTTTAATGATGTCCCTTCCATGCACTAAGATTTTATGAAGGGTTACAGGAAAATAGTACCAATTATAACCGGATTCGTTGATGTAATAATGAAGAAATGATTTACAAAATTCGTCAAATCTGTCTGCATTTATTGGTCTGTGTATAGATAGGGTCAGCAATAGCGTTCTTATATCTTTCACTAGTCTTACATCGAGACCCAAAATGTTTGCAAACTTTTTGTATTCATGAAATGCTCTGCGAGCCGTATTGCCATCATTAGAGTTACCACTGCCCCCGGAAGTTGGGTAGTCAACTCTCAATCCCATTTCATCAAATAATATTTTCTGAATGTTTTTCTTTCGATCGGCATATTCCGATTTATTCCAGCTTCATTTTTTAATTTCACTTTTGTATGACACGTGTAAACAAAACTCGAAACACCGAATCCATGCATGAAGGGGGCTAATTCATATTTTACTTGACTCAGGAGATGCAATAAATTTGTAAGTCCCAAGATATTCTGCTACATTAAAATCCCCTGGAGTACTTTTGCAGAGTGGGCAGGTCATGCTTGATGGAGTTCTCAAAACAACACTTAGAACCTTTCCATCAATTATTGTCATATATAGCGAGTAATTTACCCGCAGTATACATTTATCATTTATTTGCATGTCAATGTGTTTTAACTGACTTATTTGGTAATCCATTGATGCTGCTTCATTCAATATAACTTTATCGGTCTCCTTAACAAATTCGATCTTTACAGGACGGCAATATCTTATCGACTGTGGGGTTTTATTTTCCCAACACACAATTTTTCTGTTCGTATGTTTTTGTTGCAAAACTAGCGGAATTATTGAGGTAGTAAAAAGGCTGGAATCTGTTGATGGATTAAGATGGTTGGAATCTTTGTACTGTTGCTTATACTGAGAATGTCCAGAACTACCGTCCATCCCCCAAGTACAAACTAACTTACATTCCATAGCTGTTATTTGATTGTTTGCCATTTCATTAGCAATAGTGTTTTTACTGCATTCAATAATTCTGTTAACTGTGTCGTCTAATAATTGCTGCAACGAAACAACTGCAACATTTTCAGTAACTCTTATTGCATTTGACGGAGGACGACATTTTGGCTTTTCTTCTGTTATTTTTTTGTAATTAGGAAACATATCACTACCAAACTTTTACAGAATTGTTTGATTTTTGTATACACAGCTTTTGACATACCAGTTTCTAATACCAAAGATAGAGCATCAGCAGGAGAAAACTGTCTAGGTTTAACAATTGGAGTGTGAATTCTTTTTAAAATTTTGTTTGCGCGGGTTGGGGTTTCCATAGATTCTTTAATAATTCTTCCAATTGCTTCCTTATTTGGCGTATTTTTGGCAACCCTGGCAGCAGCCTTCAAAATTTGCTCCAATGGCAAGTGTTCCAATAGCTTTACTAAATGTGTTACATTCCTTGTTTGCTGTCTCCCACTTTTTGCATACCACGGTTTAGGTTTTTGTTTAGGTTTTTTTGTGATATCATTAATTGAAGATACAATCCTTTTTATTTGTATTTTTGTGTTTAGCCAATTTTCATGAATGTTTTGAAATCTTTCCCAAGATGTTCTGCTTGTTTTATACTTTTTCATAAATGTTGCCTTGATTCCTTTTACTACTTTGGCTATTTCTGCACACTTACTCTCCTTAATCCCGCTTTCCAATACTGATGTTATTTTAGCAAAGCACAGAGCAAATTCATTTTTAACACATTTATGACCGGCACGAAAAATATCCACTAAGTCTTGACACGTCAAGTTTATAGTAACTTCCTCAAAAATAGTCTCGGCCATTTTAACAACGACTAAAATAAATAACAGCAGAAATTTTAATAAAACATACTTGAAAACTGGCTTTAGACAACCTACCCTGAAGCTATATAGTGACTTGTATGAGACTCTGTCAATATCAAAATTCGGGCAATACACTACGACAGAAACAGATTGGCACCTTTTATTACACTCGGTAACCAAACTGTCCTGCTTTTGACGTAGTGATGTACCGTCCTTAAGATACAGACAGATTTAACGCCTCAAGTCAGCAACATTTGTCAAAAATTGCACTACACAAAACACAGTTTGCCAAACGCCACAAGTTAAACAGGTATTAAAATTCCTACTGTTAAATAATTATAAAACTTATTTAGTTGTGAACTCCACAAACGTCAAGCAGTAAATAAATTTGTGGTCGTTACTTTTAGCAAATATTGGAAAGGTAATAATGTAAAGTGTGTAAATATGTATAGTGATATATATAGTAATAGCTATAGTATAGTAATAGCAATAGTAATAGCAATAGTAATAGTAATAGCAATAGTAATAGTAATAGCAATAGTAATAGTAATAGCAATAGTAATAGCAATAGTAATAGCAACAGTAAGAGACAAAAGTACTACTTAACCAATGTACATAATATGTATATTCAACGTACATGTAAATATAGCATTGTCTGTTGTGCTGATAGAGGACCATCGGGTGTTACTTACATTAGATAGTCAAATTAGTATCCCTTATAACAGGAGCATCTCTGGTCGTCTCCTCGTCTAACTTACATATTTTGTCAATTTGGATAAGACGATTCTAACGGTGTATATATCAATGCTCTGCCGTGAGTTGACATATGTCAAAAGTCCATCGGAAATATCTAAGTAGGAAATTGCGTGGTTAAGCTCGAGCGGGAATGGAAAAATACTCTGCTCAGCTGTGGTTTTAAATGTCTCGGTTGCCCCTACTCGTTCTCACCACTGTGGGTAGGTAGTTATACTACACCCTATTGCACGTTACGTTACACATTACATTATTTCATTTCATATTGCATATTTCATAAATACTAGAAAAGCCCGCACTATGGGATTTACACACTTAGCCTAGAACGTCCATGTACTATTGCAGCATAAGGTCTACAGTCTAGAGGAAGTTTCGAGCTAAGCGACCGTCCCGCGTCCGCTCCGTCACTTCCATGGTGCTTATGGAAGGAGGTGGCAGAAGGCCTTTGGTAGTAACTCTGACTCTCTTAAGGTGGCCAAATGCCTCGTCATCTAATTAGTGACGCACATGAATGGATTAACGAGATTCCCACTGTCCCTCTCTAGCCCTTATACTAGAGGAGAGCCTATGGCGTCTCCACCATTTTTTGTATTTATTTAGTCAATATCAATAGATTTTGATATTTTGGTTTTCGATAATCGATTTTATCTACGTTCAACTACTTCTGATATTGATAATTAACTTGCATTCTATTTTAAGTGAAACATGGGCACTAAAAATTACAATTGCGTTTTTAATCCTTGTTGATTTTTATTTTGAACTAGTAAACCGAAACCTAAACATGCATGACTCAATTTATATAATAATATAATTTATACCAATATATATTCGCGCGCTTTCTGCCGCAGAGTTCTGTACTCAGGTTCGTCTGAGCTCACTGATTTTTATTTTAAAAATCGAAAAAAAAGTATCCCCCCGAAGCGGAAACTTACCCAAATCTGGTGTATTGTGGAAACATGTCCGAGGTACAAGGGTAAGTGCACTTTTCGACAAATACTCCACTATTTCACCTATTTATTGTTATTATACATACGGCTCCAACACATCCCTTGTAATATGTGTTGGTTTCCGTATGTATGCAGCATGCCGGCTAATTGACAGTCAGCTGCTATATAAATATCACATCAAAAACATTATTTTATTACCTAATTTTAATTTCAAAACATACACAAATGGTCTTACACTTACCTTAGTATTACCACTATACCACTATATATTTGCAAATCATATTTATATCCCTATAATATTAAATTTAATTCAGTTACTTACCGTACAAAAGATTGTGAAAGTTACGTTAACTTTCACAATCTCTATTAATAATAAAACAAATGTACTGCTGCATTTTTATTATTGCAGCATGGAATCTTCGGGTAATAATATTGGAATTACCATGGTACTGCCCAGTATTTTATTTTATTTTCAGTTCCTGTGGACTCACTATCTGGTTACGGCAACTCTTGTCAGGGTCACTGGTAACCTTTTTACATTTACTCATAATACCATCCGCCGAATATATATATTAATGAGGCGGCTATGGCATTCGTCATCGTACCAAATTGACAACAAAGTCGCTCACCGAAATGAAGTTTTGGCGAGGCGGCGGCAGAAATTTTCAACATGCCTGTCAACATAACACAGGAGCATACGCCGGCCACTCCAAATAGTGCGGCGGCCACTGTTAACAATAACGAAGACTTAGGCATAGGTGCTGCTACCAAGCTTCGTTTTTTGCAAATCAATTTGCAGCATTGCAAAGCTGCTACTGCTTTACTTAGTAATCGCCAGTTAGGAAACAATTTTATTATTTATATTCAGGAACCATATGCCTACAAGGGGAAAATATGTGGCCTATCACGTAAAGGGAATGTGCATGCTTATGAGGGTCCAGAGAATCCAAGGGCATGCATTATCACATCTAACAATTTGGAAGTCTGGCCTCTCTGCTCCTTCTGGAGCAGAGATTTGGTTGCCATTAAAATCAAAGTCAATGATGGCGAAATTGTACTAACATCAGCATACTTACCGGATAAGGAAACAAATCCAATCTCCAAAGAAGTTGAAAGATTAATAAACTTTTGCAATCAAAATTCCTTACGCATAATTTTTGCTGGGGATGTCAATGCCCAC
Organism: Tomocerus qinae; assembly: GCA_020055645.1. Taxonomy (NCBI): domain Eukaryota; kingdom Metazoa; phylum Arthropoda; class Collembola; order Entomobryomorpha; family Tomoceridae; genus Tomocerus; species Tomocerus qinae. Next base: position 129,028,701 of record CM034546.1, read on the forward strand.
AACATAGTATGGGGTAGTACAAACACAAATAGACGAGGTGAGGCCCTACTTGATTTCCTAGTGGGCTCGAATCTTGACATACTCAATCAAGGACATAAACCAACTTTTCGTGATGGCATGGGCAGAGAGGAAGTCCTCGACATCACGGTTTGTTCCGAAAACCTCTCACAGCATATCCACAATTGGAGAGTTGAAAACGAAATCACTCTTTCAGACCATATGTATATTTCTTATGACCTAGAAATAAAGCCCCCAAAGCCAATTCAATTTAGAAATCCAAAAAAAGCCGACTGGTCCTTATATAGTAGGACAGTCAAGAAAAACATAACTAACATACCGTGTACTCCAATCACAACAGTTAATCAACTTGATGAACAAGTCAACATGATCAATAAAATTATTATTGATGCCTTCCATAAAGCTTGCCCAATAAAGACCATAAGGAGTGGTGGCAAACTTGCTCCTTGGTGGAATCAAGAACTATGTATGTATGTTATATGGGGTGTACTGCCTCACTACAAAGTGATAGTACTGGGCGCAGGCCTCATTACGGGCCTATTGCCAACTCCCTCAACACTGGTATTGTTGTTAATTAATACCCGAGAAGCCTAAGGCTGTCATTTACGAGTCACTGTCGTGGGACTGTTATGGGAAGTCTACTAGCCCAACAAAGACAGGTTATCCAAAGCTACTCTACGTACACAGGAGCACATACGTGGTATCAATAGGACGGCCCTTGAAATTGCGGGTTCGTGCTTAACCTTTGTCTTAATTCCACATTGACAACTCAAACACTCGCCTTTAAACAGCCCTCGGCCATTTCACCCAGCCAAAGAATCGAACTGGCAGTGGAAGCACACATTGATTAGTCAGACGACTGAGTACTCCACCAAGCCAACGTGGCTGGGTCAAAAATCAAGAACTAACTAGTCTTAGGAAAAAACTTAAGGTTGCTCTTAGGAAATTTAAATCTAAAAGAACCTTAGATTCAAGAGTTAAGAGACATTCGTGTGCTTTTCAACAGCACCTTACGAAAAGCTAAGAGGGACTCATGGAGAGCCTTCTGCAACGAAATTGAAGAAGCTCAGCAAGCATCAAAGCTTGCTAAAATTCTCGTAAAAGACAGAAGTAGGACAATAGGTCCTATAGAAACTGCTGATGGTAGCTATACCTCAGACATGAATGAATCATTGATCTATCTTCTGAAAATTCATTTTCCAAATGATCATCGTATTTCTAATTCCACACCAAACTACAGTATCAGTGCCGATAGCTCTATTGCAGAGTTAATCACGTTAGAAAAAGTCCAAAGGGCTATTAGTTCTTTTGGACCATATAAAGCTGGCAGCTGCGATGGCGTTATGCCAGTCATGCTTCAAATGGCGAGGAGGGAATTAACTCCTCATCTGTGTAATATTCTTAAGGCTAGTCTCGACTTTGGATATATTCCAATAGCATGGCGACAAACTAAAGTAATCTTCATACCAAAGCCAGGCAAGAGTAGCTATCAAAGAGCTAACTCGTGGCGACCAATATCACTTATCTCGACTTGCATGAAAATACTTGAACGTCTTATTGACTGGAGCATCAAAACTCCAGAGCTTGAAAATAAAATGAAAAATGCAGGACAGTTTGCATATTTACGTGGTATTTCCACTGATGCAGCGCTTCATCAATACATTGCTCGTACTGAATGTGCCCTCAAGAGTAATCAAATGGCTCTCGGCATCTTCTTAGATATCGAAGGGGCCTTTAGTCATGCCACCTTCAAAACGATCCACCTGGCTCTGGAAAGAGAGGGAATAAATGTAACCATTATTCGTTGGATAGAACGAATGCTAAGAGACCGTAGCGTTAACGTTACTGTTGGCAGCGCCACTCAATGCATCAATGTGGAACGAGGGTGCCCTCAAGGGGGTGCTCTCGCCATTATTATGGAATCTGGTCATCCACGAACTACTGGAGAAGCTCTCCAACGTCAGTTCTATCTATAGACAAGCATATGCTGATGATCTTGGCCTTCTTCAGGTTGGCATAGACGAAGCTACAATAAGAGCTCTGGGGCAAAGAGCCCTCAGTATCATCGAAAATTGGTGCAGTCAGCGGGATCTTTCTATCCACCCTGACAAAATAGAAATTATTATATTTCATACACGGCATAAAAAACCCAACATGAAACCTCTTAGACTAAGGGGTAAGGACATTGCATTTGTCAAAAATGTTCGGTACCTGGGTGTCTATTTGGATAATGGACTGAATTGGTGCACTCACTGTAATGTTAAAAGCGCCAAGGCAAAAGCAGCTCTTATGCAATGCAAAAGAGCTGTTGGCCAAACATGGGGCCTTTCCCCGAAAATCACTCTGTGGCTTTACACTGCGGTAGTCAGACCGGCTTTATCATATGCAGCTTGTTCGTGGCTAACGGCGGTTCACAACAAATCTAGAATGACAGCTTTGGCCAGTGTTCAACGACTGGCCTGCCTTATGACTACTAGTGCTATGCATAGTTCACCCTCTGCAGCATTAGAATGTATAGTAGGTATTGAGCCTATAGAATTATTTCTTACCAAAACAGCTATTACTACAGCGCATCGACTGCGTTGTACTGGTAAATGGCTTCCCTGGCATGGGAGAGGGAGCCTTAAAAGATTAACACACGTTGATCTAATTACAAACATTTTGAAACAATTACCTGAGTTGGAATTTCCTATGGATTCAATTCCCTCAACTGCCCTCATGGGTAAGAATTTTACAGTTTTGGACACAGAAAAACCTGTCATTCTTCAACCTTCAGACCGAAGACTGGTCTGTTACACTGACGGGTCAAAAATTGACAACTTCGCTGGATGTGCTGCAATCGTTCGTAGCACTGACAGCCACATCATCATACAACAATGCTTAGGAAAATATTCTACTGTGTTTCAAGCGGAACTGGTAGCTATTCTAATGGTAATCTTACGAATCACTGATCTGAACTGGAGAGATGAAGTAGTCATCTACAGTGATTCTCTCAGTTCTCTTAAAGCTCTTGAGGCTAATTACACAGAGTCGGCCTTGATTCTCGAATGCTTCAAAGCCTTAAATATACTTTCCAATAACGCATCCGTTACCCTTCAATGGGTCCCCAGTCATACTGGGATTATAGGAAACGAAGAGGCGGATTCGCTAGCGAAAGAGTCCACAAAAATGGAAGTTTTTGGTCCTGAACCAATACTGCCTTTTTCAGCCCAATGTGCAAAAACTGTCATCTCAAAATTTTTCAACAAATTGAATATTCAAAATTGGAAAAAACGTACGGATTGTAAAAATACAAAATTATTCTTGCCTTCACCCTCACACATCAAAAGCATATATTTCACAAGTTTGAGTAGAAGAACGCTCAGGGTCTTCACTCATTTAATTACTGGTTTCTCCTCCTTGGCCAAGCATCAGAATCTATTGGGGAATCATTCGTCTCCGCTCTGCCCATTGTGTGCAATAAGCGTCGAGACGTCGGTCCACCATGTGGCTGAATGCCCAGCTTTGAGCGAGTTGAGATTCAAGCACCTGAGTAAGTTTCTCGTTCACGTGGATGAGTTACCGGGGTTGCCCTTGTCGTCCCTGCTTTCATTTTGTATGTCTGCAGGACGAATGAGTGGCTTCTCCGAACAGTAAAGCTGTTCAGGGAGCAACTGCAAGTAAGTCCTCGCGGCTTGAGCGGTAGTGTGTCTTTGCTACTCAATAGTATTGAACTCACTCTCCCACTAACACACACAATATATATTTGACTCAAGATAAGCAATATATATTTGACTCAAGATAAGCAATATATATTTGACTCAAGATAAGCAATATATATTTGACTCAAGATAAGCAATATATATTTGACTCAAGATAAGCAATATATATTTGACTCAAGATAAGCAATATATATTTGACTCAAGATAAGCAATATATATTTGACTCAAGATAAGCAATATATATTTGACTCAAGATAAGCAATATATATTTGACTCAAGATAAGCAATATATATTTGACTCAAGATAAGCAATATATATTTGACTCAAGATAAGCAATATATATTTGACTCAAGATAAGCAATATATATTTGACTCAAGATAAGCAATATATATTTGACTCAAGATAAGCAATATATATTTGACTCAAGATAAGCAATAATCATGCGTATTGGATATTGAATTTCGAAAGATTGTGAAAAATATACTTATCAACATTTTGGTCGAATTTCAAATTATGCTAATTAATACTAGCCCAGAAGAGTAGTTAATTTTTAATGTAATATGCATATTGGCTCCCCCAACCACTCATAGATCAATAGGTTAAATTTATTGCTTTATCTAAGACGGTGGTTATAATACAGAATTACTGTTCACTTTAATATTTAAAATAATTATTTTTCTACTATTATGCTACCAAAAATATAGAATACTAGTTGAATTCTAGCACATACAATGTGCTAGAAAATGTTGAAATCAGTAGCGACTGCGCATTGGCCCGAATTTCATAGACCGTTGTTTGGATTTAGTACTTATAGTTTAGTCCTTGCTCATTATTTAAAAAATATCACAGACATATATACAAACCTTTATACAAAAATAGTGAAAGAATTCCATGCGCATGTCCCACTTTACGTTTATGTAGAGTAAAGATGATAGTAATTTATTATAAGTTAATATAAGCCATAAAAAGGTAAAAGGCGGTCCTTTTTAGTCCCCTGACCCGTGATGAGTGATGGCTATGTATTGTATTTTCGTTAACCCTAGAATGCCTGCAGTGGTCCATCCATTGATTTTAGGAATTTGTTTTATCCTTGATCAGAGCAATATAGCTTATGATTTCATAAATGTTTGAATTTTTAAAGAATTAATGTCTCTCTCCATTTAAATTTCCTATTTCACTTTTGACGGAGAAAGGCTATTAATTATAATATATTTATTAAAATCGTTCAAGCTTTCGACAAAATTCTATTGTCATCCTCAGGAACTGGAGTTAACACTACAATTACATATATTAATGGATATAGGAGGAATACTATGTCATTTTAGTTTGTAACCAGTGTACACAATTTACCACTTTTTAGGCTTTTTTATCATCACAGTGGTAAAAATGCACTTAATGGTAAAAATGCATTTAATGGTAAAAATGGTAAATTTTAGCGATTGGTGAGCCAGCTTAGTACATATTATACACAAGACTTACTAAACTTCAAACTTCAAACCATTTCATATTTTGGCACCGATTTTCATTCAAACTTTAAACACGAAATTTAAACGAAACTATTTTTACCATTTATTACCATTTTTACCACTTACCACTACTTTTTAGGTGGTGGTATTTAACGTTAAATACCATTAAAAACCATTTACCACTGGTAAGTGGTAAATGGTATTTTGTACACTGTTTGTAACAGTAAATATTAGACAAATGAACAATAAACAAATAGTAGGTAGCCAGGTTGCAAATTCAATCAGTTTTAGTTGTACAAAATAACAACTAACAATTTTTAGTTTTAGTTTTAGTTGTAACTAAAACTGATTGAATTTGTAACCTGGCTACCTACTATTTGTTTATTGTTCATTTGTCTAATATTTTCTGTTACAAACTAAAATGACATAATATTCCTCCTATATATCCATTAATATATGTAATTGCAGTGTTAACTCCAGTTCCTGAGGATGACAATAGAATTTTGTCGAAAGCTTGAACGATTTTAATAAATATATTATAATTGATAGCCTTTCTCCGTCAAAAATGAATTATGAAATCAAAGGTTGGAAGCATATAAAATCATTACCCCTTTCCTACGTTAATGCTCGAGCTGTCAATCCGTTAACTAATAGTGATATCTAGGTATATTATACGGTAATCCTTGCGTGTACAACCTAGCCTTTAACGTCTATTCTCGTAACAGGCATACAGAAAATGTAATTTTACGATAACATCGTTACCGGGAAGGCAAAAAAATATTCGGTTACCGGGCAGGCAGTGCGAAGCGCTGCGCGCCTGAACAGATTTTATATTAACAAATGTGGACTGGCGGACGCAAGACCTAGTGTAGTTACCGGGCAGGCCGCCTTTTGCCTGCCGAAAAGGGACGCCCAAAATATTTTGGTTACCGGGCAGAAAAACATTTTCTGTGTGCGTGTTCTTGTAATTTCTGCGTGCAAAGGTATGCTAAATCAGGCGTTATCGTTCAGATGGACAAGGGTTAAAAATTCCTACATAAGCCCAAGTTATTTTCTCGTTGTTGGTAAATTGACATGATATTATTACGTATGTTTTCTGCGAAGAATTGAAGGGGCCACGAAAGTAATTTGTCGGTTTTTTATTATCAGGGTTGTGGGTCGGGTTTTTTATGGGTTGGAGTTTTTTGGGTTTTTTGGCAAAAAACAAACCCCGTTTCACTTAAAAAACCCCGGGTTTTTTAGGTTTTTACAAAACACATGTGTACTAAAGCTCCATCTAGATAAGCAAAACATACTAATTTTGTGAAATTTCTATTCTAAAATGTAACCAAATGCATTATCAAGTGGAAAAAATATATCTATAGATATGATATATTCTACACTTCTGCGTGCAATTATTGTGATGACTATAATATTAGCTTTAACTATACTTCACTCATTGTGAAGAACAAATTTGTAACAAATTGTTGTACTCATAATAATTATGCTCAGTTTAAATTAATCACTTACATATTCATTACTGTGATGCTTCACAATTAAAGCTCCACATTAACAAGGGAATAAAAATTTACAAAAATAGATATTTACAAAAAATACTGTGTGTTTTCTACGTTAACATGTTAAAATTAAATATTGATGCTTTAATTTTTGTTTTCAGTAACGTAAATAATAGTATAGTTGACACGGTTGGTGTTATTGTCATATGGTATAGCATTAGTATTGGCTTGCTTTTATAGTTATATAAAAAATCCTTAAACCCAAAAAACCCTAAAAAACCCGGGGTCGAGGGTTTTTTCCTAAAAAATCCGGATTTTTCGATACCTTGTTTATTATCTACCAACATTTGAAAAACATACCAGAAAATTACATGAAATTAATCTTGCAGATGGCGAGTGGTCAAACGGTGAAGCAAATTCAAATCGGGCATCCAGTACAAATCATTGACATTGATTATCCCAAAATGATTTTAAATTATACTAATTTAAAATTCATACTGAACAGCGTTGGCGATCGAGACATCGCATTGATATCCGTTGCAGGGCCTTCTCGACTAGGAAAATGTTTTTTACTGAGTTTCATGGTTCGGTATCTTGGGGCTCTAGGGAAAGAAGATTCCACTGAGTGGATTGACAATGAAGATCAAAATAAAGCTCTAGTACTCTAGTAGGTTTCCCTTTCCAAAATGGCATTGAAAGGAGTGCACCAAACGGTGCGTGAAAGTTAGAGTCCAAGACTCCTTCTATATCTAGGAATATTTAGACATGACCACCAAATGTTTCATCGGATCTTTACCGGACATGACCTGGAGGGTACGTTCCCACCCCCAGAACCCCCCGGGGGGGTCCGGGGCAAAATGAGATAAATAATGTGCCAAATATGCATGTATATCATTCAATTATCATATCAAATGGCTCAAAAGTCGTTCCTACCCCTACCCCCCTAAAATGAGATTCCACCGGATTTTGATAGTAATCAATCCCCTTAACCAAATCCCACCCACCTCCACCCCCTCTGACTCCAAAAAAAGTGCCAAATATGCATGTATATCATACAATTATCATATCAAATGGCTCAAAAGACGTTCCTACCCCTACCCCCTAAAGGTGAGGTCCGGGGCAAAATGAGATTCCACCGGATTTTGATAGTAATCAATCCCCTTAACCAAATCACACCCACCTCCACCCCCTCTGACCCCCCCTTAAGGGGGGACCTTATAAAAGTGCCAATTATGCATGTATATCATAGAATTATCATAGCAAATGGCTCAAAAGACGTTCATACCCCTGTCCTCCCTAAAGAGGGGGTCCAGGGTAAAATGAGATTCCACCGGATTTTGATAGTAATCAATCCCCTTAACCAAATCCCACCCACCTTAACCCCCTCTGACCCCTCCTTAAGGGGAGTACCTTAAAAAAAGTGCCAATTATGCATGTATATCATAGAATTATCATAGCAAATGGCTCAAAAGACGTTCCTACCCCTATCCTCCCTAAAGAGGGGGTCCAGGGTAAAATGAGATTCCACCGGATTTTGATAGTAATCGATCCCCTTAAACAAACTAAACCCATCTACACCATTGGGGGTACCTAAAAAACATTCAACCGGATTTAAATGAATAATATAAAAATTTTTATATTTTAATTATGCGTTTCGGCTTCGCCATAGCCATCTTCAGGGGAAGGGCACTACCTCCCGACGCACGCCTTTTTATGAGGTTTGCAACTCGTTTATTTCGCACGCCGTTTAACGAGGTTTGCAACTCATGGTTCAAGCACGCCTTTTTACGAGGTTTGCAACTCATAATTTAAGCACGCCTTTTTACGAGGTTTGCAACTCATAATTTAAGCACGCCTTTTTACGAGGTTTGCAACTCATAATTTAAGCACGCCTTTTTACGAGGTTTGCAACTCAAGATTTTTGCACGCCGTTTAACGAGGTTTGCAACTCAATGGGGGGATTGGGGAAAGCACGCTTTTTATAGTGGGTCGCAACACTTCTTTATTGGGACTTCAATGTTTGGGGCCTGTGCACTTACTTTCGTGCTTGTCTTTGGGAGCTTCAGTGTGGAAATATTTGCCACATCTTTGACACCTGTGACGCTTCCAATCATCAGGACTTGCTGGAAAACTGAGTTTGGGGTGGTCAGAAGAAATTGACATTGAAGGGGTGGGGCGGGAAGTTGAGGAAGAAGGAAGGGAGGAAAAAGGGAATAAAACAGGGGAAATAGGTCGACGTACGGAGGTCGAAACAGGGATGGGGCCGGCGCGAGAGGGTCCGGGCAGAGAGGATCAAGAGCGAGAAGATCGGGGACGGGGAGCTTTCCAATTAGTTACAATGAGGATGGAGGAATCCTCTCCCTCCATCTCTTTATATTCTGGGTCGTCCTCCGTATATCTCCCCGCTATTTCCGAAAAACTCTCTAACCAGGAGAGTGTTTCCTCCTCCGCTTCGTGGGGAGAAGGTGGGGTGGATGGTGCTACTGGTGGGGTGGATGGTGCTACTGGTGGGGTGTGTAGTATATTTATATCTCTGTTCATATAAATATATGTAGTGTACAGTATTGCAGTGTGAAGTAATTACTGCAAGCTCAGATCTGCACGTACGCTGATCTGATCTTAACCTTGGTGACTTAGGGGCGTTTTCAGTGCATTCGTCTCTTCTCATCTTCTGTATGTAATATGTATGTATGTATCTTTTTGTTCGGGACTTAGTTTATGTCTCTTAATAAAGTCATGGTTGTTTATCACAGCAATTAAAGTCATAATTGTTCATAATACAACATTTGGCGCAGCCTGCTTTCCGTTTAAGCCTGTTTTTGCGTGTTTTGTTACCCGTGTCAGGGAGTAATTTCTAATATGCCTGTTGGCAAGTTGTCCCCTTTCAATGAGTCGTGTGACGACTTAGACTCTTATCTTGGCGTTCTACAGAATTACCTGCAAGCCAACGACGTGGATGTTTCCTTTAAAGACGGTGAGATTAAGGGAAGGTCAATATTATTGTCTTCCATTGGCATCTCTACCTACAGTGTACTTAAAGTCCTTTAACTTAAAGTTTAAAGTCCTTGGGTGATGCTTTAAAAAATCATTTTAAACCGACTCCCAAAGCCATTGCTGAGCGATTTAAGTTTTTTAGTCGCAAACAACGGCCTGGTGAATCAGTTACTCTGTTGCTCTCTGAGTTACGTAAGTTAGCAATAACTTGCAAGTTCGCAGGTTTGGATATTTCTTTGCGTGATCAGTTCGTTTTTGGCCTTTTATCTGAGGCTGCACAGAAACGGCTGTTTTTGGAGGATGACAGTCTCTCTCTCTCAAAAGCTGTTTCAATTGCAATTAGCCAGGAGTCTGCTGAAGCCAGTACTCAACTAATTCGTTTGTCGGGAAATTCCCAACCTGAGTCTCCTTCCAGTGCTACGCACCAAGTTGGTCGTGCGAAAAATTCTTTCACCGGGAAGAAATCCCCGGCGAAAGCTACTGGGAAAGTGAGTTGTCCCAACTGTGGCAAAGCCCACAAGAAGGCAGACTGTCCCCACGGGGACGTTACATGTTTCAAGTGTTCAAAAAAGGGACATTTTTCAAAGTTTTGTAGATCTGGTACTGCCACCAATACACAAAATAAAAACAGTGGTAATAACAGTAACAATAACAGTAATAACGTGCACACAGTTAATAAAATTTCTCCAACTACCCGTACCATTTTAATTCCATTATTTGTCAACGACACACATCATGATATGGAATTGGATACCGCTTCAGGTACAAGTTTTGTTTGTCAAGTCGGAATTTTGGAAAAGCTTGGGTTCCCCCCAACTTAGTAAGTCTAATGTTGTTTTTCAAACTTACACCAGTGAGAAATTCCATGCAAAGGGGAAATTTAAGTGTGTTGTGAAGTACAATAATCAGACAGTCGAACATTTCCTGCATGTTGCAGATGGTTCTTCGCTGTTTGGGCGTGACTTAATTAATTCCTTTCAAATGGATTGGAATAGCATTAAAACCCAGTGCTCCCAGTTCCAAGTAAATCGGCTGTGTAGTTCCGATAGTTTGTCATTGTCATTGTTGAATGAATTCTCAGATGTGTTTGATAAACCTGTTGGCACCATTAAAAATTTCAAAGCCAAGTTAGTGCTTCGGGATGATGCTGTCCCACGGTTTTTCCGAGCCCACCCCGTCCCCTTTGCTCTCCGTGACAAAGTGGACAAGGAACTGGAACGCATGGAACAGTTGGGTATAATAAGTCGGGTTGCTCATTCCGATTGGGCTTCTTCTTTGGTTGTTGTACCAAAACCCAGTGGTGGTGTTCGCATTACTGGTGATTTTAAGCGCACTATTAACAATCAATTGTGTGTTACTCAATATCCCTTATCCCGTGAAGAGGATATTTTTGAATCAGTCTCCGGTGGTGATACGTTTTCGGAACTGGATGGTCCTGATGCCTTTCACCAAGTTGAAATGGATGAAAGTTGCAGAAAGTTCCTCGTAGTGAGCACACCACGAGGTTTATATCAATATAATGTTTTGCCCCAAGGCATAGCCTCCTCACCTGCTATTTTTCAGGAACTGACGGACAAAATGTTAAGTGACATTGATATGTGTCGTTCGTTTATTGATGACGTAATTTGCTCTGGTCGCAACCAAGACGAGCATCTTATTAATTTACGAAAAGTGTTTGAGCGAATGCGGGAGTGCAATTTTCGACTCTCTCGTTCCAAGTGCAAGTTTATGGAGCCCAGTATCAAATTTTTGGGTCGCCTCATTTCATCGGATGGTCTACAGCCTGACCCCTCCAAGGTGGATGTAATCATGTCTATGAGACCGCCGAAGGATTTGTCCGAAGTCAAGTCGTTTTTGGGACTTGTCAACTTTTATGCAAAGTTCATTCCCAATATTTCTGATGTTAGTTCTCCGCTTGTCAATCTCACTCGTAGTGGTGTTGAGTGGAAATGGACTAGTCAGTGCCAGGCAGCATTTGCCCGTATAAAAAAATGTGTGTCCTCTGCTGGAGTTCTCGCTAATTTTCAACAGACAATTCCAATGGGAATATCGTGTGATGCGTCATCGGTGGGATTGGGTGTTGTCCTTTTCCACAAGTATGCCGATGGCAGTGAAAGGCCAATTGCATATGCTTCTAAAACTCCTTCTTCTGCGGAACGTAATTATTCTCAGATAGAAAGGGAGGGTCTTTCTATTGTTTTTGGAATGAAAAAGTTCTTCCAATATTTGTGTGGTCGTCGATTTTTGTTGGTCACCGATCACTAGCCACTGTTGGCTATTTTTGGCAATAATCGTGAATTACCTCCCTTGGTGGCAACTCGTCTGCATCGTTGGAGTGTCTTTCTCAGCCAATTTCAGTATGACATTATTTATCGTAATACCATGAGTCATGGTAATGCGGATGTGTTGTCTCGTTTGCCTCTCTCTGACTGTTCTCCGGCAGACAAGCAAACTGATTTTATTGTTCGGCAAATTAGGGAAAGCAATCCTGTGACTTCTAAATTAGTGAAATTTCGCACGTCCCGGGATCCTCTTTTGTCTATAATCATACGTTATATTTCCAGTGGTTGGCCCACCGCCGCCTCCCAAGTTTGAGTGGAAATAAAACCATATTTCAGTCATCGTAATGAACTTACTTTGGAACAGGGAATTGTTATGTGGGGTGTTCGTGTCGTCGTCCCCTCAACTCTCCAGTCTGATGTCCTTCGTCAACTTCATGAAACTCATCCTGGTATAGTTTGTATGAAGTCCATTGCCCGTCAATATGTATGGTGGCCGGGTATAGACAATGACATTGACAATTTGGTGAAAAGTTGTGTTTCTTGTGCGGAGCATAGAGCCAATCCTCGTGTTGCTCCTCTCCATCCCTGGTTGTATCCAGAGAGGGCTTGGCAGCGTCTACACATAGACCTCACTGGTCCAAATGGCCCGAAGTGTATAACATTGGTCATGACTCTACGTCGGGGAAAGTCATCAGTTGTGTTCGCGAAACTTTCTCTCGGTTTGGCATTCCTGAAACCATTGTCTCTGATAATGGCCCCCAGTTTGTGTCAAAGGAATTCAGCGAATTTTGTGTGCGGAATGGAGTCCGTCACACTACTAGCAGTGCTTACCATCCTCGTAGTAATGGAGAAGCCGAGCCCTTTGTACAGCCGTTTAAAAACGCATTAAAACGGGGTGACAAGTCCAATGTTAATTTGTCGCTGTGCAATTTCTTGTTACATTATTGCACAACTCCCCATAGTACTACTGACGTGTCACCGTCAGAGTTGTTGTTCAAGTTTCGGCCTAAGACTCTTATGGATCTTATTCGTCCGGATGTCCATACTCGGGTTCGTGTGAAGCAGGAGCTGCAACAGGAATCTTTCCAGGGAAAGTCTCCCCCTCATGATTTCCAAGTCGGTCAATCAGTGTGGGTCCAAACTTTCTCTGCAAACTCCCAGAAGTGGTCTAAGGGTACCATAGTTCGTTGTGTGGGTCCTGTTTCCTATCATGTAGATGTCGCGGGTCGTGTCATGAAACGTCATGTGGATCATATTTTATCAGGGGAAGTGGCGGAATTTATTCCCACCCAGATAAATGTTCTGCCAGGGCCGTCTCCCCGACCATCTGCCCCCTCCACACCAGTGAAGGTGGAAAGCGGTAGTGCACCTCCGTCTCCGTCTGTTCACGAGGCCACTACACCCCCTCCTCCACCAACCGCTCCACCAGTGTCTCCGTCGGGAGCAGCACATCGTCCGCAGCGTAAACGTATTCCCATTGATCGTTTACAGTATACCTAGTGTTTTTAATAAATATGGAGGAAATGTAGTATATTTATATCTCTGTTCATATAAATATATGTAGTGTACAGTAGTGCAGTGTGAAGTAATTAGTGCAAGCTCAGATCTGCACGTACGCTGATCTGATCTTAACCTTAGTGACTTAGGGGCGTTTTCAGTGCATTCGTCTCTTTTTATCTTCTGTATGTAATATGTATGTATGTATCTTTTTGTTCGGTACTTTGTTTCTGAATGTCTCTTAATAAAGTCATGGTTGTTTATCACAGCAATTAAAGTCATAATTGTTCATAATACAACATTTGGCGCAGCCTGCTTTCCGTTTAAGCCTGTTTTTGCGTGTTTTGTTACCCGTGTCAGGGAGTAATTTCTAATATGCCTGTTGGCAAGTTGTCCCCTTTCAATGAGTCGTGTGACGACTTAGACTCTTATCTTGGCGTTCTACAGAATTACCTGCAAGCCAACGACGTGGATGTTTCCTTTAAAGACGGTGAGATTAAGGGAAGGTCAATATTATTGTCTTCCATTGGCATCTCTACCTACAGTGTACTTAAAGTCCTTTAACTTAAAGTTTAAAGTCCTTGGGTGATGCTTTAAAAAATCATTTTAAACCGACTCCCAAAGCCATTGCTGAGCGATTTAAGTTTTTTAGTCGCAAACAACGGCCTGGTGAATCAGTTACTCTGTTGCTCTCTGAGTTACGTAAGTTAGCAATAACTTGCAAGTTCGCAGGTTTGGATATTTCTTTGCGTGATCAGTTCGTTTTTGGCCTTTTATCTGAGGCTGCACAGAAACGGCTGTTTTTGGAGGATGACAGTCTCTCTCTCTCAAAAGCTGTTTCAATTGCAATTAGCCAGAGTCTGCTGAAGCCAGTACTCAACTAATTCGTTTGTCGGGAAATTCCCAACCTGAGTCTCCTTCCAGTGCTACGCACCAAGTTGGTCGTGCGAAAAATTCTTTCACCGGGAAGAAATCCCCGGCGAAAGCTACTGGGAAAGTGAGTTGTCCCAACTGTGGCAAAGCCCACAAGAAGGCAGACTGTCCCCACGGGGACGTTACATGTTTCAAGTGTTCAAAAAAGGGACATTTTTCAAAGTTTTGTAGATCTGGTACTGCCACCAATACACAAAATAAAAACAGTGGTAATAACAGTAACAATAACAGTAATAACGTGCACACAGTTAATAAAATTTCTCCAACTACCCGTACCATTTTAATTCCATTATTTGTCAACGACACACATCATGATATGGAATTGGATACCGCTTCAGGTACAAGTTTTGTTTGTCAAGTCGGAATTTTGGAAAAGCTTGGGTTCCCCCAACTTAGTAAGTCTAATGTTGTTTTTCAAACTTACACCAGTGAGAAATTCCATGCAAAGGGGAAATTTAAGTGTGTTGTGAAGTACAATAATCAGACAGTCGAACATTTCCTGCATGTTGCAGATGGTTCTTCGCTGTTTGGGCGTGACTTAATTAATTCCTTTCAAATGGATTGGAATAGCATTAAAACCCAGTGCTCCCAGTTCCAAGTAAATCGGCTGTGTAGTTCCGATAGTTTGTCATTGTCATTGTTGAATGAATTCTCAGATGTGTTTGATAAACCTGTTGGCACCATTAAAAATTTCAAAGCCAAGTTAGTGCTTCGGGATGATGCTGTCCCACGGTTTTTCCGAGCCCACCCCGTCCCCTTTGCTCTCCGTGACAAAGTGGACAAGGAACTGGAACGCATGGAACAGTTGGGTATAATAAGTCGGGTTGCTCATTCCGATTGGGCTTCTTCTTTGGTTGTTGTACCAAAACCCAGTGGTGGTGTTCGCATTACTGGTGATTTTAAGCGCACTATTAACAATCAATTGTGTGTTACTCAATATCCCTTATCCCGTGAAGAGGATATTTTTGAATCAGTCTCCGGTGGTGATACGTTTTCGGAACTGGATGGTCCTGATGCCTTTCACCAAGTTGAAATGGATGAAAGTTGCAGAAAGTTCCTCGTAGTGAGCACACCACGAGGTTTATATCAATATAATGTTTTGCCCCAAGGCATAGCCTCCTCACCTGCTATTTTTCAGGAACTGACGGACAAAATGTTAAGTGACATTGATATGTGTCGTTCGTTTATTGATGACGTAATTTGCTCTGGTCGCAACCAAGACGAGCATCTTATTAATTTACGAAAAGTGTTTGAGCGAATGCGGGAGTGCAATTTTCGACTCTCTCGTTCCAAGTGCAAGTTTATGGAGCCCAGTATCAAATTTTTGGGTCGCCTCATTTCATCGGATGGTCTACAGCCTGACCCCTCCAAGGTGGATGTAATCATGTCTATGAGACCGCCGAAGGATTTGTCCGAAGTCAAGTCGTTTTTGGGACTTGTCAACTTTTATGCAAAGTTCATTCCCAATATTTCTGATGTTAGTTCTCCGCTTGTCAATCTCACTCGTAGTGGTGTTGAGTGGAAATGGACTAGTCAGTGCCAGGCAGCATTTGCCCGTATAAAAAAATGTGTGTCCTCTGCTGGAGTTCTCGCTAATTTTCAACAGACAATTCCAATGGGAATATCGTGTGATGCGTCATCGGTGGGATTGGGTGTTGTCCTTTTCCACAAGTATGCCGATGGCAGTGAAAGGCCAATTGCATATGCTTCTAAAACTCCTTCTTCTGCGGAACGTAATTATTCTCAGATAGAAAGGGAGGGTCTTTCTATTGTTTTTGGAATGAAAAAGTTCTTCCAATATTTGTGTGGTCGTCGATTTTTGTTGGTCACCGATCACTAGCCACTGTTGGCTATTTTTGGCAATAATCGTGAATTACCTCCCTTGGTGGCAACTCGTCTGCATCGTTGGAGTGTCTTTCTCAGCCAATTTCAGTATGACATTATTTATCGTAATACCATGAGTCATGGTAATGCGGATGTGTTGTCTCGTTTGCCTCTCTCTGACTGTTCTCCGGCAGACAAGCAAACTGATTTTATTGTTCGGCAAATTAGGGAAAGCAATCCTGTGACTTCTAAATTAGTGAAATTTCGCACGTCCCGGGATCCTCTTTTGTCTATAATCATACGTTATATTTCCAGTGGTTGGCCCACCGCCGCCTCCCAAGTTTGAGTGGAAATAAAACCATATTTCAGTCATCGTAATGAACTTACTTTGGAACAGGGAATTGTTATGTGGGGTGTTCGTGTCGTCGTCCCCTCAACTCTCCAGTCTGATGTCCTTCGTCAACTTCATGAAACTCATCCTGGTATAGTTTGTATGAAGTCCATTGCCCGTCAATATGTATGGTGGCCGGGTATAGACAATGACATTGACAATTTGGTGAAAAGTTGTGTTTCTTGTGCGGAGCATAGAGCCAATCCTCGTGTTGCTCCTCTCCATCCCTGGTTGTATCCAGAGAGGGCTTGGCAGCGTCTACACATAGACCTCACTGGTCCAAATGGCCCGAAGTGTATAACATTGGTCATGACTCTACGTCGGGGAAAGTCATCAGTTGTGTTCGCGAAACTTTCTCTCGGTTTGGCATTCCTGAAACCATTGTCTCTGATAATGGCCCCCAGTTTGTGTCAAAGGAATTCAGCGAATTTTGTGTGCGGAATGGAGTCCGTCACACTACTAGCAGTGCTTACCATCCTCGTAGTAATGGAGAAGCCGAGCCCTTTGTACAGCCGTTTAAAAACGCATTAAAACGGGGTGACAAGTCCAATGTTAATTTGTCGCTGTGCAATTTCTTGTTACATTATTGCACAACTCCCCATAGTACTACTGACGTGTCACCGTCAGAGTTGTTGTTCAAGTTTCGGCCTAAGACTCTTATGGATCTTATTCGTCCGGATGTCCATACTCGGGTTCGTGTGAAGCAGGAGCTGCAACAGGAATCTTTCCAGGGAAAGTCTCCCCCTCATGATTTCCAAGTCGGTCAATCAGTGTGGGTCCAAACTTTCTCTGCAAACTCCCAAGAAGTGGTCTAAGGGTACCATAGTTCGTTGTGTGGGTCCTGTTTCCTATCATGTAGATGTCGCGGGTCGTGTCATGAAACGTCATGTGGATCATATTTTATCAGGGGAAGTGGCGGAATTTATTCCCACCCAGATAAATGTTCTGCCAGGGCCGTCTCCCCGACCATCTGCCCCTCCACACCAGTGAAGGTGGAAAGCGGTAGTGCACCTCCGTCTCCGTCTGTTCACGAGGCCACTACACCCCCTCCTCCACCAACCGCTCCACCAGTGTCTCCGTCGGGAGCAGCACATCGTCCGCAGCGTAAACGTATTCCCATTGATCGTTTACAGTATACCTAGTGTTTTTAATAAATATGGAGGAAATGTAGTATATTTATATCTCTGTTCATATAAATATATGTAGTGTACAGTAGTGCAGTGTGAAGTAATTAGTGCAAGCTCAGATCTGCACGTACGCTGATCTGATCTTAACCTTAGTGACTTAGGGGCGTTTTCAGTGCATTCGTCTCTTTTTATCTTCTGTATGTAATATGTATGTATGTATCTTTTTGTTCGGTACTTTGTTTCTGAATGTCTCTTAATAAAGTCATGGTTGTTTATCACAGCAATTAAAGTCATAATTGTTCATAATACAACAGGGTGGATGGTGCTACAGGTGGGGTAGGTTTGTCTAGGTTGGCTAAAACACAACCATCTCGATGGGCTGACATGGCCTCTTTTGAGTCGAAAAATGCATCACGGCATATCGTGCACAAATAAGAAGGCATGGTTTGAACGGTTGGGTTTGACTGGCTGAATGTTTGGGATTGACTGGGTAAAAGGTTGGGTATGCTTGGGAATGTCTGGGTAAATGCTTGGGAATGGCTATTTAAATGCTTGGGAATGACTGGGGAAATGACTGCGAATGGCTGTTGAAATGCTTAGGAATGGCTGTTGAAATGCTTGGGAATGACTGGAGAAATGATCGCGATTGACTGGGGAAATGCTTGGGTATAGATGAGGTAGGGCTGTCGGTCGGGTTTCTTATGGGTTGGGTTTTATGCAAAAAACCTACAACAAGCCGTAACAGAAGCCTGCCTGAGTAAAGGGAACCGTGGGTACATTTTTGTATATCAATTGTGGAAATAATTATGATTTTGATTAATAAAGTGAACACAATTCAAATTAGGTTAGTATAATTCATAATCCAAAATAGAAACCAACAGAAATTCAAAATAGATTGTTTTTGACTCTAAAAATCAACAGAAAATCAAAATTGATTAATGTTGACTATGAAACAACAGATATTCAATCTTGATTGATTATGGGTATTAAAATCTACAGAAAATTAATATCGGTTAATAATGAGTATTAAAATCTACAGAAAATTAAAATTGGCTAATAATGAGTATTAAAATCTACAGAAAATTAAAATCGGTTAATAATGAGTATTAAAATCTACAGAAAATTAAAATCGGTCAATAATGATTATTTAAATTTAAAGGAAATCAAAAAATGGAAATTTCACTATAAAATTGAATAAAAACCCAAAATAGATTTTTTTCCATCGTCTAATAGTTATTTTCCGGTTTACTTTGCTTTATTATAAAATCTTAAATTTGGTAGAAGCGAATTGAAATATTTTATACTATCGGATAACAATTTATAGGAAACGCCATTGAACATTTTAATGTCCATTTAATGCAAATTTTCACTTTGACTATCAAAATGAAGACAAATTGAGCGCGCGGTATCTCAGTAACCAATAGACCGATTTACCCCCAATTCAATAGGGATCGTCAATGGTCCATAGGCATTGTTTTTGTCAAGTTTGGCCAATATCCGTCATTGCTTTCGAAAGTTATCGTGGGGACGGACGTACGGACGGACGGACGGACGTACGGAGAGACTGTGCGGTTCTATAAGCTCGCTTTCTCAGGCGAGCTAAAATCTCCCCGTGCATTTACGGTTAATTCCTTGCAACAACCCTAAAACTTACCTAAAACAGTAGATTCACACTACAGTATATATCAAGAAAGTAAGTATTCATAGGAAACCAGTATTCACAATACCCAGCCAAGCCATAGTAAGCTAAGTCAATATCCAACTAGCAGGTAGTCAGTAATAGTCAGTATCGAGCAGTATCCGTAAATCCATAATAGGGATAAACAACTTGTTATAAATTAATAATAATAACAAACTTGCTCCCCATTTGAGAGTTAGGATTATCACCATAGAATAATGAAGTACAAACTACTGTTATGGAAACTGATATGATTTCATATGGATACCTACTTTCTTGACATACTGTATTATCAACTAGACATTAAGTGCTAATAAATGCAAACATAAATTTCATGGAAATCAAATATTGAAATAAGATGACACTGTATTTCAAGGAAAAAACATTTTCCGTTTAAAAAGCAGAAAATACTTCTTTCAGTTACTTTGTACATTGTGGCAATTTATTCACGCTGCAACATTTTTATTGCACTTTGGACATTTAGTTGACAATTAAACCGCAGTCATATCTAAATACATTTTACTGCTAAATGTTGGACTTAAAATAACTTGGATTTGTTACAACTGAGGGAACATGTTATATGTACGATTACAAAGGTGTTTCCACTGAACACTAAATGGCAGCTTAGACTGGTGTTCCCATTGTCGAAAATATTTTCCATCCCAGCTTCAGGAGTTAATTGAATCCCTATTGTGTTTTTGTTCTTTAAAATGCTTTCCCACTACCTTTAAAACATTCAACCGGATTTAAATGAATGTTATAAAATTTTTGATATTTTAATTATGCGTTTCGGCTTCGCCATAGCCATCTTCAGGGGATGGCCACTATTTCCCGACGCACGCCTTTTTATGAGGTTTGCTACTCGTTTATTCCGCAGGCCGTTTAACGAGGTTTGCAACTCATGGTTCAAGCACGCCTTTTTAAGAGGTTTGCAACTCATAATTTAAGCACGCCTTTTTACTTTTTACGAGGTTTGCAACTCATAATTTAAGCCCGCCTTTTTACGAGGTTTGCAACTCAATGGGGTGATTGGGGAAAGCACGCTTTTTATAGTGGGTCGCAACACTTCTTTTTTGGGACTTCAATGTTTGGGGCCTGTGCACTTACTTTCGTGCTTTTCTTTGGCAGCTTCAGTGTGGAAATATTTGCCACATCTTTGACACCTGTGACGCTTCCAATCATCAGGGAGCACAGGAAAAGGTAGGTCTTTGGGAGATTTCGGGGGAGTCGGAGGGAGTTTTCTGTTGAAAGGGGGAATAGGCCGAATTGCATTGGATGGGAGGAAGGTTGATGTTGATGGTAGGGGATTTTCTTTTAGGAAGGGATTCGACTTAGTTCCATAGTCGAAAGGAGGTCTGGGTTTTTTGGGGGTAGGTCGAAGGAGTGGCCTTGTTACACTCAATTGTTGGGGAGGGAACCGCATTTGGGGTGGAGATAATGAGGGAGGGGAACTAGGAGCCTGGAAATGGGAGAGGATGGGGGAGGGGAACTGGGAGCCGGAGGAAGAGGAGAGGATGGGGGAGGGGAACTGGGAGCCGGAGAAAGGGAAGAGGATGGGGGAGGGGAACTAGGAGTAAGGGGAACCAAGGAATACCTTTCCCGGCAGGGGGGTACGTGCGCTAACCACGTGCTTTGATAAGCAAATCGCCTTTTGCATATGGGACAGGAGAATGATCGCGTGGGAGCAAACATTTTTTATGAGTGGTTAATAAAAGGCTATTAGTAATTACGAGCCCGTCAGTAAACCCTGGCGGTTTCAACAATGTGAATAAATTCACACAAAGGAATCTAGCTTATTTCGAATGGCGATTAGATGATAATTAGATAATTGAAAAATGTATTTTTGTTAATAATACCATCCTCATTTCTATTTTGATCATCAAGTTTAAGTCTTGGCTTCAACAACTTCTGCACACTGTGCATTAGTCATTTTGTAATTTTTCTATACGTTTAACTATATATTTACTCCCGTCCTCGCACATATCTTTCGTGTCTGGATTGACATGGCAATTTAATATTTGCACCTATTTAATATTCAACATTTCGTTGAAAACGCAGTGAAAAGTGTACGTATAATGTAGCAGAATGAAGAAAGTCGAAAAGTGCTAATAAATTGAAAATTGATAAACATGGACTATCAATATGAATACAAAGTAAAAATACATCAATATATTAAGAGAAAGTCGAATAGTGCTAAGAAATTGTAAATAGATTGATATTAAATATCAAAATGGATAGAAATTGTAAGTAAAAGTACATTAATTAATGAAATCAACAGAAAACTATTATTGTTGACATTCAAAATCAATGTAAATTAAAATAGATTAATATTGACCATCAAATTCGAAATAAAGACTAAGTAGATTATTAGGCACTATAAAAATCTTAATGAGATCACAGTAGAGTGTCTATCAAAATGAATAGGAATCCGATTAATAACATTTGACTGTAAAATGGAATATAAATCCGAAATAGATAAATTTCGTTCCTATCCCACCACTTCCTAGTTTTATTTGCTTTATTCAAATTAGTATATATTATGCTTTGTATTATCCCTGTGTATGATAAATTTCGAAATTAAGTTATATTTCCGTTTTTCAATGGTTTATTATAAAATATTAAGTTTGTTAGAACCAATGTGACATGTTTAATACTATCTCATAACAATTAAAATTTTTAATGCCTATATTCTAATTGGACTGTCAAAATCAAGTCAAAAAGAGGGAGCGGTATCTCAAAAGCAATGGAATAGACGGATGTATTCCAGAATAAATAGAAATAATTGTCAAATAATAATCATTAGAAATAACCATAGGCATTGTTTTTGCCAAAGTTGGTCAATATCCGTCATTCTATTTGAAAATTATCGTGGGTACGGACAGACTGAGTGGCTCTATAAGCTCGTTAGGAAGACTAAAATAACACTGATATATATTTTAGAGCTGGAATTTATTCGCAGGACCTCAAATTTATTCGGAGGACCACAAATGTTTTCGGAGGAACTCGAATTTATTTGGAGGAACTCGAATTTATTCGTGGGAACTCAAAATTTATTCGGAGGACCTCAAATTTATTCGGAGGAATTTCGAATTTATTCGTAGGAACTCGAATTTATTCGGTGGTGCTCGAATTTATTTGGTGGTGCCCGAATTGTATTCGGAGGTGCTCGAATTTTATTCGGAGGTGCTAGAAATTTTGTTCGGAGGTGCTCAAATTTTATTCGGAAGTGCTCGAATTTTATTCGGAGGTGCTCGAATTTATTCGGAGGAAATCGAATGATGATCCGACAATGGTCAGGTGTTGGTTGTATTCATGTTCGACTAAATAAGATTGGGTCCTCGGTAGTGCAATAGCACTACAGCATAGAGGTCTCATTGCACTTCAGCTCCGCCGAACCTATGTCGTCTGCTAATTTGTTTTTATAGTTTCAGCTTAGGCTCCGCCGAACTTTTGGCTTCGACTGAGTGAGCGGAGTGGAAGGAAAGGAAAGCAAGCGATATGATGAGTCATCGGGCCACACATACGTGGACGTGCGACTTTCAAATAGTATAATAGATTTATGAATGGGTGTCTATAAATTAAAGTTCAGTAGGTTGTCTGTTGTCTCACTAGGGGTTCAGCTGAATCGTGACTAGGCGCAAATGCATACTGTTACAAGTTGTGTATTGTATATTAGTTCGGGGAGTGTGGGAGCCAGAGGGAGAACTCTAATGCACTGAGTCAGTAGACAGTGGTAGAGATGGAGTTGTGTGCCTGTGTGTGAGGCTGTTCAACGTCTGTGTCTAGTTGCGACTATAAGCCTCCCTATACCATAAGCCAAAGCTGTTGTTGCTCACTTCTGTCTTCTACTCCAACTCAAACTAACAACAGTTGTGACCGAGAATGTGCAATCCCCAAAGCTAGATCCGACTCCCACAATCACTACAGCCGACTCCCGACAATATGGGACCCGACACTCACCATGACGACAGCCCATTACATGAGGCCCGACACTCACCAACACTACAGCCGACTCCAGACCATATGAGACCCGACACTCACCAACACTACAGCCGACTCCCGACCATATGGGACCCGACACTCATCAACACTATAGCCGACTCACGACCATATGGGACCCGACACTCACCAACACTGCAGCCGACTCCCGACAATATGGGACCCGACACTCACCATGACGACAGCCCATTACATGAGGCCCGACACTCACCAACACTACAGCCGACTCCCGATCATATGGGACCCGACACTCATCAACACTACAGCCGACTCCCGACCATATGGGACCCGGCACTCATCAACACTACAGCCGACTCCCGACCATATGGGACCCGACACTCATCAACACTACAGCCGACTCCCGACCATATGGGAACCGACACTCGCCAACACTACAGCCGACTGCCGACCAAATAGTACCCGACACTCACCAACACTACACACAACAGTGTTCTACTCCATATTGTAGTCGACATTTACTCCGAATTGTACTTCACAGTTACTCCATATTCTACTCCACACTTACTCCATATTCTAGTCCACACTTACTCCATATTCTACTCCACACTTACTCCGTATTCTAATCCACACTTACCCCAGATTCTACTCCACACATCACTCCACATTAATATGAATAAGTTTTACAAATTTTTAGCTTGAAAATTTTGCAATTTTTGAGAAATTCAAGCATTCTGTCACTACACCGTCCGTAGAACGTGTAACTTTACTAGTTGATATGTATGAATAGGTATTGGTATGTACGGATAGGGATTGCACATAAGCACTATTACCGAACAAAAAGCCTCTTTTAACTAAAAATGGAACTCTTGTATTGTTGAGTCGGACGCATTTCACCGCGAATACACAGGAGGGTATGCTACTTATCTTAGGCAGTCATGTTTGCATTTGCGAGCTAACATGTTTCTAATTTGTTTGGAAGAACTCGTCATGATTGCAAGAAACTCATTAAATTAATTCAGAAGCAGCCACTTATAGCCATATACCCATCCGGCCACGACACCGAAATTAAAATAAAATGGGAAATTACCCAAAATCCACTATAAACGTGATCTACGTGTCAGAAGGTTACAATTGCTTACTAAAACATCATTTTACAGCTAGAAAAGCATCTGTAAGGGCTAATAGCTTCGAAAAAGTCAAAAACAAAAAATGTGTCATCAAAATTCATTTTCTTAGCGCTAAATTTAGAACCTCGCCGGAATAAGGGCCTCTGATAAATCGTAATTCTAATAAACAACAATGAAATTAGCAAAATTTTAATTTTGAAGATTTATGGAACCCGAAAGTCACTTCTTAGGCACACGACAAATATGTATTATGCAATTTCTGGCAGAAACAAAATTTCATGGCTTTGTGACTGTCAAGCAAGGCTGTATTGAGGGAGGTCATTGGGGCCAATATCCCCCCCAATGCCATGCAATCCAATGCAAATGCCCCCCTGTTTTCTCAAAGTACCAAAATGTGACTTTAAGGCTATTTTTGACTCATTGCCCCCTCCAAAAGGGTGCCAATTAATTTGTATGGCACACACATGACTTTTGTATGGAGGATTTTTTGACATTTAGTGTGACTTTGTATGGTATGTTATGACTTATCTAATGAATTTGTATGGAAATAATTACTATGTATGGTGATAGTTTTATATAAACATGCATAGTACCGATGCACGATATATATCACCACAGGTTGGTAAATTTATTTAAGTCTAAGAATATATATCGTAGAATGATAATACCCTGGTAGAAACTGGATATCCAAGAATAAAGCATGGATAGTTAGCTATGTGGATAAAGTGAAGCGAAGTCAATACTCTTAGCTCTGACGTTATCTCCAAATTAGCATGTCATCAAAATTTTTCCAATCAGTATATTTCTGCTCTGCTGTCTTCGTGCTAGCTTTATTTCGTTACAAATTGCATCTGAGTGAACACAAGAAGTACAATGGCCGGGTCAAGAAAATTTGTAAGTTTGGAATACAAAACGGACAGTGACAGTGACACTGATGATAGTGAAGATGAAAATAAAGAAAACAAAACAAAAAAGGCAAGGGTGCAGCAGACATGGACTGAAATTGACATTAACTCTGAAGATTTACTATCCTGGAAGTTCAAACAAACATAGCTCTTATAGCTCTTCGTCAAGCCATAAATTAATTTACCATACAAAGTCATAACGTTCCATACAAAGTCATAAACCGCCATACAAAGTCATAAAATGCCATACAAAGTCACACTATCTATTTTTAGCCCTCCCAAACAAAAGTCATGTGTGTGCCATACAAATTCCTATTTTCCCCCTCAAAAATAGACTTCTAAATACAAGGTGTGGATTGCGTAGGAACATACCATTTTGTCTATTAAACATTGGACATATATTTCAGGATCGGTGGTTGACGAATTTAAAGAAGAGTTTAAAAGAAAAATTTTGCGAAATTTCAAATGGTTTTGAGAGGCTGCAATACCAGCTTGGAAATCAGTTTGACTACCTAATTTTTTGTATTTGTATTATTAAGTTGATTAAAAATAGCCAAAAAAAAACTTTAAATAGTAATTTATAAATCGTTTCATTATTTCAATGCCTTATAGTATTTTACAAATGCTTGCAAAAGTGTTATCAAAAGCTATAAAAAATTTACCTATTTCAAGTAGGTTGACATTTTACCTATTTTGAAAATATTCAAGATCCTTTAAAGATATTCAAAACACTTTACAAATTATTAAAAATCCTTCAAAAATATACAGATTTTTCGAAAACATTGATGACCCTTTGAAATTACTCAAAAACATCGAAAATATTCAGAAATATTCAAATTTTTAAAAAGATATTCAAAGTCTTTAGAAGATACTGAAATTCTTTAGAAAATACTCAAAGTCTTTAGAAGATATTCAAATTCTTTAGAAAATATTCAGTCTCTTTAAAGGAAGCTTTGCATTGTATGTTTATATGCAATAATGTTTTCTGAATAACAAGTCCTCGTGGCTTTGAAAACCTATTTTGACGACGCCCCTTCAGTGGACTTCGGGTCTCATTCACTTGACCCCAAACTTCAGTCACTAAGTTGTCAAGGAAATTACAGCTTTTTAACACTCACAGGCACTTACTCCGACGAACTTCTCAATTATCAGTTTAATACTTTAAAAAAAATTAATTGAAGTTGAAAATTGCTTTCATTCGTAGCGACTACATTTAAAACTTAAATTTATTAGAGTTTATCAATGGTATGATGAGTTGATGCCGACTTGCAGGCCGTAGCTGCTGACGCTTGTGAAAACTTGTATTCGCTGCTTGAATGACTCATTGACGTTTCTCAACGCAGCATCTCCTAGCATACCTTCCTCCTCTCTCCTTCCACCGCAATGCGACCTGACCCTTTGACAGTTCGACTTGTCTTTCCGTACGAATTAATGGTGTGTAGTGTAGGTGGTGTCCATTACATGGACTACCCGATGCGGACAACGACCAATGACAGTTCATCAGCACGGACTAGTATTTTAAATTCTCATTCAAGGCGTGCTCAAACCTTGAGTTGCAAACCTCGTTAAACGGCGTGCTTAAATTATGAGTTGCAAACCTCGTTAAACGGCGTGCTTAAATTATGAATTGCAAACCTTGTTAAAGGCGTGCAAATATCTTGAGTTGCAAACCTCGTTAAATGGCGTGCTTAAATTATGAGTTGCAACCCTCGTTAAACGGCGTGCAAAAATTATGAGTTGCAAACCTCGTAAAAGGGCGTGCTTAAATTATGAGTTGCAAACCTCGTTAAACGGCGTGCAAAAATCTTGAGTTGCAAACATCTTTAAACGGCGTGCTTCGAGAAGTAATGTTCTTTTCCTGATGATGGTCATGACGATGCCGAAACGCACACTTGGGAGAAAGAAAAGGAGTAAAAATTTATTCGTAATTTTGAAACAGAATAAACCATGTAGACATATGTGTAGCTATTTTAAATTTTGGTAACGACATTGTTTTCGATCGCTGAATCATCCCGCACACAGTAACTACTAAACCATAAGGGTGAAAAAATGGTAGCAAGCAATCCTACGACAATTTCTTGCGTGTTCGCGTTTTTGAATGGCGAAGCGCTTCAAAACTCAGGATGTCTGGTTTTTCCTGAAACAAATGAAAATAGCATTTTGAAATTGCTAAAATGTGTAAGCATCATTAAGTGGTCCAAATTACAAATTCCCTCGTATCTGGTCGCAAATTATCATCGGGAGAAGAGCATTACTTCTCGACGCACGCCTTTTTACGAGGTTTATGCAACTCTCCAACCCAGTGGAAAAGGAAAAACTCTTTTCCCACTTAGACCCAATCCATTCCTCACTTGTGCCCAACTCTTACCCCATTTGGACGCAATCCATTCCCCACTTGTGCCCAACTCTTTCCCACTAGCGCTTAACCCTTTCCCCACTTATGCCCAACTCATTCTCTACTTGAGTCTAACCCATTCCCCACTGGTGCCCAACCCATTCTCCAGTCATACCCAACCCATTCCCCAGTGATACCCAACCCATTCCCCAGTCATACCCAACCTATTCCCCAGTCATACCCAACCCATTCCCCAGTCATACCCAACCCATTCCTCAGTCATACCCAACCCATTCCCCAGTCATACCCACCCCATTCCCCAGTCATACCCAACCAACCAGGGCTTTACTGAATTTGTTGCATGCAGATAACTTTAATCTTTTCAGATTTGTGATCCTCGTATCTAATGAGGAGGAGGCAATTGAGGCTGCATATGACTTAAGGCTGATACCTAGGGAGGCCAACTGTCCCGATTGCAATTTTATTATGTCTCGTGAGAACCGTAGGGACAATAAAATTGGATATAGATGGCGCTGCAGAAGACAGGATTGTAACGGGGGAATTATTAATCCTCTTCAAAATACCTTTTTTGAGAAATCCCACCTCTCTTTTTTTAAAATTTTACGCCTGCTTGCTTGTTGGTTCTTTAGAATGCCCGTATCTTTTGCAAGATTGCACTGTGAGGTCCAACAACACACAGCTGTTGATTTTTATAATTTCTGTAGAGAAGTATGCCGTGTGGCCCATGCACATCATGAGCAGCAAATAGGAGGACCTGGTGACGTCGTTGAGGTAGATGAAAGTCACCTCTTTACGCCTAAGTACCACCGTGGGCGTCCCTTGCAAAGAGCTTTGTGGGTATTCGGTGGAATAAGCCGCCTTACAAAAAAGTGCTTTGTTGTCCAAATCCAGGACAAGAGTCGTGCGACTCTCTGGCCACAAGGCGTCAAGATGCAAGAATGCAGAATGCAAGGATGCAAGAACACATCTCACAGAGCAGTTTCATAATGTCAGACGAGCTCAGATCCTATAGGAATTGTGACACATTGGGATTTTCTGGCCACTGTGCCGTAAACCATAGCAGAACTTTTGTTCGTCCAATTCCCGCATATGTGCCAAATGGTAATCCTCGACTGGGTCGAGTGATTCCAAATTTAGGATTAACTCGTGTAAAGGTCCATGACAACACTTTAGAAAATTGTTGGCGGTTTCTAAAACGCCAATTTTTATCTACATGTCGTTCAGTAGATATGGTTCCTAATTACATTGGAGAGTTCTTATATCCAACAAACATTCTCAGCAACTTTTCAAGCCATCGCCGCGATGTTGGTTTGAAGTTTCTACAATATATTCAGGATTTTCGAAGGGTATACCCTGGGCCTGGAATTCAAAAAATTAGGTTACACAATTGTCACTGCTTAGACTGTAACCCTTGAAAATTAAAACTCCCATCCCAATCCCCCCATTGAGTTGCAAACCTCGTAAAAAGGCATGCTTAACTTTAAGTTGCAAACCTCGTTAAACGGCGTGCAAAAATTTTGAGTTGCAAACCTCGTAAAAGGGCGTGCTTAAATTATGAGTTGCAAACCTCGTTAAACGGCGTGCAAAAATCTTGAGTTGCAAACCTCGTAAAATGGCGTGCTTAAATTATGAGTTGCAAACCTCGTAAAAAGGCGTGCTTGAACCATGAGTTGCAAACCTCGTTAAACAGCGTGCGAAATAAACGAGTTGCAAACCTCATAAAAAGGCGTGCGACGGGAGGTAGTGCCCTTCCCCTGAAGGCTATGGCGAAGCCGAAACGCATAATTAAAATATAAAAAATTTTATAACATTCATTTAAATCTGGTTAAATGTTTTTAAGGTACCCCCAATGGTGTAGATGGGTTTAGTTTGTTTAAGGGGATCGATTACTATCAAAATCCGGTGGAATCTCATTTTACCCTGGACTTCCTCTTTAGGGAGGATAGGGGTAGCAACGTCTTTTGAGCCACTTGCTATGATAATTTTATGATATACATGCATAATTGGCACTTTTTTTAAGGTACCCCCTTAAGGGGGGTCAGAGGGGGTGGAAGTGGGTGGGATTTGGTTAAGGGGATTGATTACTATCAAAATCCGGTGGAATCTCATTTTGCCCCTAGGAACGTCTTTTGAGCCCTTTGATATGATAATTGTATGATATACATGCATATTTGGCATTTTTTTAAGGTACCCCCCCTTAAGGGGGGGGTCAGAGGGGGTGGAGGTGGGTGTGATTTGGTTAAGGGGATTGATTACTATCAAAATCCGGTGGAATCTCAAGTTATGATGGTCACAGGTCAAAAGAGCTTGTGAGACACATAAAATATCGGAGAAACGTCTCCGATCTTTTCTGTTAGCTCTTTTGACCTGTGACCTGCTCTGTGACATGTGATTAATAAGTTACCCATAAGTGATGTTTCGTGATATAATTAACTAATTAACATACCGCAGCGGTAAGCTGCGGTATCTTCAAGCGGTAGTCCAATTTTTATTGGTTTTTAACGCTGAATCAAATTTATCACATGTATTGAGGGTCATCACATTGAATGGCATTGCATTGGATAGCATCGCATTGCATCGCATCGTTTTGCATCGCATCGCATCGTTTTGCATCGCATCGCATCGTTTTGCATCGCATCGCATCGTATTGCATCACATAGTATTGCATCGCATCTTATTGCATCGCATCGCATCGTATTGCATCGCATCGCATCTTATTGCATCGCATCGCATCTTATTGCATCGCATCGTATCGTATTGCATCGCATCGTATTGCATCGCATCGTAGTGCATCGCATATTATTACATCGCATCGTATTACATCGCATTGTATAGTATCGCATCGCATTGCTCCGCATCCTGTGGCATCGAATCGTATTGCATTGCATCTTATTGCATCGCATCGTATTGCATCGCATCGTATTGTATCGCATCGTATTGCATCGCATCGAATTGCATCGCATCGCATCGTAACATATTATTTCGCATCGTATTGTCTCGCATCACTTCGTATTGTCTCATTTTGTAAAACCGCAGTGCGGTTCATAAAACCGCAATGCGGTTCATCAAACCGCAATGCGGTTCTACACGACCGATAGATATCATCACATCGTATTGTATTGCATAACACAGCATTGTATCTTTTGTCTTACAAAATATGAAAACACAAAACGTCTATGACTTTTTGTATTTACTTCATTGTACATTTGGCAGCCAAACACAACTGATCGTTCCTCAAAGTATTAATTACTACATTTCAAGTACAGTTTTGACAATGAACTGTAAAGTATGTGGAAAATGCTTTTATAATAATGGAAATTTATTCCGTCACCAAAGAGAAGTACATGGCAAAATGCAGTCTGGAGGTTCATCAACGGGTAAAAATTGTCGTAAAATGAAATATTCTGACGTTGAATCGGATGATGAAGTCGCACAGATTACTAACGCTTTCAATCCTCTAAAGAACAAATATCATCCTCTTTCACAAAATTATCGTTCTGAAGGAGCTATCAATCTGCTAATAAACAAATATTATCCCCTTCCACAAAATAATCGTTCTGAAGAAGAATCTAACTCAGGTGACAGTAATTTGGAATCAAATGCTGACTCTGCTGAAGACGAAGATTTCACAACAGAATGCATTAAGATGTTTCAAAGAATGGTTCATAATGCAGAATTTAATTATATTAAGCTTAGCAAATATTTGCTAAAATCATTATTGAATTGCACAAAAAGCCATGATGAAGTTTGTGGAGATAAATCTGAGTTCTGTGACGATGAAAATGATAGTGAAAGTGGCGAAGACGAGGAATGTGATAATAACGATGACGAAACTGATGATGGAGATGAAGATGATGACAATGGAGATGATGAACTAACGGATATGTCTTTGGACATTTTAAGAACTATCTTAAAAGCAGCAGAAAAAGGTGGATTTAAATTAACGAAAAAGTTATTTTTCCCAATTGTTGACGCACTCAATACTAAATAAAAATCTGTATCTAAAATAATCATGAAAATCTATTAATAAACCAATTAGTAATATAATTACACATTGAACAAAATTCCCTTATTTTCATCTAATTATCATCAATAGCATTTAAATTCATATAAATTTAAATCGGTTGCAATGATATTTGTCATATGTTGTGAATGAAACAGACGTACAAGATACATTCTTTTATGTAAAGGAATTTCTAAGAAAGGATTATTTGATTAAATGTCCTATTATTTCTATTGTTTCAATTCTACTGCATTGTCGAAAATAACTTATTTCTGTTGCATTTATATTGCATGATACCTAAAAGATACATATTTGTAAACCTTTGTAATGTACACTACAATGTACCTGTTGATGTTTACCAATACTTGAGATTACCAAGTACCCTTAGGTACCTAAAACTTTTTCATTTGTCCATTGCATACTATTCTCTTTACTCCCGTCCAATCCCCTTATACATTAAAATTTTCAATGATGTATTAATAAATTGTCACAGGCTACTATTCTGACCATCCAAACATTGTAGTGTACATTACATAAGCACATGTAGTCTCAAGTATATAGAACTTTGTTTTTAAATGTATTTTTAAAATTATTTTGCTAAATTCACATAACCTTAATAAAATAACAAGTGTTTATTCTGTAAATAACACTGTTGATACAGTATTTGATACAATTGTTGATGAAACTTCTGCGGTTGATGGTGCGGTTGTTGTGGTTACTGTTGCGGTTGGTAAAATATTTGAACATTTAATATAATTCATTGCATGCTTAGGACTTCAATTACCGCACTGACCACCGACTAATTATAATCCAGACCATCGGTCTCTCTAATCAAACATAAAAGTTTTATACCTGAGCAGTACTTAAATCTTAGCAAAATCCTTGTGAAAGTTGTCCGTCTTAACACATAATAACCAATAATCAGTCAATAATAATTAATTAATATAATTTAGTTTATACTATCGTGTCTGTATGTGGGTACACTTTGTATCTATTTAATTAAAATTATAAAATTAATATTATTATCAGGTGGTGTCTACACACATTGGTCTTCATCATTATCATTGGGTATTGATAGAGATCCAATTTGCATTGTCAGTTATTATATTTTACATTAATCACCCTTATAGATAGGCATATATGAATACGATATACCTATATTGTATGTAAGCATTAAATTGTGAATGATGTATTAATAAATTGCCGCAGAGTATGGCTGCTACTATCCAAGTGTAAGACTTAGATTAGTACCTGTACTATCATGAATGCCTTGGGTTATGGTTGTGCCTATCCAAGTGTACAATGAGGGTGAGTATTACTATCCGAGCATAAGGGATTAGGTTAGTGTCTGTACTTCCATGAATGCCGTAGGCTATGAGGATAAGTATGCGAGCGTAAGAATTCACGATAATGTGGGGTGAGGACTACTACTGCAGGTATTGTTTATTGATAGAATAAACCTACACTTGACAGTGGAAGTTGACTGAAGTTTTGCTTATTACATTATTATTGTTTTTATTTATTTAAACTACTAGGTCATAGGTCACCATCACAGGCTATCATTTTTATTTTTTATATTCATTTATTTTTATATTCAATTCTTACCGAATTAAAACTATTTAAAAATACTCAACAAAAGGTTAATGCATTGTTTAGTTAGGCAAGTCAAATTTTTCGGCCGGCCGAAGTACTTGTCAAGTAGTTACTGGCCGGCCCCAGGCCGGCCGGAATAACTCTTATGTAGCTACTGGCCGGCCGCAGGACGGCCAATATAGCTGGCATGTAACGTAACTACTGGCCGGCCTAGGTCTCATGTAACTACTGGCCGGCCGCGGGCCGGCCGATTCAACTACCATGTAACTACCGGCCGGCCGAAGGCCGCTGCCATGCAGTAGGCCGGCCGAAATTTTTTTACAATTTCAATGGCCGGCCGGAATTTTACCAAAATAATGCCTTCAAAAGGCCGGGCCGGGCCGGTAAGACCGATGCCGATCTCTGACTCGCACAGTACAGTAGAATCATTAATTCTATAGAGTGTATTGCATTGCCCCGTACTATTGTGGTTGGTTTGTTGAGTACTATACTTAAAGCTCTATACTTAGCTTAAAGACATCGCACATTTTAGTCACTTAGTTTATATGCATGAAGAATACTCTGCAAAGGCGGGGCTTATTTCACAAACACTCTATAGCATTAATGATTTTACTGTATGTCAGTTTCTTTACTTTACTACTTGTCGCCACTAAAGAAGTCGCCTATTTAACGATACCATTCTCTTTGATTTTGCGTTCGGTGTTTCGTTATTTTTAGTAGTCCGTCGACACTCGCATTGGCGATTGGAAAAATTGAAAAATCAGCCAAGAAATTACCAAGAAAGGTGGAGGTCAAGGAGTTTAAGGCACTCGGCCAGGCGCGCATCATTTGAAATTTAAAATATGGCTGTGTGTGAAAATATTAAGTGCGTTAACTCTCCTGATCCCGGCGGCCATTCTAAAGAAAATTGGATTCTCCCCAATGAGGTAAGTACAATGGCATAAGATTTATTTGATATCCGAAACTCATTCAATTTTTTAAGTCAGTTGTCAGAGTCCAGAGTCATTGGCCGACGTAACTCACATTTGCTAAATTTAAACAGCAGTATCTCAGTGCCCTCTCACCTCTCTCACGTTGTCTATAGTTTAGCCACTTAGCCTATTCCCTTGATATATTGCCCTGTTTTTCGTCATTCGTCATTGTCCCTAGTAATTAGTGCATTCACTTAAAACTGTTGCCCTAATGGCTGGTAATAATATATAAATAAGTATTTCAACACTGTATTTAAAATTAGGACTTAGTTTCGGTGATAGCTGAGACGTCATAGGAAAATTTACTCATCATTTTCGCATATTCATAATAATTTTGGCGTGATTTGCAAATGTGTCAAAAATGGACTTAAAAAGCAATATTATTTGGTAAATTCTAACAAGTGCGTATTTTTTATTAAGTTATGTTATATAGTGACAGGAAGAAACGGAGCCAATATATTATGTATAGGCAACGGAGGGGGGGGGGGCAATAATATATTAAGGTTAAGGTTAGATTAAGTAACCAAATCGAGGCAATGGGGGGCTACGATGGGATCCTGTTGCCTAAATTTAGTCCACATTTTCATGTATATAAATAGCAGTCGCAGTCTTTATGTAGCAGATTCCTGGAGAGACGGTGTCTTAAAATGTAATGTAAATTGGTAACATTGTTATCACTGTTATCATTATAATGATTCCAATAATTCTGTTCACAACTCATAGTAGTTATGTAGGCAGGTCACAGATTTTCATCATTAATTTCATCCAGTGGTATATATATATATACCAGGGATGAGTTTAAAATGACTGTCATGATGGCTTAATTCTGTTTATTTAATTTTACTTTTATTTACGTTTGTTAAAAAATTAGGTTTATCATCACTTGTTTTCTTTTCTGGATGTGGAGTCATTAATATC
The DNA here is from genome assembly GCA_020055645.1 of Tomocerus qinae. Taxonomy (NCBI): domain Eukaryota; kingdom Metazoa; phylum Arthropoda; class Collembola; order Entomobryomorpha; family Tomoceridae; genus Tomocerus; species Tomocerus qinae. Next base: position 129,063,943 of record CM034546.1, read on the forward strand.
TGCTCGCCAAGTTTGCCATCTATGGAATAAAAACGTTTTGCTGGTGCTAAAAAAGAAATGGCAACTACGGCTACGGCAGCCCTTATCTTACAATCGCTGGACTGATCTTATTACCACCATGAAAAATGCAGATGAACTCCCGTTTTCTAAATTATGGATTAATATTGCCAGCGGTTCTCGTTTTGATAAAATCTATGAATTATTTGATTTCCTTGGCCAATCAATTGAAGAATTACGCATAATCTATGAATGCTGCGGTAATAATGGAAATTACAAGTTCTCTCTGTCTTACAACGACCTGGAATACATCTTAAACTGCTGCAAGAAATTGACCTTCTTATCTATGGCATCCAGATTTGGTTCCAATTGTCAGGAAGAGTTTGTAATGTCTGATAGTTGTGAAACCTCGTTTAATACCATTGAAACTTTAAATTTGATAGAACTAATTGTCGATCAAGACAAATCCGACTTTTCTTATGCTAAAGAAATTCTACCTAAATTTGCCAAGCAGATTCCCAATATTATAGAGTTAAATGGCTGGTTTGGTGACCAAATTCGTTTTGATGAATTCGTTGAAAACGTAAAGCTTTGTAGACAAAATGGACAGCTAAAATTGGTAGATGATTTAGCATTCACTGGAGAAAGCACACGAAAGCTTTTTTTCACTCAAAACCATCTGGAATCTTTAATTGCGATGAAATTGCCATTGACACATTTGAACATCTTAGGTGTCGTTTTTTCTGGATGCGATGCAATAAATCGTCAAGACATTTCATATGAGTCCATGTACAATTTCTTTAATGAAGCCAACAAGTCACTCAAACTGATAAGTATCGGTTCTATTTCATTGGCTAGAAGAACTAATTTGCCCATTGGGACGCTTGGATTTCCGGTTATGAATGCCCTCGAATCTTTGTACATTATATGTTGCAACGTTATAGATATATTGCCACTGACAAACTTGATGAAGCTATTTCCCAAATTGAAACATTGTGAATTTAGTACAGGGTTTGAACCAGAGTTTTTGAAATTTTTTCCGTACTTGACTGAAAATTGGTCCTCTTTTCGGATCAAAAATTTCACAAAAAATGGAAAAGATGAGGAGAGCCGAAAAATTAAATTTCGACATAATACTATTGATTATTACTTCTCTAAACCAGGATTTTTCAAAGATCTGTCACTTTGGTTTCCCAATATAGCCGTTTTTTCTGTTGATGTCAAAGTTCATTTTGGGGTTCTTAATTTGCTGAGAGGGTTGCGTCATTTGAACGTGATGGAAATAGAACTTAATATTGATTGTGAAGTTTGCAAGCATGGAAAATCCAATAACAAGGAGGAAAAAAGGGCAGAGGATAAATATGTGTCTATATTTCAATACGACAGTATTCAATTTTCAACTGACAATCCAAATCCGTATCCCGGTAGGTCTAATAAATGTAACTTTTAAATTTAAAAATAACTTAACGAGGCTAACATATTGGAATGTATTTCACGGGCCAATCAAATAATTTAAAATGTCAATGAATACTAATTTAATGGGTAAATGCTGATGTAAATGGGAATAATTTAAAAATGTCTTCCCTAACCTACGAGCCAACAAACAAATAATAAAACTATTCTTAAAAATTTAATTTTCCAAAGCTCTAATTGTATAGAGGATTTCTCCAATATATTGAAAAATTTTCTTTTATCTCGTCAAATTTGGCGGATTTCTTTTAGAATCTTCAGAAAGTAGGGAGAAGCCAAGTCAGAGTTCCAGGATAACCTGGCCTAGTTGTCGACAATTCGGGATGCATGATTCAAATAGATATTTAATAGTTTCCATAAGCTAACTTCGGATTACGTTATACTACTATGATTTCGAAAATCTACTTAGGAAAGCTTTTCCATGTAATATTTAATATGAAGGAGAAAATGTTATTGTTATATTTTTGTTGTTTTTTAATTAAATTAGAGCTGCGATTTTTGAAGATTTGGACTTCCAATTGTGACACAATTTCCTTCCAATATTTGCGAAAAATGAACGTTATGGAATTTATTGTTGCTGGACCGAAGCTAGAGAGTTTTACAATTACCAGTGATCTACCTGGATGTCCTGGTAAATATGTTGCCATGTACCAAAAATAAATATCTATATTTATCATTTTTATATCATTATTATACTTTTACTTTTATTAATTTAAATTTGAATTTAAAATCATATTAGTTTCACAAATTAATTATTATTTCCAACAATTGGTTTCCAATGTTAAACATTTCTACTTTGTGTGTTAAAACTTAGTATGTGCCCAATTACCATAGGACATTACGGTTCATAACATTTATTGTAAATCGACATTTACGTGTAACTAAACTACATTACGTAATGAATCTCAATATTAATACTTCAAATCTTTGTCGTTTGTTTGTCGTTGGCATTTTTATTAGATATATGAAACATTGTAATCAAATGAGATATTTGTATTTATCATGTTCATCCGGTTCATCGTACAAATATAATAATTTTTTATTGAAATGTATTCGTGTGTGCAAATTAGTTATGTAGAAAACGGTTCCGAATTTTTGATGCTTACATATACACTACCGTTTGTTCACTTACATAAAATAATATAACGTTGTTACAGACTCAATTTTGTGTGTATTGGCAATGGCACTAAAATGTCCTGATACACATACAAACCGACACGGGTATATGCATACGGAATTATTTAGGCGCATGTCCGACTTCGCGTTTATATTATAGAATTGATTGTACGGAGGTATGGAGTAACCTTTATGTCTGTGTACGGTCAGTTCGTATGTTTAGAACACCCCAAAAAGTGTCTCAAGGCAACCTCAAATATGTCTCTAGACACCCCGAAATATGTTTCAAGACTCAACGAAAAATGTCTCAAGACACCCCGAAATATGTCTCAAGACACCCCAAAAAGTGTCTCACGACACCCCGAAAAGTGTCTCAAGGCACCCTCAAAAAAATCTCAAGACACCCCGAAATATGTCTCAAGACACCCAGAAATATGTCTCAAGGCACCCTCAATTATGTCTCAAGACACCCCGAAATATGTTTTAAGACTCAACGAAAAATGTTTTAAGACTCAACGGAAAATGTTTCAAGACTCAACGGAAAATGTCTCAAGACTCAACGAAGTATGTCTCAAGACACCCTGAAATATATCTCAAGCCACCCTGAAATATGTCTCAAGGCACCCTCAAATATGTCTCAAGGCAACCCTCAAATATGTCTCAAGGCAACCCTCAAATATGTCTCAAGACACCCCGAAATATATTTCAAAACTAAACGAAAAATGTCTCAGGACACCCCAAAAAGTGTCTCAAGACCCCCCGAAATATGTCTCAAGACATTCTGAAATATGTCTCAAGACTCAACAAAATATGTCTCAAGACACCCCGAAATATGTCTCAAGACACCCCAAAAAGTGTCTCACGACTCCCCTAAAAATGTCTCAGGACACCCCAAAAAGTGTCTCAAGACACTCCAAAAAGTGTCTCACGACACCCCGAAATATGTTTCACGACACCCCAAAAAGTGTCTCAAGGCACCCTCAAATAAGTCTCAAGACACACCCAAAAAGTGTCTCAAGACATCCCAAAAAGAGTCTCAAGAAACCCCGAAATATGTCTCAAGACACCCCGAAATATGTTTCAAGACACCCCAAAATGTGTCTCACGACACCCCAAAAAGTATCTCAAGGCACCCTCAAATAAGTCTCAAGACACCCCGAAATATGTCTCAAGACACCCTGAAATATGTCTCAAGACACCCCAAAATATGTTCTAAGACTCAACGAAAAATGTTTTAAGACTCAACGGAAAATATCTCAAGACTCAACGGAAAATGTCTCAAGACTCAACGGAAAATATCTCAAGACTCAATGGAAAATGTCTCAAGACACCCTGAAATATATCTCAAGACAGCCTGAAATATGTCTCAAGGCACCCTCAAATATGTCTCAAGGAACCCTCAAATATGTCTCAAGGCAACCCTCAAATATGTCTCAAAACACCCCGAAATATGTTTCAAGACTCAACGAAAAATGTCTCAGGGTACCCCAAAAAGTCTCAAGACGCGACAAAAAGTGTCTCACGACACCCCGAAATATGTCTCAAAACACCCCAAAAAATGTCTCAAGGCACCCTCAAATATGTTTCAAGACACCCTGAAATATGTCTCAAGACACCCTGAAATATGTCTCAAGACCCCTGAAATATGTCTCAAGACTCAACAGAATATATCTCAAGACACCACGAAATATGTCTCAAGCTACCTTGAAATATGTCTCAAGACACCCTGAAATATATCTCAAGACTCAACGAAATATGTCTCAAGACACCACGAAATATGTCTCAAAACACACCAAAAATTGTCTCAAGGCACCCTCAAATATGTCTCAAGGCACCCTCAAATATGTCTCAAGGCACCCTCTAATATGTCTCTAGACACCCCGAAATATGTCTCAGGACACACCCAAAAAGTGTCTCAAGACATTCCAAAAAGAGTCTCACGAAACCCCAAAATATGTCTCAAGACACCCCGAAATATGTTTCAAGACACCCCAAAATGTGTCTCACGACACCCCGAAAAGTGTCTCAAGGCACCCTCAAATGGGTCACAAGACACCCCGAAATATGTCTCAAGACACCCTGAAATATGTCTCAAGGCACCCTCAAATATGTCTCAAGACACCCCAAAATATGTTCTAAGACTCAACGAAAAATGTCTCAAGACTCAACGGAAAATGTATCAAGACTCAACGGAAAATGTCTCAAGACTCAACGGAAAATGTCTCAAGACTCAACGGAAAATGTCTCAAGTTTCAACGGAAAATGTCTCAAGACTCAACGGAAAATGTCTAAACACTCAACGCAATATGTCTCAAGATACCCTGAAGAATGTCTCAAGCCACCCTGAAATATATCTCAAGGAACCCTCAAATATGTCTCAAGGCAACCCTCAAATATGTCTCAAGACACCCCGAAATATGTTTCAAGACTCAAAGAAAAATGTCTCAGGGCACCCCAAAAAGTGTCTCACGACACCCCGAAATATGTCTCAAGACACCCCAAAAAATGTCTCAGGACACGACAAAAAGTGTCTCACGACACCCCGAAATATGTCTCAAGACACCCCAAAAAATGTCTCAGGACACCCCAAAAAGTGTCTTAAGACACCCCAAAAAGTGTCCCAAGGCACCCTCAAATATGTCTCAAGACACCCTGAAATATGTCTCAAGACTCAACGAAATATGTCTCAAGACACCACCAAATAAGTCTCAAAACACACCAAAAAGTGTCCCAAGACACCCCGAAATATGTTTTAAGACTCAACAAAAAATGTCTCAGGACACCCCAAAAAGTCTCAAGACACCACAAAAATAGTCTCCCGACACCCCGAAATATGTCTCAAGACACCCCAAAAAATGTCTCAGGACACCCCAAAAAGAGTCTCAAGACACCCCAAAAAGTGTCTCAAGACCCCCCGAAATTTGTTTCAAGACACCCTGAAATATGTCTCAAGACTCAACGAAATATGTCTCAAGACACCACGAAATATGTCTCAAAACACACCAAAAAGTGTCTCAAGACACCCTGAAATATGTCTCAAGACACCCTGAAATATGTCTAAAGGCACTTTCAAATATGTCTCAAGGCACCCTCAAATATGTCTCTAGACACCCCGAAATATGTTTCAAGACTCAACGAAAGATGTCTCAAGACAACCCGAAATATGTCTCAAGATACCCTGAAATATGTCTCAAGACACCCTGAAATATGTCTCAACACACCCTGAAATATATCTCAAGGCACCCTGTAATATGTCTCAAGGCACCCTCAAATATGTCTCTAGACACCCTGAAATATGTCTCAAGACACCCCGAAATATATCTCAAGACACCCCAAAAAGTGTCTCACGACTCCTCTAAAAATGTATCAGGACACCCAAAAAAGAGTCTCACGAAACCCCGAAATATGCCTCAGGACACCCTAACAAGTGTCTCAATACACCCCGAAATATGTCTCAAGACACCCTTAAATACGTCTCAAGACTCAACGAAATATGTCTCAAAACACCCCGAAATATGTCTCAAAACACACAAAAACGTGTATCAAGACACCCTGAAATATGCCTGAACACACCCTGAAATATATCTCAAGGCACCCTGAAATATGTCTCAAGGCACCCTCAAATATGTCTCTAGACACCCCGAAATATGTCTCAAGACACCCTTAAATATGTCTCAAGACTCAACGAAATATGTCTCAAAACACCCCGAAATATGTCTCAAAACACACAAAAACGTGTATCAAGACACCCTGAAATATGCCTGAACACACCCTGAAATATATCTCAAGGCACCCTGAAATATGTCTCAAGGCAACCCTCAAATATGTCTCAAGACACCCCGAAATATGTTTCAAGACTCAACGAAAAATGTCTCAGGGCACCCCAAAAAGTCTCAAGACACGACAAAAAGTGTCACACGACACCCCGAAATATGTCTCAAGACACCCCAAAAAATGTCTCAGGACACCAAAAAAAGTGTCTCAAGGCACCCTCAAATATGTCTCAAGACACCCTGAAATATGTCTCAAGACTCAACGAAAAATGGCTCAAGGCACACTGAAATATGTTTCAAGACACCACGAAAATTGGCTCAAGACACCCTGAAATATGTTTGAAGACACCCCAAAAAGTGTCTCCCGACACCTTGAAGTATGTCTTAAGACACTCTGAAATATGTCTTAAGAGACCCTGAAATATGTCTAAAGACTCAACGAAATATGTCTCAAAACACCCCGAAATATGTCTCAAAACACACAAAAAAGTGTCTCAAGACACCCTAAAATATGTCTCAAGACACCCTGAAATATGTCTCAAGACACCGTGAAATATGTCTCAAGGAAACCCTCAAATATGTCTCAAGGCAACCCTCAAAAATGTCTCAAGACACCCCGAAATATGTTTCAAGACTCAACGAAAAATGTCTCAGGACACCCCAAAAAGTGTCTCAAGACACCCTCAAATATGTCTCAAGACACCCCGAAATATGTCCCAAGACACCCTGAAATATGTGTCAAAACACACCAAAAAGTGTCTCAAGACACCCTGAAATATGTCTCAGACACCCTGAAATATGTCTCAAGGCAACCCTCAAATATGTCTCAAGGTACCTTCAAATATGTCTCAAGCCTCCCCAAAATATGTTTTAAGACTCAACGAAAAATGTTTTAAGACTCAACGGAAAATGTCTCAAGACTTAAAGGAAAATGTCTCAAGACTCAACGGAAAATGTTTTAAGACTCAACGGAAAATGTCTCAAGACTCACCGGAAAATGTCTCAGGACACCCCAAAAAGTCTCAAGACACCACAAAAAGTGTCTCATCACACCCCAAAAAGTGTCTCACGACTTCCCTAAAAATGTCTCAGGAAACCCCAAAAAGTGTCTCACGACACCCCGAAAAATGTCTCAGAACACCATAAAAAGTGTCTCAAGACACCCCGAAATATGTCTCAAGACACCTTGAAATATGTCTTAAGACACCCTAAAATATGTCTCAAGACACCCTTAAATATGTCTCAAGGCAACCCTCAAATATGTCTCGAGGCAACCCTCAAATATGTCTCCAGACACCCTCAAATATGTCTCGAGGCAACCCTCAAATATGTCTCAAGACACCCTCAAATATGTCTCAAGGCACCCTCAAATATGTCTCAAGGCACCCTCAAAGTCTCTAGACACCCCAAAATATGTTTTAAGACTCAACGGAAAATGTCTCAAGACTCAACGGAAAATGTCTCAAGACTCAACGAAATATGTCTCAAGACACCCTGAAATATATCTCAAGCCACCCTGAAATATGTCTCAAGGCACCCTCAAATATGTCTCAAGGCAACCCTCAAATATGTCTCAAGGCAACCCTAAAATATGTCTCAAGGCATCCCTCAAATATGTCCCAAGACACCCCGAAATATGTTTCAAGACTCAACGAAAAATGTCTCAGGACACCCCAAAAAGTGTCTCAAGACAACATGAAATATGTCTCAAGACACCCTGAAATATGTCTCAAGACTCAACGAAATATGTCTCAAAACACCCCGAAATATGTCTCAAAACACACAAAAACGTGTATCAAGACACCCTGAAATATGCCTGAACACACCCTGAAATATATCTCAAGGCACCCTGAAATATGTCTCAAGGCACCCTCAAATATGTCTCTAGACACCCCGAAATATGTCTCAAGACTCAACGAAAAATGGCTCAAGGCACACTGAAATATGTTTCAAGACACCACGAAAATTGGCTCAAGACACCCTGAAATATGTTTGTAGACACCCCGAAATAGGTCTCAAGACTCAACGAAATATGTCTCAAGACACCACAAAATATGTCACAAAACACAACAAAAAGTGTCTCAAGACACCCTGAAATATGTCTCAAGACACCCTGAAATATGTCTAAAGGCACTTTCAAATATGTCTCAAGGCACCCTCAAATATGTCTCTAGACACCCCGAAATATGTTTAAAGACTCAGCATAAAATGTCTCAAGACACCCCGAAATATGTCTCAAGACACCCCAAAAAGTGTCTCCCGACTCCCCTAAAAATGTCTCAGGACACCCCAAAAAGAGTCTCACGAAACCCCGAAATATGCCTCAGGACACCCCAAAAAGTGTCTCAAGACACCCTGAAATATGTCTCAAGACACCCTGAAATATGTTTTAAGACTCAACGAAATATGTCTCAGGACACCCCGAAATATGTCTTAGGAAACACCCAAAAAGTCTCAAAACACCCCAAAAAGAGTCTTACGAAACCCCGAAATATGTCTCAGGACACCCCAAAAAGTGTCTCAAGATATCCAAAAATATTTCTCAAGACACCCTGAAATATCTCTCAAGACTCAACGAAATATGTCTCAAGACACCCCGAAATATTTCTCAAAACACACAAAAAAGTGTGTTAAGACACCCTGAAATATGTCTCAAGACACCCTGAAATATGTCTCAAGACACCCTGAAATTTGTCTCACGACACCCTGATATATGTCTCAAGACAACCTGAAATATGTCTCAAGGCAACCCTCAAATATGTCTCAAGGCAACCCTCAAATATGTCCCAAGGCAACCCTCAAATGTCTCAAGACACCCCAAAATATGTTTTAAGACTCAACGAAAAATGTTTTAAGACTCAACGAAAAATGTCTCAGGACATCCAAAAAAGTCTCAATACACTCCAAAAAGTGTCTCACGACACCCCGAAATATGTCTCTAGACACCTTGAAAAATGCATCTGGACTCCTTAAAAATAAATGAACAACAAAATGTATGCACTATCATTTGGAAAAAGTTGACATTTTTATTTTCATTGTTTCCATCAAAATCGTTTATTGTTGCTACTTTCAAAATCTTTGTTGTTTGAAAACTTTAGGTTCATTGTAGTAGGTTTAAATAGACGCACAAGCAGCATTCAGACTTCTGTTGAGTACCCATGATTTTAAAGAAAACGTATTAATAAAATAAATGAATCTACAACAAAATCTATGCACTATCATTTGGAAAAAGTTGACATTTTTATTTTCATTGCTCCCATCAAAATCCTTAATTTGTTGCCACTTTCAAAATCTTTGTTGTTTGAAAACTTTAGGTTCATTGTAGTAGGTTTAAAAAGACGCACAAGCAGCATTCAGACTTCTGTTGAGTACCCATGATTTTAAAGAAAACGTATTAATAAAATAAATGAATCTACAACAAAATCTATGCACTTTTATTTGCAAAAAGTTGACATTTTTATTTTCATTGCTCCCATCAAAATATTTTATTTGTTGCCACTTTCAAAATCTTTGTTGTTTGAAAACTTTAGGTTCATTGTAGTAGATTTAAAAAGACGCACAAGCAGCATTCAGACTTCTGTTGAATACCCATGATTTTAAAGAAAACGTATTAATAAAATAAATGAATCTACAACAAAATCTATGCACTATCATTTGGAAAAAGTTGACATTTTTATTTTCATTGTTTCCATTAAAATCCTTTATTGTTGCCACTTTAAAAATCTTTGTTGTTTGAAAACTTTAGGTTCATTGTAGTAGGTTTAAAAAGACGCACAAGCAGCATTCAGACTTCTGTTGAGCACCCATGATTTTAAAGAAAACGTATTAATAAAATAAATGAATCTACAACAAAATCTATGCACTATCATTTGCAAAAAGTTGACATTTTTATTTTCATTGCTCCCATCAAAATCCTTTATATGTTTCCACTTTCAAAATCTTTGTTGTTTGAAAACTTTAGGTTCATTGTAGTAGGTTTAAAAAGACGCACAAGCAGCATTCAGACTTCTGTTGAGTACCCATGATTTTAAAGAAAACGTATTAATAAAATAAATGAATCTACAACAAAATCTATGCACTATCATTTGGAAAAAGTTGACATTTTTATTTTCATTGTTTCCATTAAAATCCTTTATTGTTGCCACTTTCAAAATCTTTGTTGTTTGAAAACCTTAGGTTCATTGTAGTAGGTTTAAAAAGACGCACAAGCAGCATTCAGACTTCTGTTGAGTACCCATGATATTAAAGAAAACGTATTAATAAAATAAATGAATCTACAACAAAATCTATGCACTATCATTTGCAAAAAGTTGACATTTTTATTTTCATTGCTCCCATCAAAATCCTTTATTTGTTGCTACTTTCAAAATCTTTGTTGTTTCAAAACTTTAGGTTCATTGTAGTAGTTTTAAAAAGACGCACAAGCAGCATTCAGATTTCTGTTGAGTACCCATGATTTTAAAGAAAACGTATTAATAAAATAAATGAATCTACAACAAAATGTATGCACTATCATTTGGAAAAAGTTGACATTTTTATTTTCATTGTTTCCATTAAAATCTTTTATTGTTGCCAATTTCAAAATCTTTGTTGTTTGAAAACTTTAGGTTCATTGTAGTAGGTTTAAAAAGACGCACAAGCAGCATTCAGACTTCTGTTGAGTACCCATGATTTTAAAGAAAACGTATTATTAAAATAAATGAATCTACAACAAAATGTATGCACTATCATTTGGAAAAAGTTGACATTTTTATTTTCATTGTTTCCATTAAAATCTTTTATTGTTGCCACTTTCAAAATCTTTGTTGTTTGAAAACTTTAGGTTCATTGTAGTAGGTTTAAAAAGACGCACAAGCAGCATTCAGACTTCTGTTGAGTACCCATGATTTTAAAGAAAACGTATTATTAAAATAAATGAATCTACAACAAAATGTATGCACTATCATTTGGAAAAAGTTGACATTTTTATTTTCATTGCTCCCATCAAAATCCTTTATTTTTTGCCACTTTCAAAATCTTTGTTGTTTGAAAACCTTAGGTTCATTGTAGTAGGTTTAAAAAGACGCACAAGCAACATTCAGACTTCTGTTGAATACCCATGATTTTAAAGAAAACGTATTATAAAATATATGAATCTACAACAAAATGTATGCACTATCATTTGGAAAAAGTTGACATTTTTATTTTCATTGCTCCCATCAAAATCCTTAATTTGTTGCCACTTTCAAAATCTTTGTTGTTTGAAAACTTTAGGTTCATTGTAGTAGGTTTAAAAAGACGCACAAGCAGCATTCAGACTTCTGTTGAATACCCATGATTTTAAAGAAAACGTATTAATAAAATAAATGAATCTACAACAAAATCTCTGCACTATCATTTGGAAAAAGTTGACATTTTTATTTTCATTGTTTCAATTAAAATCCTTTATTGTTGCCACTTTCAAAATCTTTGTTGTTTGAAAACTTTAGGTTCATTGGAGTAGGTTTAAAAAGACGCACAAGCAGCATTCAGACTTCTGTTGAGTACCCATGATTTTAAAGAAAACGTATTATTAAAATAAATGAATCTACAACAAAATGTATGCACTATCATTTGGAAAAAGTTGACATTTTTATTTTCATTGCTCCCATCAAAATCCTTTATTTTTTGCCACTTTCAAAATCTTTGTTGTTTGAAAACCTTAGGTTCATTGTAGTAGGTTTAAAAAGACGCACAAGCAACATTCAGACTTCTGTTGAATACCCATGATTTTAAAGAAAACGTATTATAAAATATATGAATCTACAACAAAATGTATGCACTATCATTTGGAAAAAGTTGACATTTTTATTTTCATTGCTCCCATCAAAATCCTTAATTTGTTGCCACTTTCAAAATCTTTGTTGTTTGAAAACTTTAGGTTCATTGTAGTAGGTTTAAAAAGACGCACAAGCAGCATTCAGACTTCTGTTGAATACCCATGATTTTAAAGAAAACGTATTAATAAAATAAATGAATCTACAACAAAATCTCTGCACTATCATTTGGAAAAAGTTGACATTTTTATTTTCATTGTTTCAATTAAAATCCTTTATTGTTGCCACTTTCAAAATCTTTGTTGTTTGAAAACTTTAGGTTCATTGGAGTAGGTTTAAAAAGACGCACAAGCAGCATTTAGACTTCTGTTGAATACCCATGATTTTAAAGAAAACGTATTAATAAAATAAATGAATCTACAACAAAATCTATGCACTATCATTTGGAAAAAGTTGACATTTTTATTTTCATTGTTTCCATTAAAATCCTTTATTGTTTCCACTTTCAAAATCTTTGGTGTTTGAAAAATTTAGGTTCATTGGAGTAGGTTTAAAAAGACGCATAAGCAACATTCAGACTTCTGTTGAATACCCATGATTTTAAAGAAAACGTATTAATAAAATAAATGAATCTACAACAAAATCTATGCACTATCATTTGCAAAAAGTTGACATTTTTATTTTCATTGCTCCCATCAAAATCCTTTATTTGTTGCTACTTTCAAAATCTTTGTTGTTTGAAAAATTTAGGTTCATTGGAGTAGGTTTAAAAAGACGCACAAGCAGCATTCAGACTTCTGTTGAATACCCATGATTTTAAAGAAAACGTATTAATAAAATAAATGAATCTACAACAAAATCTATGCACTATCATTTGGAAAAAGTTGACATTTTTATTTTCATTGTTTCCATTAAAATCCTTTATTGCTTCCACTTTCAAAATCTTTGTTGTTTGAAAAATTTAGGTTCATTGGAGTAGGTTTAAAAAGACGCACAAGCAGCATTCAGACTTCTGTTGAATACCCATGATTTTAAAGAAAACGTATTAATAAAATAAATGAATCTACAACAAAATCTATGCACTATCATTTGGAAAAAGTTGACATTTTTATTTTCATTGCTCCCATCAAAATCCTTAATTTGTTGCCACTTTCAAAATCTTTGTTGTTTGAAAACCTTAGGTTCATTGTAGTAGGTTTAAAAAGACGCACAAGCAGCATTCAGACTTCTGTTGAATACCCATGATTTTAAAGAAAACGTATTAATAAAATAAATGAATCTACAACAAAATCTATGCACTATCATTTGGAAAAAGTTGACATTTTTATTTTTATTGTTTCCATTAAAATCCTTTATTGTTTCCACTTTCAAAATCTTTGTTGTTTGAAAAATTTAGGTTCATTGGAGTAGGTTTAAAAAGACGCACAAGCAGCATTCAGACTTCTGTTGAATACCCATGATTTTAAAGAAAACGTATTAATAAAATAAATGAATCTACAACAAAATCTATGCACTATCATTTGCAAAAAGTTGACATTTTTATTTTCATTGCTCCCATCAAAATCCTTTATTTGTTGCTACTTTCAAAATCTTTGTTGTTTGAAAAATTTAGGTTTATTGGAGTAGGTTTAAAAAGACGCACAAGCAGCATTCAGACTTCTGTTGAATACCCATGATTTTAAAGAAAACGTATTAATAAAATAAATGAATCTACAACAAAATCTATGCACTATCATTTGGAAAAAGTTGACATTTTTATTTTCATTGTTTCCATTAAAATCCTTTATTGCTTCCACTTTCAAAATCTTTGTTGTTTGAAAAATTTAGGTTCATTGGAGTAGGTTTAAAAAGACGCACAAGCAGCATTCAGACTTCTGTTGAATACCCATGATTTTAAAGAAAACGTATTAATAAAATAAATGAATCTACAACAAAATCTATGCACTATCATTTGGAAAAAGTTGACATTTTTATTTTTATTGCTCCCATCAAAATCCTTTATATGTTGCCACTTTCAAAATCTTTGTTGTTTGAAAACTTTAGGTTCATTGTAGCAGGTTTAAAAAGACGCACAAGCAGCATTCAGACTTCTGTTGAATACCCATGATTTTAAAGAAAACGTATTAATAAAATAAATGAATCTACAACAAAATGTATGCACTATCATTTGGAAAAAGTTGACATTTTTATTTTCATTGTTTCCATTAAAATCTTTTAATATTGCCACTTTCAAAATCTTTGTTGTTTGAAAACTTTAGGTTCATTGGAGTAGGTTTAAAAAGACGCATAAGCAACATTCAGACTTCTGTTGAATACCCATGATTTTAAAGAAAACGTATTAATAAAATAAATGAATCTACAACAAAATCTATGCACTATCATTTGCAAAAAGTTGACATTTTTATTTTCATTGCTCCCATCAAAATCCTTTATTTGTTGCTACTTTCAAAATCTTTGTTGTTTGAAAAATTTAGGTTTATTGGAGTAGGTTTAAAAAGACGCACAAGCAGCATTCAGACTTCTGTTGAATACCCATGATTTTAAAGAAAACGTATTAATAAAATAAATGAATCTACAACAAAATCTATGCACTATCATTTGGAAAAAGTTGACATTTTTATTTTCATTGTTTCCATTAAAATCCTTTATTGCTTCCACTTTCAAAATCTTTGTTGTTTGAAAAATTTAGGTTCATTGGAGTAGGTTTAAAAAGACGCACAAGCAGCATTCAGACTTCTGTTGAATACCCATGATTTTAAAGAAAACGTATTAATAAAATAAATGAATCTACAACAAAATCTATGCACTATCATTTGGAAAAAGTTGACATTTTTATTTTTATTGCTCCCATCAAAATCCTTTATATGTTGCCACTTTCAAAATCTTTGTTGTTTGAAAACTTTAGGTTCATTGTAGCAGGTTTAAAAAGACGCACAAGCAGCATTCAGACTTCTGTTGAATACCCATGATTTTAAAGAAAACGTATTAATAAAATAAATGAATCTACAACAAAATGTATGCACTATCATTTGGAAAAAGTTGACATTTTTATTTTCATTGTTTCCATTAAAATCTTTTAATATTGCCACTTTCAAAATCTTTGTTGTTTGAAAACTTTAGGTTCATTGGAGTAGGTTTAAAAAGACGCATAAGCAACATTCAGACTTCTGTTGAATACCCATGATTTTAAAGAAAACGTATTAATAAAATAAATGAATCTACAACAAAATCTATGCACTATCATTTGCAAAAAGTTGACATTTTTATTTTCATTGCTCCCATCAAAATCCTTTATTTGTTGCTACTTTCAAAATCTTTGTTGTTTGAAAAATTTAGGTTCATTGGAGTAGGTTTAAAAAGACGCACAAGCGGCATTCAGACTTCTGTTGAATACCCATGATTTTAAAGAAAACGTATTAATAAAATAAATGAATCTACAACAAAATCTATGCACTATCATTTGGAAAAAGTTGACATTTTTATTTTCATTGTTTCCATTAAAATCCTTTATTGCTTCCACTTTCAAAATCTTTGTTGTTTGAAAACCTTAGGTTCATTGTAGTAGGTTTAAAAAGACGCACAAGCAACATTCAGACTTCTGTTGAATACCCATGATTTTAAAGAAAACGTATTAATAAAATAAATGAATCTACAACAAAATCTATGCACTATCATTTGGAAAAAGTTGACATTTTTATTTTCATTGCTCCCATCAAAATCCTTAATTTGTTGCCACTTTCAAAATCTTTGTTGTTTGAAAACCTTAGGTTCATTGTAGTAGGTTTAAAAAGACGCACAAGCAGCATTCAGACTTCTGTTGAATACCCATGATTTTAAAGAAAACGTATTAATAAAATAAATGAATCTACAACAAAATCTATGCACTATCATTTGGAAAAAGTTGACATTTTTATTTTCATTGTTTCCATTAAAATCCTTTATTGCTTCCACTTTCAAAATCTTTGTTGTTTGAAAAATTTAGGTTCATTGGAGTAGGTTTAAAAAGACGCACAAGCAGCATTCAGACTTCTGTTGAATACCCATGATTTTAAAGAAAACGTATTAATAAAATAAATGAATCTACAACAAAATCTATGCACTATCATTTGGAAAAAGTTGACATTTTTATTTTCATTGTTTCCATTAAAATCTTTTATTGTTGCCACTTTCAAAATCTTTGTTGTTTGAAAACTTTAGGTTCATTGTAGTAGGTTTAAAAAGACGCACAAGCAGCATTCAGACTTCTGTTGAGTACCCATGATTTTAAAGAAAACGTATTAATAAAATAAATGAATCTACAACAAAATGTATGCACTATCATTTGGAAAAAGTTGACATTTTTATTTTCATTGCTCCCATCAAAATCCTTTATTTGTTGCCACTTTCAAAATCTTTGTTGTTTTAAAACCTTAGGTTCATTGTAGTAGGTTTAAAAAGACGCACAAGCAGCATTCAGACTTCTGTTGAATACCCATGATTTTAAAGAAAACGTATGAATAAAATAAATGAATCGACAACAAAATGTATGCACTATCATTTGGAAAAAGTTGACATTTTTATTTTCATTGCTCCCATCAAAATCCTTAATTTGTTGCCATTTTCAAAATCTTTGTTGTTTGAAAACTTTAGGTTCATTGTAGTAGGTTTAAAAAGACGCACAAGCAGCATTCAGACTTCTGTTGAATACCCATGATTTTAAAGAAAACGTATTAATAAAATAAATGAATCTACAACAAAATCTATGCACTATCATTTGGAAAAAGTGGACATTTTTATTTTCATTGCTCCCATCAAAATCCTTTATTTGTTGCCACTTTCAAAATCTTTGTTGTTTGAAAACTTTAGGTTCATTGTAGCAGGTTTAAAAAGACGCACAAGCAGCATTCAGACTTCTGTTGAATACCCATGATTTTAAAGAAAACGTATTAATAAAATAAATGAATCTACAACAAAATCTATGCACTATCATTTGGAAAAAGTTGACATTTTTATTTTCATTGCTCCCATCAAAATCCTTCATTTGTTGCCACTTTCAAAATCTTTGTTGTTTGAAAACATTAGGTTCATTGTAGCAGGTTTAAAAAGACGCACAAGCAGCATTCAGACTTCTGTTGAATACCCATGATTTTAAAGAAAACGTATTAATAAAATAAATGAATCTACAACAAAATCTATGCACTATCATTTAGAAAAAGTTGACATTTTTATTTTCATTGTTTCAATTAAAATCCTTTATTCTTGCCACTTTCAAAATCTTTGTTGTTTGAAAACTTTAGGTTCATTGGAGTAGGTTTAAAAAGACGCACAAGCAGCATTCAGACTTCTGCTGAGTACCCATGATTTTAAAGAAAACGTATTAATAAAATAAATGAATCTACAACAAAATCTATGCACTATCATTTGGAAAAAGTTGACATTTTTATTTTCATTGCTCCCATCAAAATCCTTTATTTGTTGCCACTTTCAAAATCTTTGTTGTTTGAAAACTTTAGGTTCATTGTAGTAGGTTTAAAAAGACGCACAAGCAGCATTCAGACTTCTGTTGAATACCCATGATTTTAAAGAAAACGTATTAATAAAATAAATGAATCTACAACAAAATCTATGCGCTATCATTTGGAAAAAGTTGACATTTTTATTTTCATTGCTCCCATCAAAATCCTTTATTTGTTGCCACTTTCAAAATCTTTGTTGTTTGAAAACATTAGGTTCATTGTAGCAGGTTTAAAAAGACGCACAAGCAGCATTCAGACTTCTGTTGAATACCCATGATTTTAAAGAAAACGTATTAATAAAATAAATGAATCTACAACAAAATCTATGCACTATCATTTGGAAAAAGTTGACATTTTTATTTTCATTGTTTCAATTAAAATCCTTTATTGTTGCCACTTTCAAAATCTTTGTTGTTTGAAAACTTTAGGTTCATTGGAGTAGGTTTAAAAAGACGCACAAGCAGCATTCAGACTTCTGTTGAATACCCATGATTTTAAAGAAAACGTATTAATAAAATAAATGAATCTACAACAAAATGTATGCACTATCATTTGGAAAAAGTTGACATTTTTATTTTCATTGCTCCAATCAAAATCCTTAATTTGTTGCCACTTTCAAAATCTTTGTTGTTTGAAAACTTTAGATTCATTGTAGTAGGTTTAAATAGACGCACAAGCAGCATTCAGACTTCTGTTGAATACCCATGGTTTTAAAGAAAACGTATTAATAAAATAAATGAATCTACAACAAAATCTATGCACTATCATTTGGAAAAAGTTGACTTTTATTTTCATTGTTTCCATTAAAATCTTTTATTGTTGCCACTTTCAAAATCTTTGTTGTTTGAAAACTTTAGGTTCATTGTAGTAGATTTAAAAAGACGCACAAGCAACATTCAGACTTCTGTTGAATACCCATGATTTTAAAGAAAACGTATTAATAAAATAAATGAATCTATAACAAAATGTATGCACTATCATTTGGAAAAAGTTGACATTTTTATTTTCATTGCTCCCATCAAAATCCTTAATTTGTTGCCATTTTCAAAATCTTTGTTGTTTGAAAACTTTAGGTTCATTGTTGTAGGTTTAAAAAGACGCACAAGCAGCATTCAGACTTCTGTTGAATACCCATGATTTTAAAGAAAACGTATTAATAAAATAAATGAATCTACAACAAAATCTATGCACTATCATTTGGAAAAAGTTGACATTTTTATTTTCATTGCTCCCATCAAAATCCTTTATTTGTTGCTACTTTCAAAATCTTTGTTGTTTGAAAACTTTAGGTTCATTGTAGTAGGTTTAAAAAGACGCACAAGCAGCATTCAGACTTCTGTTGAGTACCCATGATTTTAAAGAAAACGTATTAATAAAATAAATGAATCTACAACAAAATGTATGCACTATCATTTGGAAAAAGTTGACATTTTTATTTTCATTGCTCCCATCAAAATCCTTAATTTGTTGCCACTTTCAAAATCTTTGTTGTTTGAAAACTTTAGATTCATTGTAGTAGGTTTAAAAAGACGCACAAGCAGCATTCAGACTTCTGTTGAATACCCATGGTTTTAAAGAAAACGTATTAATAAAATAAATGAATCTACAACAAAATCTATGCACTATCATTTGGAAAAAGTTGACATTTTTATTTTCATTGTTTCAATTAAAATCCTTTATTGTTGCCACTTTCAAAATCTTTGTTGTTTGAAAACTTTAGGTTCATTGGAGTAGGTTTAAAAAGACGCACAAGCAGCATTCAGACTTCTGTTGAATACCCATGATTTTAAAGAAAACGTATTAATAAAATAAATGAATCTACAACAAAATCTATGCACTATCATTTGGAAAAAGTTGACATTTTTATTTTCATTGCTCCCATCAAAATCCTTTATTTGTTGCCACTTTCAAAATCTTTGTTGTTTGAAAACTTTAGGTTCATTGTAGCAGGTTTAAAAAGACGCACAAGCAGCATTCAGACTTCTGTTGAATACCCATGATTTTAAAGAAAACGTATTAATAAAATAAATGAATCTACAACAAAATGTATGCACTATCATTTGGAAAAAGTTGACATTTTTATTTTCATTGCTCCCATCAAAATCCTTTATTTGTTGCCACTTTCAAAATCTTTGTTGTTTGAAAACATTAGGTTCATTGTAGCAGGTTTAAAAAGACGCACAAGCAGCATTCAGACTTCTGTTGAATACCCATGATTTTAAAGAAAACGTATTAATAAAATAAATGAATCTACAACAAAATCTATGCACTATCATTTGGAAAAAGTTGACATTTTTATTTTCATTGTTTCAATTAAAATCCTTTATTGTTGCCACTTTCAAAATCTTTGTTGTTTGAAAACTTTAGGTTCATTGGAGTAGGTTTAAAAAGACGCACAAGCAGCATTCAGACTTCTGTTGAATACCCATGATTTTAAAGAAAACGTATTAATAAAATAAATGAATCTACAACAAAATGTATGCACTATCATTTGGAAAAAGTTGACATTTTTATTTTCATTGCTCCAATCAAAATCCTTAATTTGTTGCCACTTTCAAAATCTTTGTTGTTTGAAAACTTTAGATTCATTGTAGTAGGTTTAAATAGACGCACAAGCAGCATTCAGACTTCTGTTGAATACCCATGGTTTTAAAGAAAACGTATTAATAAAATAAATGAATCTACAACAAAATCTATGCACTATCATTTGGAAAAAGTTGACTTTTATTTTCATTGTTTCCATTAAAATCTTTTATTGTTGCCACTTTCAAAATCTTTGTTGTTTGAAAACTTTAGGTTCATTGTAGTAGATTTAAAAAGACGCACAAGCAACATTCAGACTTCTGTTGAATACCCATGATTTTAAAGAAAACGTATTAATAAAATAAATGAATCTATAACAAAATGTATGCACTATCATTTGGAAAAAGTTGACATTTTTATTTTCATTGCTCCCATCAAAATCCTTAATTTGTTGCCATTTTCAAAATCTTTGTTGTTTGAAAACTTTAGGTTCATTGTTGTAGGTTTAAAAAGACGCACAAGCAGCATTCAGACTTCTGTTGAATACCCATGATTTTAAAGAAAACGTATTAATAAAATAAATGAATCTACAACAAAATCTATGCACTATCATTTGGAAAAAGTTGACATTTTTATTTTCATTGCTCCCATCAAAATCCTTTATTTGTTGCTACTTTCAAAATCTTTGTTGTTTGAAAACTTTAGGTTCATTGTAGTAGGTTTAAAAAGACGCACAAGCAGCATTCAGACTTCTGTTGAGTACCCATGATTTTAAAGAAAACGTATTAATAAAATAAATGAATCTACAACAAAATGTATGCACTATCATTTGGAAAAAGTTGACATTTTTATTTTCATTGCTCCCATCAAAATCCTTAATTTGTTGCCACTTTCAAAATCTTTGTTGTTTGAAAACTTTAGATTCATTGTAGTAGGTTTAAAAAGACGCACAAGCAGCATTCAGACTTCTGTTGAATACCCATGGTTTTAAAGAAAACGTATTAATAAAATAAATGAATCTACAACAAAATCTATGCACTATCATTTGGAAAAAGTTGACATTTTTATTTTCATTGTTTCCATTAAAATCTTTTATTGTTGCCACTTTCAAAATCTTTGTTGTTTGAAAACTTTGGGTTCATTGTAGTAGATTTAAAAAGACGCACAAGCAACATTCAGACTTCTGTTGAATACCCATGATTTTAAAGAAAGCGTATTAATAACATAAATGAATCTACAACAAAATCTATGCACTATCATTTGGAAAAAGTGGACATTTTTATTTTCATTGTTTCCATTAAAATCTATTATTGTTGCCACTTTCAAAATCTTTGTTGTTTGAAAACTTTAGGTTCATTGTAGTAGGTTTAAAAAGACGCACAAGCAACATTCAGACTTCTGTTGAGTACCCATGATTTTAAAGAAAACGTATTATTAAAATAAATGAATCTACAACAAAATGTATGCACTATCATTTGGAAAAAGTTGACATTTTTATTTTCATTGCTCCCATCAAAATCCTTTATTTGTTGCCACTTTCAAAATGTTTGTTGTTTGAAAACCTTAGGTTCATTGTAGTAGGTTTAAAAAGACGCACAAGCAGCATTCAGACTTCTGTTGAATACCCATGGTTTTAAAGAAAACGTATTAATAAAATAAATGAATCTACAACAAAATCTATGCGCTATCATTTGGAAAAAGTTGACATTTTTATTTTCATTGCTCCCATCAAAATCCTTTATTTGTTGCCACTTTCAAAATCTTTGTTGTTTGAAAACATTAGGTTCATTGTAGCAGGTGTAAAAAGACGCACAAGCAGCATTCAGACTTCTGTTGAATACCCATGATTTTAAAGAAAACGTATTAATAAAATAAATGAATCTACAACAAAATCTATGCACTATCATTTGGAAAAAGTTGACATTTTTATTTTCATTGTTTCAATTAAAATCCTTTATTGTTGCCACTTTCAAAATCTTTGTTGTTTGAAAACTTTAGGTTCATTGGAGTAGGTTTAAAAAGACGCACAAGCAGCATTCAGACTTCTGTTGAATACCCATGATTTTAAAGAAAACGTATTAATAAAATAAATGAATCTACAACAAAATCTATGCACTATCATTTGGAAAAAGTTGACATTTTTATTTTCATTGCTCCCATCAAAATCCTTTATTTATTGCTACTTTCAAAATCTTTGTTGTTTGAAAACTTTAGGTTCATTGTAGTAGGTTTAAAAAGACGCACAAGCAGCATTCAGACTTCTGTTGAATACCCATGATTTTAAAGAAAACGTATTAATAAAATAAATGAATCTACAACAAAATCTATGCACTATCATTTGGAAAAAGTTGACATTTTTATTTTCATTGCTCCAATCAAAATCCTTAATTTGTTGCCACTTTCAAAATCTTTGTTGTTTGAAAACTTTAGATTCATTGTAGTAGGTTTAAATAGACGCACAAGCAGCATTCAGACTTCTGTTGAATACCCATGGTTTTAAAGAAAACGTATTAATAAAATAAATGAATCTACAACAAAATCTATGCACTATCATTTGGAAAAAGTTGACATTTTTATTTTCATTGTTTCCATTAAAATCTTTTATTGTTGCCACTTTCAAAATCTTTGTTGTTTGAAAACCTTAGGTTCATTGTAGTAGGTTTAAAAAGACGCACAAGCAGCATTCAGACTTCTGTTGAATACCCATGATTTTAAAGAAAACGTATTAATAAAATAAATGAATCTACAACAAAATCTATGCACTATCATTTGGAAAAAGTTGACATTTTTATTTTCATTGCTCCCATCAAAATCCTTTATTTGTTGCCACTTTCAAAATCTTTGTTGTTTGAAAACTTTAGGTTCATTGTAGTAGGTTTAAAAAGACGCACAAGCAGCATTCAGACTTCTGTTGAATACCCATGATTTTAAAGAAAACGTATTAATAAAATAAATGAATCTACAACAAAATCTATGCACTATCATTTGGAAAAAGTTGACATTTTTATTTTCATTGCTCCCATCAAAATCCTTTATTTGTTGCCACTTTCAAAATCTTTGTTGTTTGAAAACTTTAGGTTCATTGTAGTAGGTTTAAAAAGACGCACAAGCAGCATTCAGACTTCTGTTGAATACCCATGATTTTAAAGAAAACGTATTAATAAAATAAATGAATCTACAACAAAATCTATGCACTATCATTTGGAAAAAGTTGACATTTTTATTTTCATTGTTTCAATTAAAATCCTTTATTGTTGCCACTTTCAAAATCTTTGTTGTTTGAAAACTTTAGGTTCATTGGAGTAGGTTTAAAAAGACGCACAAGCAGCATTCAGACTTCTGTTGAATACCCATGATTTTAAAGAAAACGTATTAATAAAATAAATGAATCTACAACAAAATCTATGCACTATCATTTGGAAAAAGTTGACATTTTTATTTTCATTGCTCCCATCAAAATCCTTTATTTGTTGCCACTTTCAAAATCTTTGTTGTTTGAAAACTTTAGGTTCATTGTAGTAGGTTTAAAAAGACGCACAAGCAGCATTCAGACTTCTGTTGAATACCCATGATTTTAAAGAAAACGTATTAATAAAATAAATGAATCTACAACAAAATCTATGCACTATCATTTGGAAAAAGTTGACATTTTTATTTTCATTGTTTCAATTAAAATCCTTTATTTGTTGCCACTTTCAAAATCTTTGTTGTTTGAAAACTTTAGGTTCATTGTAGTAGGTTTAAAAAGACGCACAAGCAGCATTCAGACTTCTGTTGAATACCCATGATTTTAAAGAAAACGTATTAATAAAATAAATGAATCTACAACAAAATCTATGCACTATCATTTGGAAAAAGTTGACATTTTTATTTTCATTGCTCCCATCAAAATCCTTTATTTGTTGCCACTTTCAAAATCTTTGTTGTTTGAAAACTTTAGGTTCATTGTAGTAGGTTTAAAAAGACGCACAAGCAGCATTCAGACTTCTGTTGAATACCCATGATTTTAAAGAAAACGTATTAATAAAATAAATGAATCTACAACAAAATCTATGCACTATCATTTGGAAAAAGTTGACATTTTTATTTTCATTGCTCCCATCAAAATCCTTTATTTGTTGCTACTTTCAAAATCTTTGTTGTTTGAAAACTTTAGGTTCATTGTAGTAGGTTTAAAAAGACGCACAAGCAGCATTCAGACTTCTGTTGAATACCCATGATTTTAAAGAAAACGTATTAATAAAATAAATGAATCTATAACAAAATGTATGCACTATCATTTGGAAAAAGTTGACATTTTTATTTTCATTGCTCCCATCAAAATCCTTAATTTGTTGCCATTTTCAAAATCTTTGTTGTTTGAAAACTTTAGGTTCATTGTAGTAGGTTTAAAAAGACGCACAAGCAGCATTCAGACTTCTGTTGAATACCCATGATTTTAAAGAAAACGTATTAATAAAATAAATGAATCTACAACAAAATCTATGCACTATCATTTGGAAAAAGTTGACATTTTTATTTTCATTGCTCCCATCAAAATCCTTTATTTGTTGCTACTTTCAAAATCTTTGTTGTTTGAAAACTTTAGGTTCATTGTAGTAGGTTTAAAAAGACGCACAAGCAGCATTCAGACTTCTGTTGAGTACCCATGATTTTAAAGAAAACGTATTAATAAAATAAATGAATCTACAACAAAATGTATGCACTATCATTTGGAAAAAGTTGACATTTTTATTTTCATTGCTCCCATCAAAATCCTTAATTTGTTGCCACTTTCAAAATCTTTGTTGTTTGAAAACTTTAGATTCATTGTAGTAGGTTTAAAAAGACGCACAAGCAGCATTCAGACTTCTGTTGAATACCCATGGTTTTAAAGAAAACGTATTAATAAAATAAATGAATCTACAACAAAATCTATGCACTATCATTTGGAAAAAGTTGACATTTTTATTTTCATTGTTTCCATTAAAATCTTTTATTGTTGCCACTTTCAAAATCTTTGTTGTTTGAAAACTTTGGGTTCATTGTAGTAGATTTAAAAAGACGCACAAGCAACATTCAGACTTCTGTTGAATACCCATGATTTTAAAGAAAGCGTATTAATAACATAAATGAATCTACAACAAAATCTATGCACTATCATTTGGAAAAAGTTGACATTTTTATTTTCATTGTTTCCATTAAAATCTATTATTGTTGCCACTTTCAAAATCTTTGTTGTTTGAAAACTTTAGGTTCATTGTAGTAGGTTTAAAAAGACGCACAAGCAACATTCAGACTTCTGTTGAGTACCCATGATTTTAAAGAAAACGTATTATTAAAATAAATGAATCTACAACAAAATGTATGCACTATCATTTGGAAAAAGTTGACATTTTTATTTTCATTGCTCCCATCAAAATCCTTTATTTGTTGCCACTTTCAAAATCTTTGTTGTTTGAAAACCTTAGGTTCATTGTAGTAGGTTTAAAAAGACGCACAAGCAGCATTCAGACTTCTGTTGAATACCCATGATTTTAAAGAAAACGTATTAATAAAATAAATGAATCTACAACAAAATGTATGCACTATCATTTGGAAAAAGTTGACATTTTTATTTTCATTGCTCCCATCAAAATCCTTAATTTGTTGCCATTTTCAAAATCTTTGTTGTTTGAAAACTTTAGGTTCATTGTAGTAGGTTTAAAAAGACGCACAAGCAGCATTCAGACTTCTGTTGAATACCCATGATTTTAAAGAAAACGTATTAATAAAATAAATGAATCTACAACAAAATCTATGCACTATCATTTGGAAAAAGTTGACATTTTTATTTTCATTGCTCCCATCAAAATCCTTTATTTGTTGCTACTTTCAAAATCTTTGTTGTTTGAAAACTTTAGGTTCATTGTAGTAGGTTTAAAAAGACGCACAAGCAGCATTCAGACTTCTGTTGAATACCCATGATTTTAAAGAAAACGTATTAATAAAATAAATGAATCTACAACAAAATGTATGCACTATCATTTGGAAAAAGTTGACATTTTTATTTTCATTGCTCCCATCAAAATCCTTAATTTGTTGCCACTTTCAAAATCTTTGTTGTTTGAAAACTTTAGATTCATTGTAGTAGGTTTAAAAAGACGCACAAGCAGCATTCAGACTTCTGTTGAATACCCATGGTTTTAAAGAAAACGTATTAATAAAATAAATGAATCTACAACAAAATCTATGCACTATCATTTGGAAAAAGTTGACATTTTTATTTTCATTGTTTCCATTAAAATCTTTTATTTGTTGCCACTTTCAAAATCTTTGTTGTTTGAAAACTTTGGGTTCATTGTAGTAGATTTAAAAAGACGCACAAGCAACATTCAGACTTCTGTTGAATACCCATGATTTTAAAGAAAACGTATTAATAACATAAATGAATCTACAACAAAATCTATGCACTATCATTTGGAAAAAGTTGACATTTTTATTTTCATTGTTTCCATTAAAATCTATTATTGTTGCCACTTTCAAAATCTTTGTTGTTTGAAAACTTTAGGTTCATTGTAGTAGGTTTAAAAAGACGCACAAGCAACATTCAGACTTCTGTTGAGTACCCATGATTTTAAAGAAAACGTATTATTAAAATAAATGAATCTACAACAAAATGTATGCACTATCATTTGGAAAAAGTTGACATTTTTATTTTCATTGCTCCCATCAAAATCCTTTATTTGTTGCCACTTTCAAAATCTTTGTTGTTTGAAAACCTTAGGTTCATTGTAGTAGGTTTAAAAAGACGCACAAGCAGCATTCAGACTTCTGTTGAATACCCATGATTTTAAAGAAAACGTATTAATAAAATAAATGAATCTACAACAAAATGTATGCACTATCATTTGGAAAAAGTTGACATTTTTATTTTCATTGCTCCCATCAAAATCCTTAATTTGTTGCCACTTTCAAAATCTTTGTTGTTTGAAAAATTTAGGTTCATTGGAGTAGGTTTAAAAAGACGCACAAGCAGCATTCAGACTTCTGTTGAATGCCCATGATTTTAAAGAAAACGTATTAATAAAATAAATGAATCTACAACAAAATCTATGCACTATCATTTGGAAAAAGTTGACATTTTTATTTTCATTGCTCCCATCAAAATCCTTTATTTGTTGCCACTTTCAAAATCTTTGTTGTTTGAAAACTTTAGGTTCATTGTAGTAGGTTTAAAAAGACGCACAAGCAGCATTCAGACTTCTGTTGAATACCCATGATTTTAAAGAAAACGTAT
Source organism: Tomocerus qinae (assembly GCA_020055645.1). Lineage (NCBI taxonomy): Eukaryota > Metazoa > Arthropoda > Collembola > Entomobryomorpha > Tomoceridae > Tomocerus > Tomocerus qinae. Next base: position 129,091,370 of record CM034546.1, read on the forward strand.
TAATAAAATAAATGAATCTACAACAAAATGTATGCACTATCATTTGGAAAAAGTTGACATTTTTATTTTCATTGCTCCCATCAAAATCCTTTATTTGTTGCCACTTTCAAAATCTTTGTTGTTTGAAAACTTTAGGTTCATTGTAGCAGGTTTAAAAAGACGCACAAGCAGCATTCAGACTTCTGTTGAATACCCATGATTTTAAAGAAAACGTATTAATAAAATAAATGAATCTACAACAAAATCTATGCACTATCATTTGGAAAAAGTTGACATTTTTATTTTCATTGTTTCAATTAAAATCCATTATTGTTGCCACTTTCAAAATCTTTATTGTTTGAAAACTTTAGGTTCATTGGAGTAGGTTTAAAAAGACGCACAAGCAGCATTCAGACTTCTGTTGAATACCCATGATTTTAAAGAAAACGTATTAATAAAATAAATGAATCTACAACAAAATGTATGCACTATCATTTGGAAAAAGTTGACATTTTTATTTTCATTGCTCCCATCAAAATCCTTTATTTGTTGCCACTTTCAAAATCTTTGTTGTTTGAAAACTTTAGGTTCATTGTAGTAGGTTTAAAAAGACGCACAAGCAGCATTCAGGCTTCTGTTGTGTACCCATGATTTTAAAGAAAACGTATTATTAAAATAAATGAATCTACAACAAAATGTATGCACTTTCATTTGGAAAAAGTTGACATTTTTATTTTCATTGCTCCCATCAAAATCCTTTATTTGTTGCCACTTTCAAAATCTTTGTTGTTTGAAAACCTTAGGTTCATTGTAGTAGGTTTAAAAAGACGCACAAGCAGCATTCAGACTTCTGTTGAATACCCATGATTTTAAAGAAAACGTATTAATAAAATAAATGAATCTACAACAAAATGTATGCACTATCATTTGGAAAAAGTTGACATTTTTATTTTCATTGCTCCCATCAAAATCCTTTATTTGTTGCCACTTTCAAAATCTTTGTTGTTTGAAAACTTTAGGTTCATTGTAGTAGGTTTAAAAAGACGCACAAGCAGCATTCAGACTTCTGTTGAATACCCATGATTTTAAAGAAAACGTATTAATAAAATAAATGAATCTACAACAAAATCTATGCACTATCATTTGGAAAAAGTTGACATTTTTATTTTCATTGCTCCCATCAAAATCCTTTATTTGTTGCCACTTTCAAAATCTTTGTTGTTTGAAAACTTTAGGTTCATTGTAGTAGGTTTAAAAAGACGCACAAGCAGCATTCAGACTTCTGTTGAATACCCATGATTTTAAAGAAAACGTATTAATAAAATAAATGAATCTACAACAAAATGTATGCACTATCATTTGGAAAAAGTTGACATTTTTATTTTCATTGCTCCCATCAAAATCCTTTATTTGTTGCCACTTTCAAAATCTTTGTTGTTTGAAAACTTTAGGTTCATTGTAGTAGGTTTAAAAAGACGCACAAGCAGCATTCAGACTTCTGTTGAATACCCATGATTTTAAAGAAAACGTATTAATAAAATAAATGAATCTACAACAAAATCTATGCACTATCATTTGGAAAAAGTTGACATTTTTATTTTCATTGTTCCCATTAAAATCTTTTATTTATTGCCACTTTCAAAATCTTTGTTGTTTGAAAACTTTAGGTTCATTGGAGTAGGTTTAAAAAGACGCACAAGCAGCATTCAGACTTCTGTTGAATACCCATGATTTTAAAGAAAACGTATTAATAAAATAAATGAATCTACAACAAAATCTATGCACTATCATTTGGAAAAAGTTGACATTTTTATTTTCATTGCTCCCATCAAAATCTTTTATTTGTTGCCACTTTCAAAATCTTTGTTGTTTGAAAACTTTAGGTTCATTGTAGTAGGTTTAAAAAGACGCACAAGCAGCATTCAGACTTCTGTTGAATACCCATGATTTTAAAGAAAACGTATTAATAAAATAAATGAATCTACAACAAAATCTATGCACTATCATTTGGAAAAAGTTGACATTTTTATTTTCATTGCTCCCATCAAAATCCTTTATTTGTTGCCACTTTCAAAATCTTTGTTGTTTGAAAACTTTAGGTTCATTGTAGTAGGTTTAAAAAGACGCACAAGCAGCATTCAGACTTCTGTTGAATACCCATGATTTTAAAGAAAACGTATTAATAAAATAAATGAATCTACAACAAAATCTATGCACTATCATTTGGAAAAAGTTGACATTTTTATTTTCATTGTTTCCATTAAAATCTTTTATTTGTTGCCACTTTCAAAATCTTTGTTGTTTGAAAACTTTAGGTTCATTGTAGTAGGTTTAAAAAGACGCACAAGCAGCATTCAGACTTCTGTTGAATACCCATGATTTTAAAGAAAACGTATTAATAAAATAAATGAATCTACAACAAAATCTATGCACTATCATTTGGAAAAAGTTGACATTTTTATTTTCATTGCTCCCATCAAAATCCTTTAATTTGTTGCCACTTTCAAAATCTTTGTTGTTTGAAAACTTTAGGTTCATTGTAGCAGGTTTAAAAAGACGCACAAGCAGCATTCAGACTTCTGTTGAATACCCATGATTTTAAAGAAAACGTATTAATAAAATAAATGAATCTACAACAAAATGTATGCACTATCATTTGGAAAAAGTTGACATTTTTATTTTCATTGCTCCCATCAAAATCCTTTATTTGTTGCCACTTTCAAAATCTTTGTTGTTTGAAAACTTTAGGTTCATTGTAGTAGGTTTAAAAAGACGCACAAGCAGCATTCAGACTTCTGTTGAATACCCATGATTTTAAAGAAAACGTATTAATAAAATAAATGAATCTACAACAAAATCTATGCACTATCATTTGGAAAAAGTTGACATTTTTATTTTCATTGTTTCCATTAAAATCTTTTATTATTGCCACTTTCAAAATCTTTGTTGTTTGAAAACTTTAGGTTCATTGTAGTAGGTTTAAAAAGACGCACAAGCAGCATTCAGACTTCTGTTGAATACCCATGATTTTAAAGAAAACGTATTAATAAAATAAATGAATCTACAACAAAATCTATGCACTATCATTTGGAAAAAGTTGACATTTTTATTTTCATTGCTCCCATTAAAATCTTTTATTTTTTGCCACTTTCAAAATCTTTGTTGTTTGAAAACTTTAGGTTCATTGTAGTAGGTTTAAAAAGACGCACAAGCAGCATTCAGACTTCTGTTGAATACCCATGATTTTAAAGAAAACGTATTAATAAAATAAATGAATCTACAACAAAATCTATGCACTATCATTTGGAAAAAGTTGACATTTTTATTTTCATTGCTCCCATCAAAATCCTTTATTTGTTGCCACTTTCAAAATCTTTGTTGTTTGAAAACTTTAGGTTCATTGTAGCAGGTTTAAAAAGACGCACAAGCAGCATTCAGACTTCTGTTGAATACCCATGATTTTAAAGAAAACGTATTAATAAAATAAATGAATCTACAACAAAATCTATGCACTATCATTTGGAAAAAGTTGACATTTTTATTTTCATTGCTCCCATCAAAATCCTTTATTGTTGCCACTTTCAAAATCTTTGTTGTTTGAAAACTTTAGGTTCATTGTAGTAGGTTTAAAAAGACGCACAAGCAGCATTCAGACTTCTGTTGAATACCCATGATTTTAAAGAAAACGTATTAATAAAATAAATGAATCTACAACAAAATCTATGCACTATCATTTGGAAAAAGTTGACATTTTTATTTTCATTGCTCCCATCAAAATCCTTTAATTTGTTGCCACTTTCAAAATCTTTGTTGTTTGAAAACTTTAGGTTCATTGTAGTAGGTTTAAAAAGACGCACAAGCAGCATTCAGACTTCTGTTGAATACCCATGATTTTAAAGAAAACGTATTAATAAAATAAATGAATCTACAACAAAATCTATGCACTATCATTTGGAAAAAGTTGACATTTTTATTTTCATTGCTCCCATCAAAATCCTTTATTTGTTGCTACTTTCAAAATCTTTGTTGTTTGAAAACTTTAGGTTCATTGTAGTAGGTTTAAAAAGACGCACAAGCAGCATTCAGACTTCTGTTGAGTACCCATGATTTTAAAGAAAACGTATTAATAAAATAAATGAATCTACAACAAAATCTATGCACTATCATTTGGAAAAAGTTGACATTTTTATTTTCATTGTTTCCATTAAAATCTTTTATTATTGCCACTTTCAAAATCTTTGTTGTTTGAAAACTTTAGGTTCATTGTAGTAGGTTTAAAAAGACGCACAAGCAGCATTCAGACTTCTGTTGAGTACCCATGATTTTAAAGAAAACGTATTATTAAAATAAATGAATCTACAACAAAATATATGCACTATCATTTGGAAAAAGTTGACATTTTTATTTTCATTGATCCCATTAAAAATCTTTATTTTTTGCCACTTTCAAAATCTTTGTTGTTTGAAAACCTAAGGTTCATTGTAGTAGGTTTAAAAAGACGCACAAGCAGCATTCAGACTTCTGTTGAATATCCATGATTTTAAAGAAAACGTATTAATAAAATAAATGAATCTACAACAAAATGTATGCACTATCATTTGGAAAAAGTTGACATTTTTATTTTCATTGCTCCCATCAAAATCCTTTATTTGTTGCCACTTTCAAAATCTTTGTTGTTTGAAAACTTTAGGTTCATTGTAGCAGGTTTAAAAAGACGCACAAGCAACATTCAGACTTCTGTTGAATACCCATGATTTTAAAGAAAACGTATTAATAAAATAAATGAATCTACAACAAAATCTATGCACTATCATTTGGAAAAAGTTGACATTTTTATTTTCATTGCTCTCATCAAAATCCTTTATTTGCTGCCACTTTCAAAATCTTTGTTGTTTGAAAACTTTAGGTTCATTGGAGTAGGTTTAAAAAGACGCACAAGCAGCATTCAGACTTCTGTTGAATACCCATGATTTTAAAGAAAACGTATTAATAAAATAAATGAATCTACAACAAAATCTATGCACTATCATTTGGAAAAAGTTGACATTTTTATTTTCATTGCTCTCATCAAAATCCTTTATTTGTTGCCACTTTCAAAATCTTTGTTGTTTGAAAACTTTAGGTTCATTGTATTAGGTTTAAAAAGACGCACAAGCAGCATTCAGACTTCTGTTGAATACCCATGATTTTAAAGAAAACGTATTAATAAAATAAATGAATCTACAACAAAATCTATGCACTATCATTTGGAAAAACTTGACATTTTTATTTTCATTGTTTCCATTAAAATCTTTTATTTGTTGCCACTTTCAAAATCTTTGTTGTTTGAAAACTTTAGGTTCATTGGAGTAGGTTTAAAAAGACGCATAAGCAACATTCAGACTTCTGTTGAATACCCATGATTTTAAAGAAAACGTATTAATAAAATAAATGAATCTACAACAAAATCTATGCACTATCATTTGGAAAAAGTTGACATTTTTATTTTCATTGCTCCCATCAAAATCCTTTATTTATTGCCACTTTCAAAATCTTTGTTGTTTGAAAACTTTAGGTTCATTGTAGTAGGTTTAAAAAGACGCACAAGCAGCATTCAGACTTCTGTTGAATACCCATGATTTTAAAGAAAACGTATTAATAAAATAAATGAATCTACAACAAAATCTATGCACTATCATTTGGAAAAAGTTGACAATTTTATTTTCATTGTTTCCATTAAAATCTTTTATTGTTGCCACTTTCAAAATCTTTGTTGTTTGAAAACTTTAGGTTCCTTGGAGTAGGTTTAAAAAGACGCATAAGCAACATTCAGACTTCTGTTGAATACCCATGATTTTAAAGAAAACGTATTAATAAAATAAATGAATCTACAACAAAATCTATGCACTATCATTTGGAAAAAGTTTACATTTTTTGTTTCATTGCTCCCATCAAAATCCTTTATTTGTTGCTACTTTCAAAATCTTTGTTGTTTGAAAACTTTAGGTTCATTGTAGCAGGTTTAAAAAGACGCACAAGCAGCATTCAGACTTCTGTTGAAAACCCATGATTTTAAAGAAAACGTATTAATAAAATAAATGAATCTACAACAAAATCTATGCACTATCATTTGGAAAAAGTTGACATTTTTATTTTCATTGTTTCCATTAAAATCTTTTATTGTTGCCACTTTCAAAATCTTTGTTGTTTGAAAACTTTAGGTTCATTGTAGTAGATTTAAAAAGACGCACAAGCAACATTCAGACTTCTGTTGAATACCCATGATTTTAAAGAAAACGTATTAATAAAATAAATGAATCTACAACAAAATCTATGCACTATCATTTGGAAAAAGTTGACATTTTTATTTTCATTGCTCCCATCAAAATCCTTAATTTGTTGCCCCTTTCAAAATCTTTGTTGTTTGAAAACTTTAGGTTCATTGTAGTAGGTTTAAAAAGACGCACAAGCAGCATTCAGACTTCTGTTGAATACCCATGATTTTAAAGAAAACGTATTAATAAAATAAATGAATCTACAACAAAATCTATGAACTATGATTTGGAAAAAGTTGACATTTTTATTTTCATTGCTCCCATCAAAATCCTTTATTTGTTGCTACTTTCAAAATCTTTGTTGTTTGAAAACTTTAGGTTCATTGTAGTAGGTTTAAAAAGACGCACAAGCAGCATTCAGACTTCTGTTGAGTACCCATGATTTTAAAGAAAACGTATTAATAAAATAAATGAATCTACAACAAAATCTATGCACTATCATTTGGAAAAAGTTGACATTTTTATTTTCATTGTTTCCATTAAAATCTTTTATTATTTCCACTTTCAAAATCTTTGTTGTTTGAAAACTTTAGGTTCATTGTAGTAGGTTTAAAAAGACGCACAAGCAGCATTCAGACTTCTGTTGAGTACCCATGATTTTAAAGAAAACGTATTATTAAAATAAATGAGTCTACAACAAAATATATGCACTATCATTTGGAAAAAGTTGACATTTTTATTTTCATTGATCCCATTAAAAATCTTTATTTTTTGCCACTTTCAAAATCTTTGTTGTTTGAAAACCTAAGGTTCATTGTAGTAGGTTTAAAAAGACGCACAAGCAGCATTCAGACTTCTGTTGAATATCCATGATTTTAAAGAAAACGTATTAATAAAATAAATGAATCTACAACAAAATGTATGCACTATCATTTGGAAAAAGTTGACATTTTTATTTTCATTGCTCCCATCAAAATCCTTTATTTGTTGCCACTTTCAAAATCTTTGTTGTTTGAAAACTTTAGGTTCATTGTAGCAGGTTTAAAAAGACGCACAAGCAACATTCAGACTTCTGTTGAATACCCATGATTTTAAAGAAAACGTATTAATAAAATAAATGAATCTACAACAAAATCTATGCACTATCATTTGGAAAAAGTTGACATTTTTATTTTCATTGCTCTCATCAAAATCCTTTATTTGCTGCCACTTTCAAAATCTTTGTTGTTTGAAAACTTTAGGTTCATTGGAGTAGGTTTAAAAAGACGCACAAGCAGCATTCAGACTTCTGTTGAATACCCATGGTTTTAAAGAAAACGTATTAATAAAATAAATGAATCTACAACAAAATCTATGCACTATCATTTGGAAAAAGTTGACTTTTATTTTCATTGTTTCCATTAAAATCTTTTATTGTTGCCACTTTCAAAATCTTTGTTGTTTGAAAACTTTAGGTTCATTGTAGTAGATTTAAAAAGACGCACAAGCAACATTCAGACTTCTGTTGAATACCCATGATTTTAAAGAAAACGTATTAATAAAATAAATGAATCTATAACAAAATGTATGCACTATCATTTGGAAAAAGTTGACATTTTTATTTTCATTGCTCCCATCAAAATCCTTAATTTGTTGCCATTTTCAAAATCTTTGTTGTTTGAAAACTTTAGGTTCATTGTTGTAGGTTTAAAAGACGCACAAGCAGCATTCAGACTTCTGTTGAATACCCATGATTTTAAAGAAAACGTATTAATAAAATAAATGAATCTACAACAAAATCTATGCACTATCATTTGGAAAAAGTTGACATTTTTATTTTCATTGCTCCCATCAAAATCCTTTATTTGTTGCTACTTTCAAAATCTTTGTTGTTTGAAAACTTTAGGTTCATTGTAGTAGGTTTAAAAAGACGCACAAGCAGCATTCAGACTTCTGTTGAGTACCCATGATTTTAAAGAAAACGTATTAATAAAATAAATGAATCTACAACAAAATGTATGCACTATCATTTGGAAAAAGTTGACATTTTTATTTTCATTGCTCCCATCAAAATCCTTAATTTGTTGCCACTTTCAAAATCTTTGTTGTTTGAAAACTTTAGATTCATTGTAGTAGGTTTAAAAAGACGCACAAGCAGCATTCAGACTTCTGTTGAATACCCATGGTTTTAAAGAAAACGTATTAATAAAATAAATGAATCTACAACAAAATCTATGCACTATCATTTGGAAAAAGTTGACATTTTTATTTTCATTGTTTCAATTAAAATCCTTTATTGTTGCCACTTTCAAAATCTTTGTTGTTTGAAAACTTTAGGTTCATTGGAGTAGGTTTAAAAAGACGCACAAGCAGCATTCAGACTTCTGTTGAATACCCATGATTTTAAAGAAAACGTATTAATAAAATAAATGAATCTACAACAAAATCTATGCACTATCATTTGGAAAAAGTTGACATTTTTATTTTCATTGCTCCCATCAAAATCCTTTATTTGTTGCCACTTTCAAAATCTTTGTTGTTTGAAAACTTTAGGTTCATTGTTGTAGGTTTAAAAAGACGCACAAGCAGCATTCAGACTTCTGTTGAATACCCATGATTTTAAAGAAAACGTATTAATAAAATAAATGAATCTACAACAAAATCTATGCACTATCATTTGGAAAAAGTTGACATTTTTATTTTCATTGTTTCAATTAGAATCTTTTATTGTTGCCACTTTCAAAATCTTTGTTGTTTGAAAACTTTAGGTTCATTGGAGTACGTTTAAAAAGACGCACAAGCAGCATTCAGACTTCTGTTGAATACCCATGATTTTAAAGAAAACGTATTAATAAAATAAATGAATCTACAACAAAATCTATGCACTATCATTTGGAAAAAGTTGAGATTTTTATTTTCATTGCTCACATCAAAATCGTTTATTGTTGCCACTTTCAAAATCTTTGTTGTTTGAAAACTTTAGGTTCATTGTAGTAGGTTTAAAACGACGCACAAGCAGCATTCAGACTTCTGTTGAATACCCATGATTTTAAAGACAACGTATTAATAAAATAAATGAATCTACAACAAAATCTATGCACTATCATTTGGAAAAAGTTGACATTTTTATTTTGATTGCTCCCATCAAAATACTTTATTTGTTGCCACTTTCAAAATCTTTGTTTGAAAACTTTAGGTTCATTGGAGTAGGTTTAAAAAGACGCACAAGCAGCATTCAGACTTCTGTTGAATACCCATGATTTTAAAGAAAACGTATTAATAAAATAAATGAATCTACAACAAAATCTATGCACTATCATTTGGAAAAAGTTGACATTTTTATTTTCATTGCTCCCATCAAAATCCTTTATTTGTTGCCACTTTCAAAATCTTTGTTGTTTGAAAACTTTAGGTTCATTGTAGTAGGTTTAAAAAGACGCACAAGCAGCATTCAGACTTCTGTTGAATACCCATGATTTTAAAGAAAACGTATTAATAAAATAAATGAATCTACAACAAAATCTATGCACTATCATTTGCAAAAATTTGACATTTTTATTTTCATTGCTCCCATCAAAATCCTTTATTTTTTGCCACTTTCAAAATCTTTGTTGTTTGAAAACTTTAGGTTCATTGTAGTAGGTTTAAAAAGACGCACAAGCAGCATTCAGACTTCTGTTGAGCACCCATGATTTTAAAGAAAACGTATTAATAAAATAAATGAATCTACAACAAAATCTTTGCACTACCATTTGCAAAAAGTTGACATTTTTATTTTCAATGTTTTCATCAAAATACTTTATTTGTTGCCACTTTCAAAATCTTTGTTGTTTGAAAACTTTAGGTTCATTGGAGTAGGTTTAAAAAGACGCACAAGCAGCATTCAGACTTCTGTTGAATACCCATGATTTTAAAGAAAACGTATTAATAAAATGAATGAATCTACAATAAAATGTATGCACTATCATTTGTAAAAAGTTGACATTTTTATTTTCATTGCTCTCATCAAAATCCTTTATTTGTTGCCACTTTCAAAATCTTTGTTGTTTGAAAACCTTAGGTTCATTGTAGTAGGTTTAAAAAGACGCACAAGCAGCATTCAGACTTCTGTTGAATACCCATGATTTTAAAGAAAACGTATTAATAAAATAAATGAATCTACAACAAAATCTATGCACTATCATTTGGAAAAAGTTGACATTTTTATTTTCATTGTTTCAATTAAAATCCTTTATTGTTGCCACTTTCAAAATCTATGTTGTTTGAAAACTTTAGGTTCATTGGAGTAGGTTTAAAAAGACGCACAAGCAGCATTCAGACTTCTGTTGAATACCCATGATTTTAAAGAAAACGTATTAATAAAATAAATGAATCTACAACAAAATCTATGCACTATCATTTGGAAAAAGTTGACATTTTTATTTTCATTGCTCTCATCAAAATCCTTTATTTGTTGCCACTTTCAAAATCTTTGTTGTTTGAAAACTTTAGGTTCATTGTAGTAGGTTTAAAAAGACGCACAAGCAGCATTCAGACTTCTGTTGATTACCCATGATTTTAAAGAAAACGTATTAATAAAATAAATGAATCTACAACAAAATCTATGCACTATCATTTGGAAAAAGTTGACATTTTTATTTTCATTGCTCTCATCAAAATCCTTTATTTATTGCCACTTTCAAAATCTTTGTTGTTTGAAAACTTTAGGTTCATTGTAGTAGGTTTAAAAAGACGCACAAGCAGCATTCAGACTTCTGTTGAGTACCCATGATTTTAAAGAAAACGTATTATTAAAATAAATGAATCTTCAACAAAATGTATGCACTATCATTTGGAAAAAAGTTGACATTTTTATTTTCATTGCTCCCATCAAAATCCTTTATTTTTTGCCACTTTCAAAATCTTTGTTGTTTGAAAACCTTAGGTTCATTGTAGTAGGTTTAAAAAGACGCACAAGCAGCATTCAGACTTCTATTGAATACCCATGATTTTAAAGAAAACGTATTAATAAAATAAATGAATCTACAACAAAATCTATGCACTATCATTTGGAAAAAGTTGACATTTTTATTTTCATTGTTTCCATTAAAATCTTTTATTGTTGCCACTTTCAAAATCTTTGTTGTTTGAAAACTTTAGGTTCATTGGAGTAGGTTTAAAAAGACGCATAAGCAACATTCAGACTTCTGTTGAATACCCATGATTTTAAAGAAAACGTATTAATAAAATAAATGAATCTACAACAAAATCTATGCACTATCATTTGGAAAAAGTTGACATTTTTATTTTCATTGTTTCCATTAAAATCTTTTATTGTTGCCACTTTCAAAATCTTTGTTGTTTGAAAACTTTAGGTTCATTGTAGTACGTTTAAAAAGACGCACAAGCAGCATTCAGACTTCTGTTGAATACCCATGATTTTAAAGAAAACGTATTAATAAAATAAATGAATTTACAACAAAATCTATGCACTATCGTTTGGAAAAAGTTGACATTTTTATTTTCATTGTTTCCATTAAAATCCTTTATTTGTTGCCACTTTCAAAATCTTTGTTGTTTGAAAACTTTAGGTTCATTGTAGTAGGTTTAAAAAGACGCACAAGCAGCATTCAGACTTCTGTTGAGCACCCATGATTTTAAAGAAAACGTATTAATAAAATAAACGAATCTACAACAAAATCTATGCACTATCATTTGGAAAAAGTTGACATTTTTATTTTCATTGTTTCCATCAAAATCGTTTATTGTTGCCACTTTCAAAATCTTTGTTGTTTGAAAACTTTAGGTTCATTGTAGTAGGTTTAAAAAGACGCACAAGCAGCATTCAGACTTCTGTTGAGTACCCATGATTTTAAAGAAAACGTATTAATAAAATAAATGAATCTACAACAAAATCTATGCACTATCATTTGCAAAAAGTTGACATTTTTATTTTCATTGCTCCCATCAAAATCCTTTATTTGTTGCCACATTCATAATCTTTGTTGTTTGAAAACTTTAGGTTCATTGTAGTAGGTTTAAAAAGACGCACAAGCAGCATTCAGACTTCTGTTGAATACCCATGATTTTAAAGAAAACGTATTAATAAAATAAATGAATCTACAACAAAATCTATGCACTATCATTTGGATAAAGTTGACATTTTTATTTTCATTGCTCCCATCAAAATCCTTTATTTGTTGCCACTTTCAAAATCTTTGTTGTTTGAAAACTTTAGGTTCATTGTAGTAGGTTTAAAAAGACGCACAAGCAGCATTCAGACTTCTGTTGAATACCCATGATTTTAAAGAAAACGTATTAATAAAATAAATGAATATACAACAAAATCTATGCACTATCATTTGGAAAAAGTTGACATTTTTATTTTCATTGCTCCCATCAAAATCCTTTATTTGTTGCCACTTTCAAAATCTTTGTTGTTTGAAAACTTTAGGTTCATTGTAGTAGGTTTAAAAAGACGCACAAGCAGCATTCAGACTTCTGTTGAATACCCATGATTTTAAAGAAAACGTATTAATAAAATAAATGAATCTACAACAAAATCTATGCACTATCATTTGGAAAAAGTTGACATTTTTATTTTCATTGCTCCCATCAAAATCCTTTATTTGTTGCCACTTTCAAAATCTTTGTTGTTTGAAAACTTTAGGCTCATTGAAGTAATTTTAAAAAGACGCAAAAGCAGCATTCAGACTTCTGTTGGGCAGCTATGATTTTAAAGAAAACGTATTAATAAAATAAATGAATCGACAACAAAATATATGCACTATCATTTGGAAAAAGTTGACATATTTATTTTCATTGCTCCCATCAAAATTCTTTATTTGTTGCCACTTTCAAAATCTTTGTTGTTTGAAAACTTTAGGCTTATTGAAGTAATTTTAAAAAGACGCAAAAGCAGCATTCAGACTTCTGTTGGGCAGCTATGATTTTAAAGAAAACGTATTAATAAAATAAATGAATCGACAACAAAATATATGCACTATCATTTGGAAAAAGTTGACATATTTATTTTCATTGCTCCCATCAAAATCCTTTATTTGTTGCCACTTTCAAAATCTTTGTTGTTTGAAAACTTTAGGTTCATTGTAGTAGGTTTAAAAAAACGCACAAGCAGCATTCAGACTTCTGTTGAGCACCCATGATTTTAAAGAAAACGTATTAATAAAATAAATGAATCTACAACAAAATCTATGCACTATCATTTGGAAAAAGTTGACATTTTTATTTTCATTGTTTCCATCAAAATGGGTGGGCAACACTTACCTCGGTTCGCCGAAACGAATATTATTTTAGGAGATCCCGATGTGAACGTCACATTAACATCCACACAGATCCCAAAATTGTCTTAAGTTCACGGATTGCTATTTTCCGGAAGTGCAGACTTTCAACGTCTGGTACGAATCCAACGTGATACTCAATCATGCCCTTTCCAGGCTCCATTTTTAGACCAATAAAATTGGTTGCAAAAGCTGTTCTGAAATGTTACGTAAAAAGCATAATTATTAATCATTTCAAAAAATACCATATTTCACACTTATTATCTATCTATTCCAGCCCTGACAATCTGTACTCTACATAAACATAGAGTGGGGCATGCGCATGGGATTCTTTCACTATTCTTGAATAAATGTTTGTATCTATGTCCGTAATATTTTGTAATTAATGAGTAAGTGTTATATTTTGTTATTAATGAGCAAGGACTAGGCTATCAGTACTGAGTCCAATCAACGGTCTATGAAATTCGGGCCAATGCGCAGTCGCTAGAAATTTACTGATTTCAACATTTTTTGGCACACTTTATGTGCTAGGATTCAACTATATATAAACTTTACTATTAGATAAACGGCAAAAGTTAGTCACGTGTTAATTCCGTTTGTACGTTTGCACTTCTCTGTGTGATAATTTTCCCCAATTCTAAATTCACAGCTAAGCACCAAACACCAAGCATAATAGCGCACTAAATTACCCAAATCCCTACACAGTCCCTAACCCAGAAGAACTTCAAGCCAGTGTATATGTCGTAGACTGGGAGGGAAAGGTGACTGGGAGGGATATAATGTCCCTCTCCGACTAGACTGGGTGAGATAGCTCTGTACCGCTAGCGGTACCGAACCATGAGGTTTCCGACTGGGAGGGATAGGTTGTAAAGGATTGATATGAATGATTCTATGTGTATTGTATAAGTGCCACAACTATCGCAGATTTTAGGTTACTCTTACATGTTTTATTCATTGTAATCATTATTTTCTATAATATTCATAAAGGTTAAGTATATTGCACAGTTTGCATCAGTCATAATTAAATCATAAATTATTATTATCGCAGATTTTAGGTTACTCTTACATTTTTATTCAATGCAATCATTTTTTTCTATAATATTTGTAAATATTAAGTATATTGCCCTTTTTGTATCAGTCATAATTAAATCATAAATTATTAAGTCAAGATTGACAGTCAAATAGGTAACGCTGCTATTATATTTATTAATGGTTTTTTTCCAAAGCTAGGAGTTACCACACATTACTTACTAACCATAAATTCAATGTGAAAAGGGGATCATTGAATGTATGGTAAGTGAAGTAAATGTCGGTCGATGGACCTCTGAAATCGACACAATTGTATGGCCGAAGTACATAACTGCATTGCTATCTGTAACATCATACACCTCTCAATCCATTTGCAAGTGCAAGGGTAACTGTCCAAGTTAAAATGTCCCTGTAAAAAGAATAATATTCACTGTGGTACTAAATACCACAACAGCAGCAGCAGTTCCTGCAAAAATTTAGATAATTGAACTCCTAGCTACAAGGACATTTTTTACTTGGATATTATAGAAAATAAACTGTGTTACACACAGGATGTAAGCAATAAGAGGTTCAAAAAAGGTCAAAGGTTAAAAAATACGGTAAAATTTTGTGTTAAACATCATGGGGCCCCAGGCGGTTGACCATTTAGTCCCCACGACAGACCGGCCCTGAAATATTTTGAATCATTCGGTAACATGATAAGTGTTTCGGAGTCAAAAGAAGTGGTTAGAATGTACAGAATGAAAGTGAATGAAATGAAAATGAATCCACTTCCCCAGACGGGGGATTAAGGTATTTGCCATATAGTATTTCAAAAGTTGTTTAAGATGCTTTTTTGGAAGAACCATTACATGACTTTATACGATGTACAAAACCAACTGAATTTTGAAAACAGACGCCGTTGAACTAAAAGACCCGAAGGAAATTTAGCCGAATTCCACCTCACTGAGTGAGTGACAAAAAGTGACGTCAGTGAAGTAGTAATATTTCAAAGTGGACCTAGATGTTCCACTTTTCTACACCTCTCGTGTTTTCCCATAATGCAGAACTAGATTTCATTTCATTAGTTTGCCCACCGCCCACATCAATCCCTGTGACTGTGGTTTCGGTAGATAGTTGACAGAGACAATGGGAACTCATGCGAGTCACTAATTAGATGACGAAGCTTGGTAGCCATAGAGAGTCATAGTTACTCCCGCCGTAAATATGGGTTGGGTGACTTTCTTATGGTAAATAAATAAGCAGCTGATTTTCACACGATTTACGAAAATAATTTTACGATGACCGTTAACTTGTACGGCTGATAATACTTGAAATGTAAATATGAAATAATTTTTCGATGACTACCGAATTCGAATGTGATGGTACACGGCCACCCCGAAATATCCAAAATCAGAGTTCCGTAATGTCAATGTGGCAACGTTGCAAAACGATGGAAACGCTGCCCTTCCCACGCTTTCGATTTACTGTATTTTGTCAGGTGCTGCATAGTCAATGTTTTTATCTTCAAAAACGTAGCAACGGCATCCTTCTGCTTCTCCGATGTGCGCACTAGGGAATCCAGTCTTGATCTATTTTATGAGCTTTTGCATCCCTCTGATTTTCTGGTATACGTATCACTGGATCCAGTCTTGCATTTTTATGAGCTATTGCATCCCTCGCTTTTCTGGTGAACGGATTGCTGGATCTGGTCTTGCTATTGGATAAGCCATTGCATCATTTTGCTTTGTGTTCGCATTACTGGATCATCTCTACATGTCGTCATACATCCAACATTATTTTTTCGGTGATAATCGCGCAGATCTATTTTGTTTTGAGGCGTCTTCCTCCAGTAATTGAAATTTTAAATAATCACTATCCTTTTCTGTTTTCACATTTGTTTTTTTTCTCTATCGGTCTTCTTGCAGGTTTTCTTGTACACTTTCTTTTTTAATTTGGGCATGAGATGCATTCAAAAGTAAAATTTAATTTGGTAATTCAAGGTGAGTCAAGTTAGAGTATGATGATGAGTGATGGAATTACAACTGAAAGAAAATAATTGAGGAATTTTACCTTTGAGTAAAACAGTTAACCTCAATGGGAGAAACGAAATGTAAAATACGCGAAAATTAAAATAAAAGTGGTATTGCTTACGTGTAAAACGAATTCGTTATAAATGGTAGCCCGTGATTACTTCAACGGTTTAGTTTAGAACAAATAATTTTACGATGATTGAGATAACTGTTAAATTGTGAAGGTAAATGTAATGACGAAATCAAAGTTAAATAGGTGGAACCAAATGTAAAACAACGAATTGTAAAGTGACGCTTTACAGGGACGTAAAGCAGAATACGTAGTGGATATACGAAAATTTAAGTCACAGTGGAATGAAAGGAACAAGTAAAACATGTGGTGGGTCTGCGGGAAACTGGAATGTCGAATGTAACGGTTATCGAAATTAAGTCATTCCCCCTGACCAGTGGGTGTGACCGATGTGACCCATTAACGAACTCGATCTCATGTCATACGTCTTGTTTCAGGATCCGAAGACAGAATGTAAAAATTTTACTTCTGTCAAAAGTTATTGACCATACAGCTTAGAGTACACAGACAGACAGACAGACAGACAGACAGACAGACAGAAAAAAAAACTACTTGCAATAATAAGAGCGAACCTCTTATTAATAATGATTACAATGAATAAAACATGTAAGAGTAACCTAAAATCTGCGATAGTTGTGGCACTTATACACATAGGATCATTCATATCAATCCTTTACAACCTATCCCTCCCAGTCGGAAACCTCACGGTTCGGTACCGCTAGCGGTACAGAGCTATCTCACCAAGTCTAGTCGGAGAGGGACATTATATCCCTCCCAGTCACCTTTCCCTCCCAGTCTACGACATATATATCATAACTTCTTTGCGATCAATAATTTAATAATAGATCATGCAATCTAAAAATCGTCAGCAAGGCCGCAGCGAGGGGGGGGGGGGGCACTGGGGGCCGCTCTCCCCTCGAAATCGAGAAAAATAAAGAAATTTTTGTCTAAAATCGTTAAAAATCGTGCGCTTTCGGTGCCCACCCCCCCTAAAACTTTTTCCTGCTGGTTAGTACTGTGTGGTTAGTATAGGGATTCTACTCTTCTCTCATTTTTCATTTCCCTCATTTCCCCTCCTGTTCTTTTCAGAATAAATTGGAAAACTACAACATTCTTCTGTATAGTGACTAGTGATTGATTATCACTATGAACGACTGTAGAGTATACAATGTTTTGCCAATTTATTCTGAAGAGAAGTTGACTAGTAACTAGGCAGCATTGCTGGCAGCAATACAGCCTAGTCTCGTTCATTGTCTTAAATGTATTCTAATTTGTAACGATATTCGTTACAAACAGAGTTGATGGCCGACACGAGGTGAGGCAGAAATGAGGGAAGGCGGCCAGAATTAATGTTTACAATTACTGATTGTAACAATTACTTCTGGCCGCCTCCCCTCATTTCCTCCTCGCCTCACTGTCGGCCATCAACTCGTTTGTAGTTTGTACCACGTGAGGAGTGGAAACTAAGACGCAAATAAATACACACAAACAGTCCCGACTCTTAGGTAACGTACCTAGAGTCGGGTTTTCACGACAAGAAGAGAAGAGGAGGAACGTTGTAGATAAGATGATTTAAAAAAATTAGACTCCGGCTTTTTATTCACTTATTATGAAATAATAAGAATAGACTACAAGAAGTCTTGATTACTGTGTGGTGAGTTACTCTGACTCACCATTATGCATACTGTCAAGTGTTATTCTCTTTTATCCGACGGAGACAAATAAACTGCTTCCCGTCACTCATTTTCGTATATTGCTCTTATAATTAATTAACTCCGAAGGCTGAATACCCATGACTACTTGAATCTTGGTCCCAGTATAACAGACCACTGAGACAGGAGTGGTTCTCAGGAATAATAAGGTCAATTCGAAAAAAAGTCTCATATAAAAGTCCAAACTCTCTTATGGGACATAAATTACAATCAAAGCAATTCAATTTTCTATTTCTGATCGCTATATTGTCAATTAAGGCTAACTTGACCTCAAAAATGGATATTGTCAATTAATAGCAGTTTGTATAATGGTGGTTCAGAGTACCGAAGATCCTTAGCGAAGTGAACATGGTGGGCGACGGGAGTAAGTTTCCAATGCCCACATTTCAATGTAAAAACAAAAGTTGGTTGAAGTAAGGCAGTGGTTGCACAAGTACTTATCACAACTACTCTCTTACTTCAACCCAAAAAGTTGATTCGGTCATTCGGTCTTATATAGTAAGGCGAAGTTTTGGAATAATTTTTGACTCTGTCAATGTTAAATCTCTACCCCTGGCCCACTAAAGTAGAAACCGTGATAAGGTCAAATGGAATTAATATAAAACATCTACACATGTGCATCTGAATTACATTCTACTTAAATCGTACTATACTGACCCGGAATACACACTAGCTTTATTTCTAACAGGGCCTGGGCACTGTGACCGCCTAGTGTAACAATATTATTATAATATCACACGGAAAAAAATATTTTAGTATGCATATGTATTAAAACGTATTTTAAAAGGGATATACTATCTTTTAGTACTAGTACGGAAATGTGCATATTCTTTTTTAAAGGATAGTACGTATTTAAAGGCCTTTTAGGTCAGATTTACTGGCTTTAAATACTACAAGTTTAGTACCTTAATACTTTGGCATACTTAGAAAATATTAAATACGTTCATACTTATATACAGTACGTATAAATTGGCTCAATACGCATACGTAATTAAGTTTAATGTATATGCACTACGATCTTTCGATGGGCATGTAGTTAATTTAAGTACTAGTACTAAAAGTTAGGTATTTAATTTTAATACTAGTTCACATTAAAACTAAATACAGTGGATAGCGAATTTCAGTACATTCCCATTAACAAAGGGTAAAGAAGGACTAGTACAACCAAAAAAGCACCCTATCACTATAGAACTAAGGTGGTGATGTGGAAAGTACTGGGATTGTATTAGTGATGGTAGGAGTTCGAATCTCTGGCACGGCTGTTTTTTTTTGTACATCGGTACATAATCTCAGTACGGATGCGTACTAAGAGTTGGGTTATTATGTATTTGACTTGAGTACGTTTGCGCTTGCGTCAAATACGTGCATTTATATCAATAAAATGGGAATGTAGCGATATTAATCAATACGCATGCTGTGCCCAATATAAATGGAGAATGCACTAGTCCCAAAATTAAATACATACGTATTCACTATTGAATACATTCGTACAAGAATCTAGTACGCTTTTTTTCCGTGCATCAAAATAATAATAGAAATTAACATAAGAAGGTTAAATGGTGGTGAGTCGTGATTGAATGCGGAAATGATTAGCGAAACGGGAAGTTTCGTAATGATTGTAATGTGGCGTATTAAATAGCACTTGAAAACTTCTAATCCAAACTGGTTATATATCGACAAACTTAACATTTTTAGCAGAAGTGGGTTTACTTTTTTACTACCCTCTTGATTCTTTTGCAGTTGGTACACCTTTTTGTAGAATTAAATAACAGTACTGGGGAACTAACTTTTCTTTAAAATACTTATTCGTAAGTTGTACTCATAGAATTTGTACGTTTTTCCAAAATTCCAGGGGGAATCTAATTTTTCTGATTTAAAGGGGAGCTTTTTGGTGAGTGTGGGATTTTTTCCAAAAATGGAGTCTTTCATTGTTCCCTGAATTTGGTGCTACGATCTACAGTTATTATTCTGTTGTAGGAAATTCCTTTTTATCAGGAAGTTGGGGCTGCACAGCTAATTTCATCAACCACTGTAGATAGTAAAAGTATATTAATTTAAATATACTTTGTATTTACAAAGGTAACATAATAACCTAATGGAGTGTTTTCGAAATTGTTTTTATTACTGTGATGGGTGGCCTGCTGAATTTCTCTTGAGTGCTAGATTTGCCCCTTAGCTGGGTTCACTAGTTAACATATAAAACTAGAAATAATCCCGTCCTACGGACCGGGAATACTTAAATATCGAATCAGTTGCTCGTGGTCGAGGAATGGGACGTGGCCTCAGTGAACCAGTAGTCGTCAAACGGGGAGAAGAGGAAAGAAGGTAAGTCTTTACACCTACATTTGTTTGTATGTACAAGTAGAAAATATATCTAAAGTAAAGAATTGAAAAATTATTGAACATTATTTTTTATGTTTGGATTTTTATAGAGTCATCATGACTATCACGTTAACTAGTTTGGTATTATTGATAATTACTATTGTTACATTTTCAGGGTTGGAATAGATAGATAATAAGTGTGAAATATGGTATTTTTTGAAATGATTAATAATTATGCTTTTTACGTAACATTTCAGAACAGCTTTTGCAACCAATTTTATTGGTCTAAAAATGGAGCCTGGAAAGGGCATGATTGAGTATCACGTTGGATTCGTACCAGCCGTTGAAAGTCTGCACTTCCGGAAAATAGCAATCCGTGAACTTAAGACAATTTTGGGATCTGTGTGGATGTTAATGTGACGTTCACATCGGGATCTCCTAAAATAATATTCGTTTCGGCGAACTGAGGTAAGTGTTGCCCACCCTGGAGATCCCGATGTAAACGTCACATGAACATCCACACAGAGCCCAAAATTGTCTTAAGTTCACGGATTGCTATTTTCCGGAAGTGCAGACTTTCAACGTCTGGTACGAATCCAACGTGATACTCAATCATGCCCTTTCCAGGCTCCATTTTTAGACCAATAAAATTGGTTGCAAAAGCTGTTCTGAAATGTTACGTAAAAAGCATAATTATTAATCATTTCAAAAAATACCATATTTCACACTTATTATCTATCTATTCCAACCCTGAAAATGTAACAATAGTAATTATCAATAATACCAAACTAGTTAACGTGATAGTCATGATGACTCTATAAAAATCCAAACATAAAAAAATAATGTTCAATAATTTTTCAATTCTTTTCTTTAGATATATTTTCTACTTGTACATACAAACAAATGTAGGTGTAAAGACTTACCTTCTTTCCTCTTCTCCCCGTTTGACGACTACTGGTTCACTGAGGCCACGTCCCATTCCTCGACCACGAGCAACTGATTCGATATTTAAGTATTCCCGGTCCGTAGGACGGGATTATTTCTAGTTTTATATGTTAACTAGTGAACCCAGCTAAGGGGCAAATCTAGCACTCAAGAGAAATTCAGCAGGCCACCCATCACAGTAATAAAAACAATTTCGAAAACACTCCATTAGGTTATTATGTTACCTTTGTAAATACAAAGTATATTTAAATTAATATACTTTTACTATCTACAGTGGTTGATGAAATTAGCTGTGCAGCCCCAACTTCCTGATAAAAAGGAATTTCCTACAACAGAATAATAACTGTAGATCGTAGCACCAAATTCAGGGAACAATGAAAGACTCCATTTTTGGAAAAAATCCCACACTCACCAAAAAGCTCCCCTTTAAATCAGAAAAATTAGATTCCCCCTGGAATTTTGGAAAAACGTACAAATTCTATGAGTACAACTTACGAATAAGTATTTTAAAGAAAAGTTAGTTCCCCAGTACTGTTATTTAATTCTACAAAAAGGTGTACCAACTGCAAAAGAATCAAGAGGGTAGTAAAAAAGTAAACCCACTTCTGCTAAAAATGTTAAGTTTGTCGATATATAACCAGTTTGGATTAGAAGTTTTCAAGTGCTATTTAATACGCCACATTACAATCATTACGAAACTTCCCGTTTCGCTAATCATTTCCGCATTCAATCACGACTCACCACCATTTAACCTTCTTATGTTAATTTCTATTATTGTTTTGATGATATTATAATAATAATATTGTTACACTAGGCGGTCACAGTGCCCAGGCCCTGTTAGAAATAAAGCTAGTGTGTATTCCGGGTCAGTATAGTACGATTTAAGTAGAATGTAATTCAGATGCACATGTGTAGATGTTTTATATTAATTCCATTTGACCTTATCACGGTTTCTACTTTAGTGGGCCAGGGGTAGAGATTTAACATTGACAGAGTCAAAAATTATTCCAAAACTTCGCCTTACTATATAAGACCGAATGACCGAATCAACTTTTTGGGTTGAAGTAAGAGAGTAGTTGTGATAAGTACTTGTGCAACCACTGCCTTACTTCAACCAACTTTTGTTTTTACATTGAAATGTGGGCATTGGAAACTTACTCCCGTCGCCCACCATGTTCACTTCGCTAAGGATCTTCGGTACTCTGAACCACCATTATACAAACTGCTATTAATTGACAATATCCATTTTTGAGGTCAAGTTAGCCTTAATTGACAATATAGCGATCAGAAATAGAAAATTGAATTGCTTTGATTGTAATTTATGTCCCATAAGAGAGTTTGGACTTTTATATGAGACTTTTTTTCGAATTGACCTTATTATTCCTGAGAACCACTCCTGTCTCAGTGGTCTGTTATACTGGGACCAAGATTCAAGTAGTCATGGGTATTCAGCCTTCGGAGTTAATTAATTATAAGAGCAATATACGAAAATGAGTGACGGGAAGCAGTTTATTTGTCTCCGTCGGATAAAAGAGAATAACACTTGACAGTATGCATAATGGTGAGTCAGAGTAACTCACCACACAGTAATCAAGACTTCTTGTAGTCTATTCTTATTATTTCATAATAAGTGAATAAAAAGCCGGAGTCTAATTTTTTTAAATCATCTTATCTACAACGTTCATCCTCTTCTCTTCAGAATAAATTGGCAAAACATTGTATACTCTACAGTCGTTCATAGTGATAATCAATCACTAGTCACTATACAGAAGAATGTTGTAGTTTTCCAATTTATTCTGAAAAGAACAGGAGGGGAAATGAGGGAAATGAAAAATGAGAGAAGAGTAGAATCCCTATACTAACCACACAGTACTAACCAGCAGGAAAAAGTTTTAGGGGGGGTGGGCACCGAAAGCGCACGATTTTTAACGATTTTAGACAAAAATTTCTTTATTTTTCTCGATTTCGGGGGGAGAGCGGCCCCCAGTGCCCCCCCTCGCTGCGGCCTTGCTGACGATTTTTAGATTGCATGATCTATTATTAAATTATTGATCGCAAAGAAGTTATGATATATACACTGGCTTGAAGTTCTTCTGGGTTAGGGATTGTGTAGGGATTTGGGTAATTTAGTGCGCTATTATGCTTGGTGTTTGGTGCTTAGCTGTGAATTTAGAATTGGGGAAAATTATCACACAGAGAAGTGCAAACGTACAAACGGAATTAACACGTGACTAACTTTTGCCGTTTATCTAATAGTAAAGTAATGATTGAATGAAGAAGTTTCAACTACCACGACGCACAACAGTGACTTTCATCATCGCGCAAGCGTGTATGCATTAAACCAAGTACAGTAGCCGAGTAATAACATTCATAACTTAGACCATTCTGTTTTGAAACTGCGAACACACAACATACAAACATCCGTACATACAAGAATTCCGATTATGTTTATATATAGTTGAATCCTAGCACATAAAGTGTGCTAGAAAATGTTGAAAACAGTAAATTTCTAGCGACTGCGCATTGGCCCGAATTTCATAGACCGTTGATTGGACTCAGTACTGATAGCCTAGTCCTTGCTCATTAATAACAAAATATAACACTTACTCATTAATTACAAAATATTACGGACATAGATACAAACATTTATTCAAGAATAGTGACAGAATCCCATGCGCATGCCCCACTCTATGTTTATGTAGAGTAAAGATTGTCAGGGCTGGAATAGATAGATAATAAGTGTGAAATATGGTATTTTTTGAAATGATTAATAATTATGCTTTTTACGTAACATTTCAGAACAGCTTTTGCAACCAATTTTATTGGTCTAAAAATGGAGCCTGGAAAGGGCATGATTGAGTATCACGTTGGATTCGTACCAGACGTTGAAAGTCTGCACTTCCGGAAAATAGCAATCCGTGAACCTAAGACAATTTTGGGATCTGTGTGGATGTTCATGTGACGTTCACATCGGGATCTCCTAAAATAATATTCGTTTCGGCGAACCGAGGTAAGTGTTGCCCACCCTGGAGATCCCGATGTAAACGTCACATGAACATCCACACAGATCCCAAAATTGTCTTAAGTTCACGGATTGCTATTTTCCGGAAGTGCAGACTTTCAACGGCTGGTACGAATCCAACGTGATACTCAATCATGCCCTTTCCAGGCTCCATTTTTAGACCAATAAAATTGGTTGCAAAAGCTGTTCTGAAATGTTACGTAAAAAGCATAATTATTAATCATTTCAAAAAATACCATATTTCACACTTATTATCTATCTATTCCAACCCTGAAAATGTAACAATAGTAATTATCAATAATACCAAACTAGTTAACGTGATAGTCATGATGACTCTATAAAAATCCAAACATAAAAAAATAATGTTCAATAATTTTTCAATTCTTTACTTTAGATATATTTTCTACTTGTACATACAAACAAATGTAGGTGTAAAGACTTACCTTCTTTCCTCTTCTCCCCGTTTGACGACTACTGGTTCACTGAGGCCACGTCCCATTCCTCGACCACGAGCAACTGATTCGATATTTAAGTATTCCCGGTCCGTAGGACGGGATTATTTCTAGTTTTATATGTTAACTAGTGAACCCAGCTAAGGGGCAAATCTAGCACTCAAGAGAAATTCAGCAGGCCACCCATCACAGTAATAAAAACAATTTCGAAAACACTCCATTAGGTTATTATGTTACCTTTGTAAATACAAAGTATATTTAAATTAATATACTTTTACTATCTACAGTGGTTGATGAAATTAGCTGTGCAGCCCCAACTTCCTGATAAAAAGGAATTTCCTACAACAGAATAATAACTGTAGATCGTAGCACCAAATTCAGGGAACAATGAAAGACTCCATTTTTGGAAAAAATCCCACACTCACCAAAAAGCTCCCCTTTAAATCAGAAAAATTAGATTCCCCCTGGAATTTTGGAAAAACGTACAAATTCTATGAGTACAACTTACGAATAAGTATTTTAAAGAAAAGTTAGTTCCCCAGTACTGTTATTTAATTCTACAAAAAGGTGTACCAACTGCAAAAGAATCAAGAGGGTAGTAAAAAAGTAAACCCACTTCTGCTAAAAATGTTAAGTTTGTCGATATATAACCAGTTTGGATTAGAAGTTTTCAAGTGCTATTTAATACGCCACATTACAATCATTACGAAACTTCCCGTTTCGCTAATCATTTCCGCATTCAATCACGACTCACCACCATTTAACCTTCTTATGTTAATTTCTATTATTATTTTGATGCACGGAAAAAAAGCGTACTAGATTCTTGTACGAATGTATTCAATAGTGAATACGTATGTATTTAATTTTGGGACTAGTGCATTCTCCATTTATATTGGGCACAGCATGCGTATTGATTAATATCGCTACATTCCCATTTTATTGATATAAATGTACGTATTTGACGCAAGCGCAAACGTACTCAAGTCAAATACATAATAACCCAACTCTTAGTACGCATCCGTACTGAGATTATGTACCGATGTACAAAAAAAACAGCCGTGCCAGAGATTCGAACTCCTACCATCACTACTACAATCCCAGTACTTTCCACATCACCACCTTAGTTCTATAGTGATAGGGTGCTTTTTTGGTTGTACTAGTCCTTCTTTACCCTTTGTTAATGGGAATGTACTGAAATTCGCTATCCACTGTATTTAGTTTTAATGTGAACTAGTATTAAAATTAAATACCTAACTTTTAGTACTAGTACTTAAATTAACTACATGCCCATCGAAAGATCGTAGTGCATATACATTAAACTTAATTACGTATGCGTATTGAGCCAATTTATACGTACTGTATATAAGTATGAACGTATTTAATATTTTCTAAGTATGCCAAAGTATTAAGGTACTAAACTTGTAGTATTTAAAGCCAGTAAATCTGACCTAAAAGGCCTTTAAATACGTACTATCCTTTAAAAAAGAATATGCACATTTCCGTACTAGTACTAAAAGATAGTATATCCCTTTTAAAATACGTTTTAATACATATGCATACTAAAATATTTTTTTCCGTGTGATATTATAATAATATTGTTACACTAGGCGGTCACAGTGCCCAGGCCCTGTTAGAAATAAAGCTAGTGTGTATTCCGGGTCAGTATAGTACGATTTAAGTAGAATGTAATTCAGATGCACATGTGTAGATGTTTTATATTAATTCCATTTGACCTTATCACGGTTTCTACTTTAGTGGGCCAGGGGTAGAGATTTAACATTGACAGAGTCAAAAATTATTCCAAAACTTCGCCTTACTATATAAGACCGAATGACCGAATCAACTTTTTGGGTTGAAGTAAGAGAGTAGTTGTGATAAGTACTTGTGCAACCACTGCCTTACTTCAACCAACTTTTGTTTTTACATTGAAATGTGGGCATTGGAAACTTACTCCCGTCGCCCACCATGTTCACTTCGCTAAGGATCTTCGGTACTCTGAACCACCATTATACAAACTGCTATTAATTGACAATATCCATTTTTGAGGTCAAGTTAGCCTTAATTGACAATATAGCGATCAGAAATAGAAAATTGAATTGCTTTGATTGTAATTTATGTCCCATAAGAGAGTTTGGACTTTTATATGAGACTTTTTTTCGAATTGACCTTATTATTCCTGAGAACCACTCCTGTCTCAGTGGTCTGTTATACTGGGACCAAGATTCAAGTAGTCATGGGTATTCAGCCTTCGGAGTTAATTAATTATAAGAGCAATATACGAAAATGAGTGACGGGAAGCAGTTTATTTGTCTCCGTCGGATAAAAGAGAATAACACTTGACAGTATGCATAATGGTGAGTCAGAGTAACTCACCACACAGTAATCAAGACTTCTTGTAGTCTATTCTTATTATTTCATAATAAGTGAATAAAAAGCCGGAGTCTAATTTTTTTAAATCATCTTATCTACAACGTTCATCCTCTTCTCTTCAGAATAAATTGGCAAAACATTGTATACTCTACAGTCGTTCATAGTGATAATCAATCACTAGTCACTATACAGAAGAATGTTGTAGTTTTCCAATTTATTCTGAAAAGAACAGGAGGGGAAATGAGGGAAATGAAAAATGAGAGAAGAGTAGAATCCCTATACTAACCACACAGTACTAACCAGCAGGAAAAAGTTTTAGGTGGGTGGGCACCGAAAGCGCACGATTTTTAACGATTTTAGACAAAAATTTCTTTATTTTTCTCGATTTCGGGGGGAGAGCGGCCCCCAGTGCCCCCCCCCCTCGCTGCGGCCTTGCTGACGATTTTTAGATTGCATGATCTATTATTAAATTATTGATCGCAAAGAAGTTATGATATATACACTGGCTTGAAGTTCTTCTGGGTTAGGGATTGTGTAGGGATTTGGGTAATTTAGTGCGCTATTATGCTTGGTGTTTGGTGCTTAGCTGTGAATTTAGAATTGGGGAAAATTATCACACAGAGAAGTGCAAACGTACAAACGGAATTAACACGTGACTAACTTTTGCCGTTTATCTAATAGTAAAGTAATGATTGAATGAAGAAGTTTCAACTACCACGACGCACAACAGTGACTTTCATCATCGCGCAAGCGTGTATGCATTAAACCAAGTACAGTAGCCGAGTAATAACATTCATAACTTAGACCATTCTGTTTTGAAACTGCGAACACACAACATACAAACATCCGTACATACAAGAATTCCGATTATGTTTATATATAGTTGAATCCTAGCACATAAAGTGTGCTAGAAAATGTTGAAAACAGTAAATTTCTAGCGACTGCGCATTGGCCCGAATTTCATAGACCGTTGATTGGACTCAGTACTGATAGCCTAGTCCTTGCTCATTAATAACAAAATATAACACTTACTCATTAATTACAAAATATTACGGACATAGATACAAACATTTATTCAAGAATAGTGACAGAATCCCATGCGCATGCCCCACTCTATGTTTATGTAGAGTAAAGATTGTCAGGGCTGGAATAGATAGATAATAAGTGTGAAATATGGTATTTTTTGAAATGATTAATAATTATGCTTTTTACGTAACATTTCAGAACAGCTTTTGCAACCAATTTTATTGGTCTAAAAATGGAGCCTGGAAAGGGCATGATTGAGTATCACGTTGGATTCGTACCAGACGTTGAAAGTCTGCACTTCCGGAAAATAGCAATCCGTGAACTTAAGACAATTTTGGGATCTGTGTGGATGTTAATGTGACGTTCACATCGGGATCTCCAGGGTGGGCAACACTTACCTCAGTTCGCCGAAACGAATATTATTTTAGGAGATCCCGATGTGAACGTCACATTAACATCCACACAGATCCCAAAATTGTCTTAAGTTCACGGATTGCTATTTTCCGGAAGTGCAGACTTTCAACGGCTGGTACGAATCCAACGTGATACTCAATCATGCCCTTTCCAGGCTCCATTTTTAGACCAATAAAATTGGTTGCAAAAGCTGTTCTGAAATGTTACGTAAAAAGCATAATTATTAATCATTTCAAAAAATACCATATTTCACACTTATTATCTATCTATTCCAACCCTGAAAATGTAACAATAGTAATTATCAATAATACCAAACTAGTTAACGTGATAGTCATGATGACTCTATAAAAATCCAAACATAAAAAAATAATGTTCAATAATTTTTCAATTCTTTACTTTAGATATATTTTCTACTTGTACATACAAACAAATGTAGGTGTAAAGACTTACCTTCTTTCCTCTTCTCCCCGTTTGACGACTACTGGTTCACTGAGGCCACGTCCCATTCCTCGACCACGAGCAACTGATTCGATATTTAAGTATTCCCGGTCCGTAGGACGGGATTATTTCTAGTTTTATATGTTAACTAGTGAACCCAGCTAAGGGGCAAATCTAGCACTCAAGAGAAATTCAGCAGGCCACCCATCACAGTAATAAAAACAATTTCGAAAACACTCCATTAGGTTATTATGTTACCTTTGTAAATACAAAGTATATTTAAATTAATATACTTTTACTATCTACAGTGGTTGATGAAATTAGCTGTGCAGCCCCAACTTCCTGATAAAAAGGAATTTCCTACAACAGAATAATAACTCAGGAAAATATTCTGGTTAATCTAGTTTACCTTGTTATGGTTAATGTGTTGTAGCAAGTCAGAGTGACAGTGATGGTTGGAGTCCGTGGTTGAGTACTAGTTTTGGTTTTATAACTGATCAATGACCATACAAAATCCTGTAGGAAATATGGCAATTCTCACAGGGACGAATCTGGAGTTTCTTTATTGGAGTTGTGTAGTTGAGAATGATGCAGAGTTTATTGATTTTCTTTCGAAATTGCTGATTCTTTCTGGAGTAATCATCGCTTTTTGGAATTTGTGCATCGGTCCCCTTCCATATTCAAAACATAGCCCAAGTACTAGCCAGTTTAATGGGTTCGCAAAAATTTCTGCTAGAAGAGCTTGACAGGTAAAATATTTAACAGTTTAATTAAGCTACCATTTACCATGATTACCATGATAGATTGTTAACAAACCTTCGTAAAGAGCCAAAAACATCCACAATTCCGGTGTATAAAACTCCACGGGGTGGCTTATTTAATTATGTCTCCTTCCCTAATTATTTGGGAGAAATCATTGAATGGTTTGGATTTGCTAAGGATTTACTCAGGTATAAATATTTCGATAAAAGTTATACTAAGATTCAAAATTAATAATTAAGTACTGCAACTTTCATACAGGTAAACTTTATATATTACAAATTACATTAAAATATGTGTTGGGATGAGCTTCGAGAGTCAATTGCTGTTCATCTGAAAAATGCGTGTCTATCCTTGTTGGTAGTTATGAGAGTTATCGTGTTGTACTTTTATCAAAATATGTGCCTCTAATATCAGAAATTAGCTTATTTAAAAATACTATGCAAATGGCAAAGAAACCGAAATGCAATCGAAATATCAATTAATAACTACCACTAATAAATTTATTGACACACACAATTAATTGACCTGGAAAAATGCTGCTGAGAGCAGAGAGAGAAAAGCGTGGACCGTCTGCTTGAGAGCGTTCTTAGCAATTGAGTTATAACATAGTAGGAAAGAGCGGTTCACGCCAGAAAATGCTTACCACTAGAAAGAGCGGGAGATATATGGTAGAGTACAGAATTTAGTACCAAACAATATGATATTAATCTGTTCAGGTGTTTAGCCGGATCACCGGTGCGTTGTTCGGGGCCAGAGGTAAAATTTGGCAAAAGCATTCATGAAGTATATTTACTAATCAAATAATACCGTTAACCAAGGAAAAATAAATGTTATCATGATGCTATAATGATAAAAATTAATGATGTTTTTATTGATACATAGCTGGACCAGAGTATAAAGTCGGCATGCCGTAAATTATTTTCAGATGCCGCATGCCGTAAATGGCGTAAAAGCCGTAAATGCCGTTAAAGCCGTAAAATACATAATACACGTAATTGACAGTTTAATGGTAATTTTTAACTAATGGAAGAACAAAAAATATAATTTTGATCATTTTATAATAAATGATAACTGTCATAAGTTATCAAATGAGTTTTCCCTTTTCAAAGCTTTTTAGCCACTATGAGTGAAATAATAAATCATGTTAATACACAATTTTGATGTATAAAAGCACTTAAAACGTGTTATTTCTCACTTCCCACATCAATTTATGTGTATAAACAGCTAAAAACTTAAAAAATAATTTACGGCATTTACGGCATGCCGCCTAATACCAAATGCCGTAAATTCAATTTACGGCATTTACGGCATGCGGCATTTACGGCACACTCGACACCTTGAGCTGGACTGCCCATGTCTGCCTATTCTGCGGCTGGATTTTCTGCGTTTGCAATCGCCTCTCATTTCACCTATCACTGATTCTCACCAAGCCTTACCTTATTTCTGTAAATTGTTTTTGTAGTCTCTTCTGGGGGATGCAGAATGTGGATAGGTTACTGAAGATTGTATTTTAATTAATGTAGTTAACATACGTATGATAGCTGCTAAACATTCCAAATTAAGTAAATAACTCCTATAGTCAAATGTGCAAAATACTCAATAAATTATGGTCATTCTAACTTTTACTAATGATGATGTTGATCGTGGCTCTTATTGATGCCAATATAATACTATCTACAGTTAATATACATGATTACAGGGCACGGCACCTGACAATTGTATATGAATGTAGAAAAATATGGATTACATGAAAAAGAAAGTTCTAACCGCTTCATAGCCTGTCTGTTTCGTTTGTTTAGAGTCCAGAGAAAGTAGCTTTCACAACTGCTTTCTCTATAAAAGGAATACCATGTACCACTTGTGCCACAGCCATAGAGTAAGGTAAAGTAGAGCGGCAAATATCAGATCAAGGCAAGGACACGACACGGCAGGTGAGATTGTTGACATATAATACCCAAAATAAGTGTCAGTGGGATAGTCACAGGATATTATCCAGGACAATTGGAAGCAAGGAAGACATACAATAAGGTAAAAGTTGTCATCCATTTGTAACAGAACGACACTTCAAAAAATGTGAATAATCATTTTATTGCTGCATTTGGCTTTATTTTGTTTATTTCCAGGTCACGTATTTTATCATTTATTGCTGACGAATTGTAAAGTTAAGTCGTTGAAGAGAAAACATTTTTAAACTGTCTACGATATCATAATGTCTACGGGTTCCGATTTGGATTCAGTCATTCCAACAAAAGATGTCAAAATAACAGGTGACCTAGAACCGGATTCAATTAGAGAAAGCTTTACAAACGGAAGATGTAGAAGAGGAGGTGAAAAATAACAAGACTGCATAGAAATGGAAAAGGCAATGGAACAAGCAATGGAACGAGAACGAACTGTGGTATTTTTTTAAACTCTAATCTAATGGTATTTGCTACTTCACTATATTTTGTATGGTCATATATGAATCTTAATAGATTGCTTCTATATTATTTTCGTGATGATTTTTCATTGTATTTATCATTTTAGGATGCCAATTTAATCTCCACTGCTTTTAGAGATGAATTTACCCAAGTGGAAGGTGGAAATGAACATTTTTTGCCTGTTAACCATGATGACAAGGTTAGCAGTGAACTCCGAGAACAAAAACTTAAAATTCAAAGCTTGTTGAAACAATTACGTCAATTCAAAAAGTATAGTCATAATCAGCAAGCTGCAATTGACCTAATAATGGCCAAATACAGAGAGCAGATTTCTGAACTCACTCGGCTAAAAATGGAATCTGATTTAAAGGCTGCCACAGCTCGAAAAATTGCTTTACAGGTGACTAAATTCATTAATGCTAATTACATTTTGGTTAATATTGTATTATTAACTGACTATTTATTTTGACTTATCACTAACCTAAAACCCTAAAACTCTTATACTATAGTCTTTAAATATTTTAGATGATCACGGAAGAAAATCGAAAACGATTAGAAAAGCTTGAGGAGATGAAGCATGTTCTTCAAGCTGCCCTTATAGTACAGATGAGGATATTTTCATTAGGAATGAAGAATTAATATCTCAGTTAGCGGTGGAAAACAAAGTAAGTTGTCAGTTTTGTCATGTGTCCATATGTGTACCGAGTACCGTGTACGTAACAATATTTTTTTGCTTGAGCGAACTTTAAATTCACCCTTAATTCAGGGCTTCAATTTGTAGAAGCCAAAAATAATATGATTTGAGTTTCGTTTTAGAGATTCTTGGCCTCAAAAGCCTCATTAAATGCAAAATTTGATTGATCGCAAACCGAATTATGATTCTACATATTCTTCATGAAATTGCTCAACTATTTGTTTTTTTTCTCCTTTGTTACCTCCTCCTAGTGGTAAAGTGTAACTTTTACTTGTTACTCCCCTTTTTGGACTTGTAAAGTAGGAAAACCGACTAAATATATAACTAAATAACATGTACAGCTAAGATCTCATTATAGCGTATTAGTACTGTAAAGGAATTTAAAAGTTTAAGCCAATTGCTTCATTTGAAAAAAATTGTCAAATTCTTTGAGTAAATAACAGATTAATTCCAATCCAAACTCCAATGTAGATTGTAATGTAGGTTAAGATAATTTATTAGATGGGGGTCCTGGTTGGACTATAAACGTGGAATAAAGGTGTTTCATAGGAAATATAATTAATTTTTAGAACTTAAGACAGCTTTTGGCGATTTCCGGTGATACAGCTACAACCTTGCGATCTTTGAGTAAAAACATGGAAGATAAAAGTAATCAGACCGACGATTGCGAGGATGAGATGCTTAGTGACCATTTAGAAAGGGTTATAATTACAACTACAACCAGTACACAGACAGGTTCAGGAGACATGAAGAACGTAATCTGAGGAGGCAAAAGAAAATGACGACTCTGAAGAATATTGCTCTGATGATTCTAGTTCATTTTATTCAGCAGTTGATGTTGATTCAGACAGTTGTTCGTAAGAAATTTCTTTTCACATTAAATTGCTTTATATTAGCAGTTAATAGCCCGAAAATAATGCCAAGTCAAAATCTTAACAGTATAAGGGAATAAATCAATTAATTGACCATAAAATCACTCAACTTTGCAATAACATAACCTTAGAAAACTTTGTGACTTAACAAATCATTTAAAAATAATTTTCAGAATTATTGTGATATGAAATAAATAATGAACTGTGAGAAGATATAATATTGTAATTCCAAATGTAATGTACATAATATACCAGACCTTGTAATACTTGTAATAAACCACAACTAACTCTTTAATATGTCCCCCTTATTAGTTTACATATTATTAACTATATTATTATTATTATTTATTAATTTGTCTACATACTAATTCAACAAATAATTTCTTATATGTTTGGTGTGTAATGTGATACTTCAGTTCATTTGGAAGGTAAGTTTTAGATTGTTGCCCATATTCCATCAAAAATCTTGTCTACAACCAACCTATGCGAGTGACAAAACCATTTAATGTAGAAACGCACCGTACACAATTATCAATACAAGGACTGGGGGAATGAATAATTCTTGTTGAATCTTACAAACCCCCCTCCCCCATATTGTTGAAATTGTAAAAATGTTACATACAAGTGTATTTGGTTGATTTCCACACTGGAGGTCCTATAACTTCGGCATATTTGTATTTAGAGATTTCGTTAACAACGTCATCACCTATTGACCTTTTCGCGGTTTCTCGATTGGTGGGCCAGGGATTGAAGTTTACTAGTAGTTTAGTAGGAGTTTCTGACAAAAGTATAAATAACTCAGAAACCAAAAGAGATACCTACAATGTGTAAATTAGTAGCAGGTTCCGCAACTATCCTACAATTCAATTTTGAAAATCTCAATCTTCTACGATTCGTAAAACAGAAGTTCTGATTTTTCTACTAAAAAAGTACAGAGAAAAACCATTATATTCCACTCAAAATAAGTGGTTTTTCCCTGTACTTTTTAGTAGAAAAATCAGAACTCCTGTTTTACGAATCGTAGAAGATTGAGATTTTCAAAATTGAATTGTAGGATAGTTGCGGAACCTGCTACTAATTTACACATTGTAGGTATCTCTTTTGGTTTCTGAGTTATTTATACTTTTGTCAGAAACTCCTACTAAACTACTAGTAAACTTCAATCCCTGGCCCACCAATCGAGAAACCGCGAAAAGGTCAATTGGAAGAGTTACTATTAATGAGCTTTCTTTGCTCTCTGCACTAGTCCCATTAAACAGTTTAATTTTGCATCCTCCTCTTGCACTTCCTGAAAGACAAATAATTTCATACTAAACAATTGTTGTGTAATTTAGGGTATTAGATTAGCTAAAGAATATGAAACATCTATTTTACGATTAGGAGGAACATATAGATGTTTTTCTACTGCCAATTGCTCGTTACGGGACCAACAGGTAATGACGTGTGCACCGTAAACCTCTTCTGGAATATGATGAGAAGCATCATACTCACAAACTTTCACTGATACAGCTTTTTCGGGGTACATCTAATGATAAACGTACAAATGTTGAACAATTGACAATGACGCTAATATAATATATAATATCAGTCTAAATTGTATTTAAACAATGACCTTTTAAAATTTACAACAAAATTATAATATTTTACCTTTCTACAATTCAAGATGTGCTTCATGTATCGTCCTTCGCTGACACGATGGCTTTCGTTATATGGGCAAGTTTTTACCTGCCCATAGGTACCAAGAAGTCTAGCTTGACCCAACAATGATCCTTGTCGATCACCAAATTTCTTCTCTGGTAAAGCAGGGAAGCCTTCTGTTATCTCCAATGTTTTTTCAAAAATTCTGCCAAAAGGCAAACTTGCATCATATTCTTTATCTGCAAACAAAAGCAAAAAATGCAATAATTTCCAATTTTTCTAAGGAGCAGAAGTTCGTTTATTACTTCTTTTTAATTAAGATCTCATAAGTATTATATGTTCAATAAAATTAAAAGAATAGAATAATGTATTTTCCAAAATTAGCATTTCTTGCGTTGATGACTGCATAAAAATTATATTATTTATAGTCATTTTTGTTCCCCATTCAGTAATCAGGAAGGGATTAGTGCTGAGCTTAAAGTAGAGTAGACTATAATTAAAAATTTAGTTTAATAACAGCCACCCAATCATAAATCTTACGAAACAGCTGGAGCCGATCAACTAAATCACCTTTCACAGGATCCAATACACCATCGTAAATTTGGCCACTTCCACCACAGGCAGAATTCATTTGTTCCATCTTTGTTTGTCCAACCACAAACAGCATTGAATTAGCTACCTGTTTACAGGGAATTTCCTCCATCAGTCTCGTCGCAGCTCAGCTGAAACTGTTTGTCAGTACAAAATAGTCATCATGTCATCATACTTTCATTTATTTTATACCTCATCAATTTTGAATAATATTGCGATCTATACAATAATCTATTGTCCTTATAAAATTGTAGATGCTCTCAGGTAGATACTTCCTATTTTTTGGGTATTTGGAATTCATAGCCCTATTCCTATTTTTTCCTTCAGTCAAGGGAATCATAATTTGCGTAATTATTACGGACATTCAGCTCTGGAATGGGGGTATGTTAATTATTAAATACAATTTTATTATCCCATTAATCTTCATTGTGAAAAAATAAAATTGTATTGTAAAATTTAGGCCTGGACATGCTGAAGACGACCACTTTTATTTCAACCGCTCCAACTCAATACCAACCTTGCAGACAATCCGACCACGATTGCAAAATGAGTCGAATTATGATAAATCTTCTGACCAACTTTGGAACTCATGGGTAAGCATATAACTAAGTTACTCTGGAAATTTCTAAGTTTCAAACAAGTTTCTAAGTAAGTTTCTAAGGCTATGATATTATGTATACAGAGAAGTTATCTCTGAGAAAACCAACTTACAATATTCTCTCGAGGAATATCTTCTTCAGTAACATCTTGAAGAACTGTGGCCAAGTCCGAGTCTCGGATGTAAACCAACATATAACATTAGTTGACTGTTTCACCCCAGGATGAACACCGTCCATCTTAATAAATTATAAAATTACTTAACCACGGCTACAAAGAGAATAACATTTGAATAAATAAATAAATAAATCTTACCTCCTGACCACCAAAATTGTGTTGAATTGCTTCAGTCTTAGTGCAGCATAATACAGCACCATCGTCAAATTTGTACCATTTACCATCACCTTTCGGATTGATAAACACGACATAATGACCACCGTGGTTATCACCTGAATGAACCAGCACCTAATTCCAATAGCAAAAATATATTTTCCAAAGAAACTGTGTTATGTTTTGTTAAAAGTAACCAATAAATCTTTAATTACCGCGTGTAAAGTATAGGAAGCCAATCCCTGATCAAGATCTTTTGTATCCTTGTTAGTTTTCAGATAATCGTCTAAATTAATCTTTTCAAAAAATTCAAAACGATCATTTGATTTTACTGAAACATCCTTAACTGGGTCATATTGAAACCGCATCAAATGCAGATGCAACACAGGAGGAAATGAAGTGAAGATAACTCCTTTCTCAGCCTCCTGTATTAAAAACGGAACGAAAGTATTAGAACCAAAAATCCCCTACTACAACATCTACTACAAAACTGTTGTGTTAACACAATTTTCTTTCTATAATTTGAATATCTTACTTGTAAGCCATGAAAACCAGCGAAATATTTATTATCTCCGTCCAAAACTTCAGTTGCCACATAGTCTCTGAACGATTCATAAATATCTTTTTTCCCTTTAATCTTAAGTTGGATAGCGTAATACGTTTCACTGCGAGAAGATTCATACTTCACATGTTTACATTTAATGAATGAAATCATTTTCCCTTCAAATAATTTAGGCACTGTGCCTTCAACGCATGTGGCTTTCATCTGAAATGAGATAAAATTGTAAATATGTGTTTTAAATATTTAGTTAACATTAATACAATGTATTAATGTTTTCGTATACTAACCTCGCTCTCTAGAGTATCCAACAATACTCTAAAGAATTCTTTGAGGTCATGCTGCATGAAAGAATCGGGCCTTTCCCATCCAAATGATCTAGTGAGCTTCTTAGTCCCTACAGGTTTGTCAGATGTTTGCAGCTCGTAAAAGACACGTTGAAGAGCTAATGCAACACTTTTCGTGGAGTCGTCACTCTCTGTAGGCATTTTGTAGACGGCTTTTCGAAGTTGATTGGTAAAAAACATGGTTTGTAGCAACGAATTCATGTAAAACGTAGCTCCCTAAAATTAATTTACAATAATAATATGATTTACTACAATGCACTACTATAAACCTAATTTATATCATAACCGTAAACCGATTCTACCTGATTCTTTAATCCTACATATCCAGTA
This sequence comes from Tomocerus qinae, assembly GCA_020055645.1. Lineage (NCBI taxonomy): Eukaryota > Metazoa > Arthropoda > Collembola > Entomobryomorpha > Tomoceridae > Tomocerus > Tomocerus qinae. Next base: position 129,129,814 of record CM034546.1, read on the forward strand.
TGTTTTTTTGAATCCCAATGCGGAGCATCAGCCTTTACTTCGACTTCTAACGTTATAGAGTCGTTCTTTACAAAACCTTTCGCAGGATCCATTAGAGCACGCCAATCCACAAAATTGGAGTAACCCCAATCATTTTCTTTAGAATGAAATATGTGGCTTATTTCTAGAAACAGAAATATTTCGTCATTACTGTGTATAAAATTACTTTTGTTGAAAAGTATTGAGCAATATAATTATCTTTTTTTAACTAGTTCTGGTGAAATGCTTCATGTTAGGCTTGTGAGATAATATTTTTAGGGACGCTACTGCGCTGCAATTCCAACTTGATGTTTCAGCCTCTCCATTACCTATACTCATAGATAATTGAAAAACATTAATTAGGTACTGATAAAATAGAAAATATAGAATGTTAATTTCATATAAGATTACATTGGAGGAAAACCCCCAGTGAAATGTTGCCACTCGCTCCTTGATCTGCACGTGGCATAACCATTATCCGCCATGGAAGATTTCTTACATATGTGGGTGGTGAAAGGACTTTTTCTCTCAACTTCGATATTCCATCTACTGCAAACTGAAATGTTGCTTCGGATCTTGTTGCTCTATCTTCTTCCATACTCGTAACTTCTAAAACCAAATAATATATATGAACAATTTATTAATGTTTTTTGAAATTTCGAGCAACTTTACTTTTGATACCAACCATCATTGTCATATGCATGAATAATATATAAAGCTTAACTGGAAGTTGAACATTTAACTATACATACTAACCCAAAATTCATCACCCAATTTGTTAATGACACTTTCTGCCCTCCCTTTACATCTATGTCATTATGGCATAAACCAGAATCTTTTGAGTTTTCGCCACTAATGTTGACAACTTCGAAAATATGAGCAGTTAAAATATATACTCTTGTTTACTACGTTTCCTATTATTAAAAAAACTTTTAATCTTTTGCATTGCATGCTGTGAAACTGTCAATTCAAAGAGTATTTCAGCTTGAGAGTCAAATAACGTTAAGCAGATTTTATAAACTTACAATGGTACGACTACAATATATTAACTTATGATACTTCAATTAAAATTAAAATTCTCAAAATTTATAGCCTTGTAAAATTCTAATTAATATTTTGAACATTATTACTGCTAACCAAAATATCGTGGTCAAGAATCTAGACTAGATTCGTGGTGCTGGTAGTTATGATGCTAGTAGTACAAAAGATAAATGATACCAATATATATGTGGATGCAGGCTTTTGAAAGTTAAAGGAGTTAAAGTTAAAGCTAAGGAGTTAAAGGTCCTATGGCATTTTTTTCTTTTCCAGTTGTACCAAATGGGAAGAGTCCTTTTTTATTTTCATCCGTTGTAAATGAAATTGCGTTTAAAAACACCAAGGAGTTCGTCAGAGCAGGCAGACTGATGGCTGAAGTTTCCTTAATGGCCACTTTAATTGTCCATTCCAATTTTTGGGTGTTTTTCATATTTTTTGACATTGAACAGCTTCAGGGTCTCAAAAGGTAGTGAAAAGTAGCTAGAGTTGTAATCCATATCATCAATGCTTAGCACAGGTCCTTGCCAATTTAATTTAAGTTTCTAGATTGTTCAAATTATTAATTTAAATACAGTCTAGTTTTAATTTATTTGTGTATTTTTGTATGATATGACATATACATGCAGCAAAAAGTACCTAAGAGATTACCACAACAATTACAACAATGAAATATATATACATACAAAATAATACAATATACCTTTTCTGAATTAGTGAGAGTAAGTTTTGCAATAAAATCTTCAGTAATTGCAACGGGGGCAGCCGCAATACATTTCCATAATATACTCAGTTGAGTCCCATTGCTTCTTTTGGTAAATTCGCTCACAAGAAAAAAGTGTTCATTGTAAACAGAAAGAATTATCGGCAGCCATTTTCGGGACTCCGTATTCAAATATATCCGGGACTCCGTAGCAATATCTTGAACAACTTGAGCTTCGGAACATTCAACAATGAAATTATTCAACATGTGGTCATTTTTAAAGTGACTGGAAATTTCACGTTTGGTAATTGTTTTGGGGCATCCAAGCAAATCTCCTAGTCCAATGCGGTTGCAATAATCTCTTGAGCTAAATGAAAAAATATTTCAATTAGTGAGTTTATTGCAGCCTAAAGCATCCCACACAGACATGGCATTAATTTCTTTTTTCGATGAATTTTTCTTGAAAAACGTAACATTTAAAATAAATGAAATTTTTGAAATAAAATGTTATACAAATAGTCGCAATGCCGAAGATGGTTTCCAGCTCTATCAACTTCAACGGTATTCTCTCCAGGCTTCAATCGAATCTTGCATCCAAATTTCAAATTCGGGCATGGTTTGGTTGTTATATTTTCTGTCATCTTTTCGACAGCTATATTTCTTATGTGAATATCTGGCATACGCTGTCTGCAAATAGGACATAGGACACTCTTTGATATTCGGAATACAGTTGCAACAAACGATATGTCCTAGTTGACATTGGTAGATTGGAGGATGAGACACTTCCAAACATACCGGACACTCTATTAATTTCAATAATTCGTCTGTTTCCGTATTTAAGCTTGCGTTGAAACCGGCCATTTTGTTATATCTGGAATTTTAACGCCAAGGAAGAAACAGGGAAACCTTCAATGATCAACTATTATCTGTACTAACACCAACTGCCGACTGTAGGAGAAACCGTCCCTGTGAACGTATGTCAACTTCAATCAGCATAAACGCTTTGGTTTTCAGCATTGTAATCTAATCTATACAGAAAGGGCGGATATTTGCATTTGTAATTTATTGTTATCACTCGGCAGTATCATAAAGGGTCCTTGATCTCATCCAATCAATATCAACATTATCAACCTGCGGCATTCCAGGCTTCGATTTTTTTGTAATGCATTCGATTTGTGACGTCACACGGCGACATTTCCTATTCATTTCCATGGGGCAGAAAAATATTTTAGACAAAATTTTTTGTCATGCACTTTCACCTTGGTGATGCTCCATGCAAATGTATAGGAAAGTCGCCGTGTTACGTCATAAATCAGTTTACATATTGTACTCCCATCCAAACTTCTGTTTTACAGAAAGGTATGGATACATACCTTTCTATGACAACAAACTTAACATAGAGTTAGATTTGTCGCCAAGTCAGTGTGTGTTAAAATTGGTTTTAACCTGTGAAAGCTATGTCACGCCCTACTGCCCTGTACGAAAGTCATTTTGGATATGATCGCTAAGCTGTTTCCAGTTTCACGTTTTCATCTGAAAACAAGCACGTATCCAGGAATTTGACCTACGGGGGGCACACCAAAATATATTAGTTATGGCATATTCGCGCGAAGCGCGAAATTTTTTTGGGTTTTTAACCTTTTTTGCCAAAAAAATCGTCTTTTTTTGGGACCTCAGGGGGGGCGGGCCCCCCCGGCCCCCCCTCTGGATACGTGCTTGAGGGGTACTACTAACGCAATAGATAAGATAAGTAGGTATTCAAAAAAACAGGCTTATTGCTTTAGAGGTATGTTATCATTTATGATGTGCATAATACCGTCAATTATATATTGTACATTGTTTTCTTTTATGGCATAATTGGCGTAGTAGCAGTTTTTTAATGGTCTTACAGCAAACTATTCTGATAAATCTGGTTTACCTTGTTATGATTTATGCGTGGTTAGTAGGGGAGAATGCTGTCGGTTGTCCGAGATTTTACTTCGATAATTTTTATAATTAACCTACAATATTTTTTATAATTTTGTTTTATACAATTTGATTATTGGGTTCTTAGGTACAAACATAATTATTTTTACTGACAACATATCCCACAATACAGGGGGGAATTAATTTTGTTTTAAAATGTTTTTTTCGGACAACCTACAGCGCTAGTGCTGTCGGTTGTCCGAGTTAAGATTACTAGCTAAAAAACAATAATCAAATTTTTATAGAAGTCATGGTTTCATGTTCAGAAAAGTATGTCTAAACTTTCTAGGATTTTTCAACTTTTTTCGGTTAAAGAAAGGGGAAAACGAATGCATCTACTGATTCAAAGAAGAAAACAGAGTTTTCAGTGATGCAAGTCACTAATGTCTAAAAATTAAATTGTAAAACCGTGGAGTAGACATATTATGTTAAACAAAACCCTGATTTATGGCAATAAATTTAAAAAAGTGGTTTTACTGTTTTTAACCATAAGTTTTCATATGGACAACCGACAGCATGCACCAGTCGGACAACCGACAGCACATGCCCAATTTAGTAAAGACTAATTTTCCCTGGAAGGGGTACAAACAATATCTGACAATTAATCTCAATTGTCAATTCTGAATGTCAGTACTTTTATTCAAAAAATATTTAGTTTTTTAAAATTAGTCACGGCGGCTTTAAACTAAAAATCTGATGACTATAAAAAAGTTACTTTGAGGGTTTAAAATCAGAATTTTATTTTTTGTAGTCTTATTTTCCAACGGATTTTAAAAATATTTTGTGACGGTTTCCAATAAACGAACTTATGTGTGTGTTAAAAATCCCAGTTCAATCTAACCAGTAATACTCCAGATAATGGTAGTCGGACAACCGACAGCATGGGACAACCGACAGCACTCTCCCTACTTAATTATATCCTTTAAAAAGGTCGTATTACGGGAAACAGAAAAAATTCCTAATACGTTGCTTTCTGATTTGATAAATAAGTCAGAGTGATAGTGATGGTTGGAGTCCGTGGTTGAGTACTAGTTTTGGTTTTATAACTGACCATACCAAAACATCCTGTAGGAAATATGGCAAGTCTCACAGGGACGAATCTGCAGTTTCTTTATTGGAGTTGTGGAGTTGCGAATGATTCAGAGTTTATTGACATCCTTTCGAAATTGTTAATTCTTTCTGGAGTAATCATCGCTTTTTGGAATTTGTTAATCGGTCGGTCCCCTTCCATATGGAATACATAGCCCAAGTACTAGCCAGTTCAATTGGTTCCCAAAAATTGCTGCTGGAAGAGCTTGGCAGGTAAAATATTTAATTATTAAGCTAAGTATTTAAATATTTTTAAAATTAGAATATACCCGCTCATGATAATTTAAATGTAAAATCCTACAGCAAGTAGTAACAGAAGTTCGCCTGAGTAAAGGAGACCTTGTGCACATTTTTGGTAGAATAATAGTAGAAATAGATATATTTTGATTATTAAAGTGAACAGTTATTCATTCAAATTAGATACGTGTGTTATTGTAAAGTTATTGTAAGCACGGACAGACTGTGCGGTTCTATAAAAGCTGCCTTACTCAAGCGAACAAAAAAATGTTGATCTTATGTATGAATGAATTTAACCTTTTTTTAAAAAACGAAATGGATTTTTTAAATTTTAGATAGGACTGCTTCCAACTTTAGTTATTCCATTGGCAATGATAACGTTTACCAGGTGTGAAAAGCTGGAAAATTACTATAACCTTTTGGCATTCGCGCTTTATGTCTGCCACTATATTCAGGTAAGGCATTATTTTACACTTCTCCAAATACGCCATTTTTGCATAAGTCAAAATTAAAATTCACTGAAAAATAAATCAGATCATTCTATTTTTAAACAGAGTAATACTCTATCCGTTACAAATATCAAAAGATGCAAATCCTGTTGGATGGTTTCTAATTTTTCTCGCAATGGGCCCAGGAATTTTGGCATTATTGCAAATTCATCATTTGGCCAATGTCCATTCAATTCAATATCATTCGGCAATGTTTCCAGGTACTACTGTAACTATCTGAATGATGTACGATATTCTGAAAATGATATTATGTGTAATTATATTCTTCCAATGATAGGATTGCAAATAGGACATAGGACACTCTTTGATATTCGGAATACAGTTGCAACAAACGATATGTCCTAGTTGACATTGGTAGATTGGAGGATGAGACACTTCCAAACATACCGGACACTCTATTAATTTCAATAATTCGTCTGTTTCCGTATTTAAGCTTGCGTTGAAACCGGCCATTTTGTTATATCTGGAATTTTAACGCCAAGGAAGAAACAGGGAAACCTTCAATGATCAACTATTATCTGTACTAACACCAACTGCCGACTGTAGGAGAAACCGTCCCTGTGAACGTATGTCAACTTCAATCAGCATAAACGCTTTGGTTTTCAGCATTGTAATCTAATCTATACAGAAAGGGCGGATATTTGCATTTGTAATTTATTGTTATCACTCGGCAGTATCATAAAGGGTCCTTGATCTCATCCAATCAATATCAACATTATCAACCTGCGGCATTCCAGGCTTCGATTTTTTTGTAATGCATTCGATTTGTGACGTCACACGGCGACATTTCCTATTCATTTCCATGGGGCAGAAAAATATTTTAGACAAAATTTTTTGTCATGCACTTTCACCTTGGTGATGCTCCATGCAAATGTATAGGAAAGTCGCCGTGTTACGTCATAAATCAGTTTACATATTGTACTCCCATCCAAACTTCTGTTTTACAGAAAGGTATGGATACATACCTTTCTATGACAACAAACTTAACATAGAGTTAGATTTGTCGCCAAGTCAGTGTGTGTTAAAATTGGTTTTAACCTGTGAAAGCTATGTCACGCCCTACTGCCCTGTACGAAAGTCATTTTGGATATGATCGCTAAGCTGTTTCCAGTTTCACGTTTTCATCTGAAAACAAGCACGTATCCAGGAATTTGACCTACGGGGGGCACACCAAAATATATTAGTTATGGCATCACGGCGGCCCCGGCCCCCGGCCCCCCCTCTGGATACGTGCTTGATGACATTAATTTAACATTATTAAATATGGGACTCGTGGTGAAAAGCGTGGTAGTCATGCCTGGCTTCATACCGATTTCAATTCGTGTAATTGATGGGCCTATGTCTGTCATGCACTTGATAAAGCTGAACTTGAACTTAGTATTATATTAGTTATTAGTCTTTCATAACTGTAATAAGTAAAAAATTCAAGCAATATCAATGGCAATGACAAATTTAAGAAAAATTTTAAATAAATAAATATTAATATCATTTTGTGAGAGTTTAGTTTTTGATTTACATAATATTATACATATTTCTACGGTATATTATCATTGATTACGGGGCAATCAAAAATAATTATTAAATGTAAAGGCAATGTAAGGCAAGCAATGAAATATAGAGTAGAGTAGAACCACGTAGAACCAAAGAACCATGAATGCAGCATAGCTGCAGTATCAAGCAGCATAAGCATTAATTAGGTAAACGTGAACACATAATTTTATAAATACTCACGTTCCTTTGCCTGTGCTTTGGGTGTACTAGAAAAGTCTCTCTACCCTGGCTCTTGTCGTTTACTACTTGAGCCTTCGCCGTCACTAAACTCTACCCAAAACTGGATTTAATGACAATAAAGGCCAAACCCTACCAAACAACCTAAATAAATGTGTTTATTTAAACTTGTTTAGACATTAAATATATTTCACAAATCAGTAATCAGGTAAATAATGGGATCGTCTGCGTCTCAGTCTCCTGAAGCATTATACCACTCAAAGATTTCAAGGATTCAATTTGATGAATCTTTAAATCGTCATGATGATATTTGGATTGCAATTCTAAACCGATTCTCCTTTTACATCAATGCTAATTCTTTAAAGCATCGGAAACAAATCGTCAACTTTTTTGAAGGGAAAAAGGAAACTTGCAGTGAGTGTGGCTGAAAGTCTGTGAAATGAAACCTACCATTTGTTTGTCTTTATGATGACCGAGGTAATCCACAAGAATCTGGTGGACGGATAAGTGTACGCTTATTAAACTGTATTATGTAGTTTTAAACAACCCGTGGCAGATCCCTATAGTAAAAGGCAATAATTTCATTTTTCGGCCCGTGACGTCACTTGCAGTATATCGTTTAGCACGTATTTTGATAGTCATGACGTGACGTAGTTTGCAGTATTTACTATGGATTTTCATAGCCATGGAATTTTTATCAAAATTTGATTATTTAAATTTAAAATATCCTTCTGTATTGAAGATTCTTTGGTTTTAAACAACTGTCGGTCGGTACACTAATAATATAGTAAATGCATTGTAAATAAAGCAAATAATAATTTGAACAATTAATGTCTTGAAGAAATTAGAATGTTTTATATAAATAGCTGATATATTTGAGAAATCTATGCTTCTATTTGATACATATATGTATGAACCTTTGCATTACTTATAGACAAGGAAAATAAAAATATTCACGTATGAATGAACTCAAGTGAACTCAAGGTGAAACAAGAACGCATGACAATGACAGCAATTCTGATTTCTGATGAATCAGATATGGATTGGGTGCATACACGGAAAAAATATAGTAAACATGAGGAAATAGGATAGCTTATAGCATCTAGCAGAACGTTTATCAATCTATACAGTGTATAGATCAACAAGAAACATTTGCATATGTAAAGAAACTGAAATGTAGTAGATAATGTAAATGATAAAAAATTGGTCCATATTCCATACCGCTCTGATACTGACGACACTCATTCTGACTACGTACGTACTATACTTAGTAACGTTGTTGTATGCTTAGTAATGGGATTGCTGGGAGTGCCGAGTCTCTGAGTGAATGCGAGTGAGTCATTCTCGTTTCGTTTGAATTGACCTTGCTTGGAAGCAGAGTTGGGAACGGAGTTTGTCGGCTCAAACATCTTTCAAAAGAAGAACAATTTTTTTGCCTGAAGCAAGACAAAATATTCAAAGCTTTCAAAATTTATAACTTGAAACACTGAAGGTTATATGAATAAATGAACTACAAAATGTGCACAAAATGTCGTGGAGTATTATGTTAAATTCCCTGCCCCCAGTAAGCTCAGACACAACTATGACACTAATAGGGGTAAGGGTAAAGTTGAAGAACAGTGGATATGTCCTTGTTTTAAACAGCCAAATCAGATCCACAATGAAGGAATTAGTAACAATATATTGCAACATTATTTTGCTTATACACATAAATACAAATAATATAAAAATTGGTAAGTCAGAAAATAAGGTATGATGAAATACTTGCTAATTGTCAATAGGGCTTTGATAGGAATAAAAGATGAGATATTTTATGATTATTGGAGTAAAAGTTCAAAAATATTCAGTAAAGGGCTAAAGACATCGATATGAATCGGGACCACCTCTGTCTAATATCTCTGCAATCCGATTTCCTACGAATCTGTCTATAAAAGCCAGCTGAGGAAAGCAAAATACGTTCATTTCTAAACGACACATCAACAGTGCAATATTACAACCTCCCTAAATACTCCTCCGTGCTGTTTAGACATAAAACTTTTTTCACAGATTAGTCATCCGCCTTCTACACAATTAAATAAATAATGGGATCGTCTCAGTCTCCTAAAACATTGTCACTCAAGGATTCCGATCTGATTCAATCACCGACAATGACTAAATTCCGAGTGTCCGAAAAGACTCCCGAGTCATACAAAAAGGATAAGGAAGACAACACTGAAGAACATTTGGTAACCAAATTGAGATTGTACGAGAAAAATCGCGGAATTGAATTTCTTAAAGGGACAACTTTTTCTGCCACTACCCGGTCCAGCCACAACAATGGATTCGTCAACACCGTCGTGGAGTGCTACAACAGTCATTACAATCTGGTGATCCGTCCTGATGACATTTGGACTGCGATTCTGACCCAATTCTCTTTCTACATCAATGCGAATTCTGAAAAGTATCGGAAACAATTCGTCAACTTTGAAGGGAAAAAGGAACTTGCAGTACGTGTGCCTGGAAGTCTGCGTGATGCCCCTTACGATCAATGTGTTTCTATGATGACCGAGAAAATCCACGAGAATCTGGTGGACGGAGAAGTCAAATCTTGGATCTTACCGAATTTCACTACAACGACCAGCGAAGATCTGATTACTTACGGAGCAGTTTTTATGGCTGCTATGAAAAAGTATTTTGATTACACATTTTGTTTGATGTGCGGAATTCCTTGGATAACTTTGGAAGGCACTTTAGAAGACTGGGAGAATATCTTGGGCCGTCTGGAGAAATTGAAGTCTTACGATTTGGAGAAGTGGTACAATTTATTGGAGCCGATTTTGAAACAATTTGTGGCAGCGAAGAAGGGGAACGTCGATTTAGACTTTTGGCAAAAAATCTGCCACCAAACTGGAGGCGGTTCTGGTCCTACCCTTACAAAAATATTCCACTATTTCTTTTCAGTTTTTAACTAGATTCAGTAAGAAATTTTTGGCCCAGTAAATATTTAGTTACATTCTAGTAGCCAACAGTAACGTGCATAAATAGTATAGCAAAATACTAGCATGAATTTAGTGGGAAGTAAATTTGGTGAGAAACAGCTACAAGATTGTTGTAGAAAACTAAGCTGAATTAGCAAGTAAAATTGTTAAGCTGATTTGGTTGAATATCACATTAAATTGATGAAACATTGCACCTTGTGGATGTCACTCTGATGGATATGATATGATTGCCCCCATGTTAGTAAACCTTAAAATGCAATGCTAGATTTAATAGGGCCGAATTAACTGTCAATGCAAATTAATTAAATGCAATCAATATGAATCAACTTAATTTAATCCATTTCAACATTATTCGGAATAACACAAACGACTTCTTTGTAGCTGGCATAATTGTTTGCATTCATACGTACAACAACATTGTCAATATCTTTTAACGGTAACCAAACATTTCTACACTCTATTTCTTCAATAACAAAAACATGTTCCATAATAATATTACCATATGTAAACGGGTGTGATCTCAAAAGATTAACTAATACATAAAACATCCTACTTAAAGAATTTTCAAATATGCCAATTATTTTTACAAAGGAATTGCATTTGGTGACACAATAACTGTTAGTATATCGTTTGTTTTCATCATGATTTCCAGTACAAAGTCGAATGCCTTTGTGCAAAATAGAATTATACTCTCTGTCAACTTGATCCAGTAAGCCGTTATCATCGATACATATTTGACAAGGTTGGCATTTTCCTAATCCAAGAGTGGAGCATCCGTCACTTAAGACTTTCTTTAAGTCAGGATATTTATCTAAAATACGGTCTATAACGACGGCATTCGTATGTAAATCCAAATTATCAAATTGCAGAGATTTTAACATGGCATATTTCTTTAACACTTGAGTCTGGGAATGACGATATCCTTTTACAAAGTCTTTAATGACTTTGTTATACGTTTCGTATGGGAACATAGAGGTAGTCCACAGAGGTCCAAATTTTCTTACAGTTTCTGCTAAATGAAGAATCTGGTGAACGTTGTAACTCATTTCGTGTATTCCATAAAGGTCTTGGTAGTTTTTAACAAATATTTTTAATTCTTCAGCAGTACTGTCGATGACATCAGCTTCTATCTTTGTTTTTAAAAGTGTCCAAATTGAGCGGCTTAAACGTAAAAAGTTTTCCATGTAGGGTGCTGACAAAGTGTCTGAAAGTACAACAATACCATAATACAGCAACCAGTCTCGCCACTGGTGGGCTTTCCAAGAGTTCCTCTTGAAAACACTTTGTGGTCTCCTTGTAATAACAGATGGTGGAGTCAGCGATAGAATGCGAGCAGTTAAAACGTTGTCTTTTCCATAAAGGGAGTACGGCTGGCTACGATTTTTTGGGGACATCCACATAGTCATCATATTTTGCACTACTCCAATTAATACGCTATGCATGTAATCAATACTGAAGTTTTCAACAGTACAGAAATTCTTTAGCAAAGTTAGAGGAGAAACTGAACACAATCCTTTAACTTCTATTAGTCCGTTGGTACTAAAGGTTAGCAGATCTTGTAAAAAGGAATCGGTTGTTCTCAATTCAGGTAGATGTTTTGAAAATGGAAATACCATTTTGGTACTTTTATTCAGTTTGGACCTGTATCCGTTTTCATAACATGTTGTGCATCCAAAGTATCCGTTGTATTGTTTGAGACCTTGTATTTCCCATTTTGCTTTCGAATCGGCAATGCATGCTAAGGAGTAAACCTTCAAATTTCGTTCTTCATTTCCATCTGTTACAGTGATGCCAAACGTTGAAAGATGATTTAGCTCTTCAACCAACAACGAAAACAAAGAGTCGATGGGCATTCCTTCATCTCCATACCAGATTCCTGCCAGTATAATGTTTCTAAACCGAAATGAAGGAGGAAATTCGTTAATTGTTATTTGAACTGGCCACATTGAATATTTTGCTGACTTTAAAACTTGGACTCCATCCGTACATATGTTTAGCGATATAAATTCATCATTGGAGACATTATTCAAAGACTGATATTTTCTGCCCCCATATATATCTGTACAATGTTCGAAACCCGGAGTTTTGGATGACAGACAGCATTGTAAGAGCTCAGAATTCGATGAAAACAATCCCTCCAATTGGGTGGTTAAAGATAATCTTGCAAAGTACATTTCAGATGTTTGCATAACAAAACCACATCCTTCTACTCGGCAATGATATGGAAGTTTTATAGTTTCCCCTATATATCCTTTACAGTTGTGACAGAAGTGATGCTTGCTGATCTTTAATGCTTCATTAAAAGTTTTGAAAAACAAAAACTGTGACAGATTCAAGGCAGGAGTTGGAAGAAACGAATTGATTAGAAGAATAAGGTTATCAATAGCGCTGAACGGTAAATTATAGCGAAGCATGAATGCTAGCACTGTAGCTTTAGCAGATTTTTCATCCAATGGACAACCATTATACAGGGGTGAAAAAGAGTCCTACATAAATAAAATCTAGTCACCTTTACCGTATATTATGTATGTTATTCAATAACAGTTATCAAGATTTTACTGGTTTTTTACATTTTTCTCAGAGTTTTTAGTTACGAATTCATCATTTAAGTTGTCCGGTGACCGAGTGTCATCATGTGGAAGAGGATTAAATCCTTCGTCCATTGTGACATTTTCTTCTACTTCATTCACCGCTAATGTTTCACTGCCACACAAATACTGGAAATAACCGATATGCCCATTGCCCTATTTATAAATCATCAGAATTTTAATACTAACTCCCTTAATTACCTATGTCATAATAATCGATATTTATCAATGCAATAAACTTACTCTGCGACATTTAAATTCAGGAAATCTTCGAATAAGCTTCCGAATGACATTTCTTCTGACACATTTACCCATTTTTGTTAAATTATGTTTCAAATTTTATATGCTTATTAAAGAATTATTTTCGCAGATGAAGTGAATTGCAAGCCAAAGGAAAGTGAAAGATTTGGTTTCTGATAATTTTGGTGGTAAGTTTGTAATATTAAGGCTTTCGTTCCTGGGATTTAAGAAACTTCTTTACTTTAAAATCTTCAAAGTTGTTCCAATCAAAAACGCATTGACTTGAAGATGGCTAATTGATATTTTCAATTCAATATCAAATGAGATTAAAGTGTAATTTAGTTTATGTGTTGTATAAGACGTTGGGTATCGGATATCATTAAGAAGCATATTTATAAAGTTTGGTAATTATGGAGAATGGTCCACTTAATAGTATTTAAAATACACACTTTCGTGACAGCCAATGATATTTAGATGTCAATGATTCCAAGACAACTGAAAAATAGTAAAACAATCATGAAAACGATTGATTTCAAACATTTGATGTCTTTTCGTCTCTCCACTCGTTGCAACCTCAAACCTGAAAATTTTTGTAATTTCTCCGCTGCTTGAGGATTTACAGAAACAGTTAATATGTATTTGGTGGAAGAAATAGGCGTCAGTGGCAGTGATAAATACAAAATCATTACTGTTGCGGATATAAACAGTTTTAATGTTAAAAAACCACCTGCTGTTGGGAGTTATGTCGACGTTGGAGATGACGACTGCGTCGTAAAAATACTAAATATCGGTAAGCAAAACAAACATAGTTGATCATTTTTTAATTTAACTCTACTATAATTTTTAGCATAAACATTATTTATGTCCACGAGCATTAAAAGAAATAATGATTTCTTAGGTGCATTAAAAGAACTGAAAGCTAGAAGAGAGGAACTTTTACTCCTTGAAAGTGACGATGACATAGAAAACACATCTGAGATTAATACCGTAATATTGCAGTCTGTTTTATATCAAAAGTTAAATAAATAATCCTCTGAAAGTAATTTTTGTCATTTTGAATTGCAGCCTGGGAAAAGTCAGGCAAGTGGCATTAAAAAACCTAAGAGCAGAAAAACTATTAAGAAAAATCCATTGAAAGTTGCGGGAACATCTGGTCGAAAGTTGTTATTAAAGGTAAATGTACAGAACGTGATACTAATTATATTTAAAATGTTGTCGTACATAATAATATAAATTTTATTTGCAGGCCACCAGGACTAAAAACACTAATCGCGTCTTGGACAATTTATCTCCAGATTTAACACAAGCACATGTTTCAGAGTCTGAGTCTAGTCTGAGGTCTGAACTCAACACTTTGAAAAGAAAATTGGCGGATAAAGAAAGGGAGGTGAAAAGCCTCAAACTAAGCTTGCAACAAAATAATCAGACTATTGAAAATGGTAAAGGTGTTTTGTGTCATGTTATATCTTACTAACTTTCACATATTAATGTTAACAAATGAAAAATAATTTGTAGGTGATCACGGTGTTGCAAGCAAAGTCGAAGAAATATTGTCCATTTTGAAAGCTGCCCATCCTAATGCTCTTCGCATCGTGAATAATGGGGAACAAGATATGGTAATTTAATGATTAGGTGTATTTTAAGCTTTTCTACATCGATATATTGTGACATTTGCAGGTGTTTCTTTCCAATGATGTAAAAGTTAAGCAGCTGGAGTATTCTTTAATAAACTTTGCTGATCCGGTTTCTGCCGTAAAGGAGCTTTCCCTGTGCTTCTTTGGTCGGGAAGTTTTATCAACCCACAGCCTTTCTGGCAATAAATGCCCGACTAAAGTAGATGGTCAAATACCAAAACCAGCTTTACCCGGTGGACCTCTTGCGACTATTATGAGTAAGTCACAATTAAGTCAATCATTTAACAGAAAGCCAATACTAAGGTGCCATATTCTAAAATTTATTTATGTTGCAGGCCATGTTATGCAGAAATACAACTCATTGAACTCTGGAAATATGACCTTTTTTTGCAAGAAAACAAAATCAATGCAGATGCTTAACACGGCGCATCTTAAGGCTGCGGTTAAGCAAAAATGCTACAGCTGTGCAAAGAATTAACTTTGACCATTTGTTAAGATGAACCTGCTGGCATAAAATTTAGTATTTTGAGTCCCTTTATCAATGTGTATGGTGTTTAGGCGCAAAATAAATGTTTATGTTGTTTATAATCAACTCATCTATTTTAATGCACCAAGAACATTAAATACTAATTGTTAGTTTTGTTATGGCTTAATGGCACAATATATCTTCATACGTTAGTTAAAATTCATTTTCTTAATTGTATTGCAGTGGATACTGTCCAATAAGCACACTGAATCTCATTATTATCATACTATCATTTAGCTATAATTAGTAAGTCTTTGTATTGAAAATGACTAATATTTAATTGCTCAGTAGTAGATATTCAGTTGGTGTCCATCAAAATTGTGAGCTGTGTTTCACCAAATTTGAATTGAAATTTAGTTTGAAGTGATAAGAATGTGGTTAACTTTTGGTTACCTATGGCAAGATTTTGGTCAAAAATTCCCACTATTGCCAGTTAGAATGTATAGTGGAATATTTTTGTAAGGGTACTTATTTGGGAGGTTGGATGTCCGCATTCTGTGTCTACGATATTGATGGAAACTGGCAAGGAGTCGAGAAGATGTGGTTTGAACAAGAAACGAATAAAGAGCAAATATGGCCATTTGTGGATTTGTCCAAAATTCCATCTGGGGTCGTTGAAGTTGATGTGAAAATTAATGATAATGGAGTCACTTGCTACAGTGTTCTGCTGGCTGGACACATGGCCGTGGATGTGATTGAAGATGAAAAGGAGAAATGCACTTTGAAACCTCAAATCGGCTGGGCTCTTGTCCTCAAACCATCTCCTGAGGAAATGGAAAAAATAAGACTGAAGGAAGAAGGTTAGTATTTGATTTTTTATTTTAAAAATAAAATAAGCAATTTATGATTTGCAGTGGATCTTAGATAAAAAATACAAAAATGTTTTGTGCCACTTGAAGACAATTAAATCCTTTTAAAAACCCTTTCTGAATATGAAAAAAATATTTAAAAACTGTCTCCAGTGCACACAAAATGATTTTGTACTTTTTAAAGATGTATACACAGATCTGTCCACGATTTTCCAAAATCTCAGCATTCAGGGGTCAGTAGATTAAATTTGGAGTGAATTAATAGAATGAAGAAAAAACTAAGACGCAACAAGAAAAATGTGTAGCTCTTAATTATAATTAAAGTATTAATACTAGTACTAATCTGAGAATTTTTTTATTTCAGAAGAAAAAAAGAGATATGAATAATCGTGAAGAAGGTCCGGCGAAGAAGAACTGTATTTACTTGTCTTGCCTTGCGTCTGCATTTTCAAAACTGAATGTATTATAATATCTAATAGTATTTCAATGATTGTCTTATGTGATACTTGCTATAAAGTAGCTAATTTTCCTTAAAAACTTAATATTAAACAATGCAATAAATTGCAATTTTATCTAATCTTTATATACTCACCAATATGTGATTTATTTATGTTGCATCTGAACTAATCTTTCTTTTCATTCCATGATTTGTACATTAATACATGATAGTCCCGAAAAATAACTATTTTTAAATAGTATATGTAAAACTACTGTTTGTGAGGATACATAAGTGTATATGTTGATTAGTCTGCCCGACCACTTCTACGTTTAACAAAATAATGTGTACTGTGTAAGAGTTAGGATTGTTTGCTCATATTTTCAGTAATGTATAGTAAAACCTATAACCACAACATAATTAAGCAGAAGCATAATTACATCAACATTGTTAGGAAATTCATTTTCTATAATTTCTTAATATTGATTGGCTTATAGAGGTAGTTTTGACGTAACTAGCGAGTTCATTGAATTACCGAATATGTAGAAATAGAAGAGTACAGAGAAGACATCGATATAAATATTATGCATAAGCACGAGAAGAATGTTCTTTTGTGCGTGGAGGTGACCTACAAAGTACTTCGGCTGGACAAAGTGCTGACGGTAGTGAAGAGTCTAAAGGGATCGGCGAGGAATGAGGCGGAGCTGAAAGGGGCGATCGCGATGACTTACTATCTATCTTTATAAAAAAATTCTCTAATACAATGATACTGACCACTGTAAAATATTCTGTCTGTCTGTCCGGAAATCCATGTTTTAGATAATTTTTGAACGGTTTGAGCTAGACAATTCAAATTTTCAGAGTAAAAATGGAAGACAAAGTTCGTAACTGGACAAAGTCAACTACATCCCCTGACCTGGGGAGGGGTTTCAAATTTAAATAGATTTAGGTTAGGTGTTTAATTGGAAAAATTTACAAAAAGTTCTTTATTTTTTTCGATTTCAGGGGAGGGAGTTAGCCCGGTGCCCACTGCCCACTCGCTGTGGCACTTTAATGTTCTCTAGTTAGGGTTTGGTGAACACGTGACTGTTACCTCATCCCCGTTATTTTCATAGCCCGTATTTATTTTTGTTGGTACTTCCTCATTAGTTGCTGAATAAACTGAATTAGGTAAGCAAACAAGGCAATAGACGTTTCCCACCATTCCAGGTTAACAGACAGGTATTGGAGTCATTTCAAATACCTATTCATGTTAATTTGGTGACCGGTCACCAATTGTGGAAAACCTGTATTTCAGACCAACTTTTGACTCATTATTAAGTGGTGTGCAACACCGCTTTATAGGATTGCTTGATCTGTTTGTCTGTCCGTCCGTCTGTCTATTAGCATGATAACTCAAAAATAGTTTGAGATAATCAACTCAAACTTTCTGTACGTGATGTAGAGATAAAAAGAAAGGTCAAGTTCGAAAATGGACAAAATCGGACACACCCGGGTGCACCCCTTCCCTGTGGGCGTGGTCCAAAAATTTAAAATTGATGCAATTTTACTTATCGACATTGTAGACCGTCATGAGATAGCTCGTTCGAAAAGGTTATGTGTTAGGTCATGTCAAGGTCAAGTTACACGCCTCAAAAGGTCGAAGGTCATTAAAAATTCAATAAAAGCGGCTTGTAACGTCAGACAATCAGTTCAAACTTCCTATGCGATTTCACACCTTTTTTACACCCATTTGGACATGGTTTATTATGAATATTTATTTCTTTCATAATAATGGTAGTACACTAATCTTGACTACTTTTTCTCAAATTAAGACTTCTTGTATTCTATTCTTATTATTCCAGAGAATCAAGTTTCAGAGTCGAGCTAAATTTTTTGAAAACTTATATAGCTACTAGCTAATTACGAGGTATTTTAATTTAAAATCCCTCCTTTCCTTAGCATAAAACGGTATGCTATCTACACTAAATATATCTATTCTGATATGTTTTAATTTTAATACTAATATGTACCAATCTATAAGTGTTTATTGAGGGGATATATTGTGAGCGGTTTGGAAATTAGGTATTCCAAACCCAGATAGACTTTTCTCCTGTTATGACTGTCTGAGGCCTGAGGTAACATTGCTATAAGGTACCGCGGTTGAGTACCTGAGTGATCCAATTTTAACTGAGCGAGCGGGTGAAGGGTTTATTATCTAATTTTAGAGTGGGGACACAGGGGATTATATTTTCTGGCGTAGTCCAAAACTCCAGAAGTTCTAACCTAACCCTGAGTGTCTACGAAAATAGGAGGCCGAAATAAGTGCAAGAATAGGAAATTTAGAATACTATATTCTAAAAATACTAATGCATTTATCTAACTACAACTTGAATCAAAGAGTTTGACTTGAACCGAGACCACCTCTGTGAAGTATTCCAATCTCATATAGGTCTGGGTCTATAAAAGCCTGTTGAGCAAAATAAACACATACAGTTCTAAACGTTAAATCAACAGTTCAATACAACAGAGCTACATAACAAACACATTCTAAATAAATACTGTGTTGTTTTAGATATAAAACAATTTTTACATATCAGCCTTCCACCTTTTACACAATTAAATAAATAATGGGATTCAGTGTATGCAAAGAAGCTCTGAATTAATTGCTCGGTTGAGCGGCGTATCTAGCATAACGGGATATGAGGGCAAGTAGCGTAGTATAATACCCTTTCAGGGAGGACAGAGTCGTAAAATCACCCATAACAACTGAAACTATCACCATTTTCTAAAAATCGATATTTTCGGACCATTTTCGAGATTTTGACGTTTTCGAATGCGCTGATTACGGATAAAATAATCACAAAGCTCTTCCAGTAGTCCTGCGCGAGCGCTGCGCTTGCGCAGAATTTAAAATATCTTTGTTTGAGCTTATATTCAGAATTTAGATGTTTTTAAATGCGCTGATTACAAATAAAATAATCACAGAACTCTTTCAGTAGTCCTGCGCGAGCGCTACGCTTGCGCAGAATTTAAAATATCTTTGTTTGGGCTTATATTCAGAATTTAGATGTTTTTAAATGCGCTGATTACGAATAAAGTAATCACAGAAGTCTTCCAGTAGTCCTGCGCGAGGGTTGCGCTTGCGCAGAATTTAAAATATTTTTGTTTGGGCTTATATTCAGTATTTAGATGTTTTTGAATGCGCTGATTACGAATAAGGTAATCACAGAACTCTTCCAGTAGTCCTGTGCGAGGGTTGCGCTTGCGCAGAATTTAAAATATCTTTGTTTGGGCTTATATTCAGTATTTAGTTGTTTTCGAATGCGCTGATTACGAATAAAGTGATCAGCTCATTCGAAAACATCTAAATACTGAATATAAGCACAAATTAAGATATTTTAAATTCTGCGCAAGCGCAACCCTCGCGCAGGACTACTAGAAGAGTTCTGTGATTACCTTATTCGTAATCAGCGCATTCGAAAACATCTAAATACTGAATATAAGCCCAAACAAAAATATTTTAAATTCTGCGCAAGCGCAACCCTCGCGCAGGACTACTGGAAGACTTCTGTGATTACTTTATTCGTAATCAGCGCATTTAAAAACATCTAAATTCTGAATATAAGCCCAAACAAAGATATTTTAAATTCTGCGCAAGCGTAGCGCTCGCGCAGGACTACTGAAAGAGTTCTGTGATTATTTTATTTGTAATCAGCGCATTTAAAAACATCTAAATTCTGAATATAAGCTCAAACAAAGATATTTTAAATTCTGCGCAAGCGCAGCGCTCGCGCAGGACTACTGGAAGAGCTTTGTGATTATTTTATCCGTAATCAGCGCATTCGAAAACGTCAAAATCTCGAAAATGGTCCGAAAATATCGATTTTTAGAAAATGGTGATAGTTTCAGTTGTTATGGGTGATTTTACGACTCTGTCCTCCCTGAAAGGGTATTATACTACGCTACTTGCCCTCATATCCCGTTATGCTAGATACGCCGCTCAACCGAGCAATTAATTCAGAGCTCCGAATTATACATAGGGGATAGGGAAGACAACACTGAAAAACATTTGGTAACGAAATTAAAATTGTACGAGAAAAATCGCGGATTCGAATTGCTGCAAGACACAACGTTTCCTTCGACAGCCCAAGGTTGCCGTAATAACGGTTTCGTTAATACTGTATTGGAATGCTACAACAACCATTACAATTTGGTGATTCGTCCAGACGACATTTGGACTGCGATTCTAATCCAATTCTCTTATTACATCAATGCGAATTCTGAAAAGTATCGGAAACAATTCGTCAACTTTGAAGGGAAAAAAGAACTTAAAGTAACGGTGCCTGGTGAAAGTCTGCGACATGCCCATTTCGATTTGTTTGTTTCTCTGATCACCGATAAAATCCACGAGAATCTGGTAGACGAAGAAGTCAAATCTTGGATCATACAAAATTTCACTACAACGACCAAGGAAGATCTGATTACCTACGGAGCAATTTTTATGGCTGCTATGAAAAAGTATTTTGAATACACATGTTGTGTATTGTGCGGAATTCCATGGATAACTTTGGAGGGTACTGTAGAAGACTGGGAGAACATTCTGGGCCGTCTGGAGAAATTGAAGTCTTACGATTTGGAAAAATGGTACAATTTATTGAAGCCCATTTTGAAACAATTTGTAAAAGCAAAAAAGGGCAAAATCGATTTAGACTTTTGGCAAACAATCTGCCACCAAACCGGAGGCGGTTCGGGCTCTCCTTATTTGGGGGGTTGGATTTCCACATTCTGTGTCTACGATATTGATGGAAAGTGGCAAGGATATTTGTTTCAAGAAAACAATAAGAAAAGGCAAATAATATGGCCACAAGTGGATTTGGATTTGATACCATCTGGGGTCGTTGAAGCTGATGTGAAAATTAAAGATAACGACGGAACCACTTACTACAGTGTTCTGCTGGCTGGACACATGGCTGTAGATGTGATTGAAGATGAGAAGGAGGAATGCACTTTGAAACCTCAAATCGGCTGGGCCCTAGTCCTCAAACCATCTCCTGAGGAAATGGAACAAATCAAAAAAAGAAGAAGGTTAATATTTAATCATCTTAAAATTTTATTGACAAACTACGCATTACTCAATTTTTCGTAATAAATCTTAAGTTATTGTAAAATTGTTTAAATTATTGTTAAATTATTTTAAACAATAATTTTACAGAGATAAAAAATGGAAAGCGATAATTGAGGGGAAGGACCGCCGAAGAAGAAGGAACTATTTATTTACTACTTGTAAAGACATTATTGCAAAAGAAGTTTAAAATTTTTTTAATGCAAAATAAGAGAAAACTAAATGAGGACGAACATGAGGAGCTTTTTTGAATTTGTCTGCAAACGTAAACAAAAATTCAAAATGTATTTCTTGCAAGTATTTCCCTATTTACGGAGCCTCTAATGACAGTTATTATTATGTCATCAATCAGAGACTTACTTGGCAATTAGCACAAAAAAATTATATAAATTCACAATAAAATACTCAAAAATTATTAGTCATGCTAGTATTATAACAAAGGATATTAGCTATTTTGATGTAAAAGAATTTGCAGTTTTTTGCAAGAGTGTGCACACAGAATAATTAACGAAAGTGTACACAGTGTGCAGTAAAATAAATGCTTCATGTGGTGTGACAATAATTACTGTCACTATATAACATATATGTAGAGGTTATTAGAGGTACATTGTCAAATAATTACAAATACAAATATCTTGAAAAGAGAAATTGATATAAATTAATTACATAGTTGTAAAGTTATTAAAATAATTCAGTTATTTGTAACTTAATATTGTATTATAATACTGTATTAGTAATTCTTCAATTATTTGTAGAAAATATTATGCTAGAAAACAATGGTGAATGGTTTTTTCTGAAAGAAGTTAAAAACTAATGTTTACTGTAACGACATAATGTAGTATATTATACAGTTTTAACAGACTACCTTCCTTTAAAAATTTTGTAAATGGCAATAATTGTTTCATTAATTAATTGATCTAATAATATTGATAGTCTTAGATTTTTGAACCTCTAATACGATTCTTATTATAATTTCATCTTCAAATACTGAGTAGATTGGCCGTAGTAAATAAACACAAAATAAATTTAATATTAAAGAGATATCCTATAATATAAACGCAAAGTCGGACATGCGCAGAAAACGATTTCTTATGCATACCCGTGTCCGTGTCGGTTCTTATGTATGTATCATGAAATTTTAGCGCCAATGCCAATACACACCAAATCAGAACTTTCTAAATCGTGATTATTAACACTTGGTCACAGTATTGCTTTTGAATTTCAAAACGTTTAGGCTTCAAAACTTGGCTTAAATTGCAAAAGTACTAAATGTAGTCCAGCTTCTCTATAGATTAGCGTTCATTGTTTTATTTAATACTAGGGCTACCACTTCTGCTGCTATTTAATTTCAAAAATTTACGAGTCAAAATTTTTACTCATTTTTTGTTTGAATTTCAAAATACTCTAATACACTACAACCCCTAGAGCGTCTCCAAACACTCCCATCAAATCCATTTTCTTAACATAGTCACTATTTACATTTGGCTCTCCCTACCACCCCCACGCATAGATGAAATAATATGAAAAAAGTACCAAAGATATGTATTGCCATTTAAATAACACGATAAACTTTGAATAGAGTTTTAAAAAATCCTCTACTTGCCCCAAACAACAAATGAACATGAAATTGTAGTTAAGACATTCTCAAAATAGGGTACCAAGAACAAATGTGTTGTCCCCTTTCCTTTAGACAAAATCCCAGGTCAAAGATTAGCTGTCAATTGATCTAATTACCTTATATCTGCCAATAAGTTGTTTGATTATGTTCAAAATGGTTCTATTTGATATCTTCTACGTTATTCAAGTGAATTTCATGGCAGTAACAGTATAACTACAGTTTTAGGGATTGTTTTTGCCATCAAACACTCAAACAACATTTTTCAATTTAAGCGTTCCTTTATCTTAGTTGTAAGTCTATAGTAAATTTTGATTAAGTATGTTACAAAATATCTCAAATTAAACCTGGTACCATTATAACATATTTTGAAGTATTTGTCTATGTGTTTACCTATATTAAAAAATATCGGCTACAACTGTCGTTTGACAAAATGTTAATGTTAACTTTTGAATGTGTACAAATTGTATATAAAACACATTTATAGGCAGCTTTGACTTAAAAACCGTTTTTACTTTCCCAAAAAGTCACAAAGTGGGTTTTTACAAAAAAGGTAAAAAGTATATAGGAACTTGTAATTTACTAAAAAAATCACACCGTACCAATAAATGTTATTATATTTTCTTGGCCATAATAATATATGTAAGCTGAGTATTATTATTAGTTTAAGGTTTATTAATACATAAGCGAGCACATCCACAGAAATTCTGTTAGGTTATGTTTCGGTTAGTTGAAAGTATGTTGACGAGAAAGCTATGGTTAAAGCAATTAAATACTTATACTTAATGCTAAGTGGTTTTACCTATTGTCTTTTTTGGAACAATTTTGCCATCAAACCTACGTTTGCAACATTATAATAAATAGAAGTAACTATTATTCACTTTATGCTATCATTTAGCTGTATGGCTACAGACTCCTACGTTTTATACATGAGTGAGAACATCCACAGCATGCATTTTTTAGTAAATTACATTGCAGAGGAAGCTATGTTGGAAACAATTCAATTTAGTTTATGTTGAGAGGTTTTACATGTTGTCTACATTATAGGTAAAAGAAAAGCTTTTATACTTACACATACACTGAAGTAAATTATAAAATGACCTTCATTCGACATAGACGGACGTCTCACGGTTAGTTTTCCGAGTTGCGGATACACAATGTAACCAATCATATACAATCAATTTTATTGTCCATTTCTTGCAATAATAGAAAGCGTCTATAAATTGTGTTATAAGTTTTATACATTATTGGTTTTGGTACAAAATAATTGGGAAATATATTGATTTGTTGAATTATACTGTCTAAAAAGTTGCAATGAAATTGCGAAGCGATTACTTGAAGGCTAAAATTAAATGGATACCTTTTTACGGGGCTTTCAAAGTAATTCTTTGGGCAGTAAATATATGTTTTGGGGCAGTTTTTATAATTGGCAGTAACCGGTATTGTTAGAGGGCTGTAAAACAAATGCATTAGGCAGTAGAAGCCATGCAAATGGCAGTAATACAAAACTGTATTTTACATAGTATTTTTGTAGAATAGATTTACTTGTCTAAATAAATCTTACAACTTGGAAGCTTATGAATATTGTTAGTGGGTATTCCGATAATGAATTTAGCTAAAGGTAACGAACTTATTGGAATGTACAATGTACCTGCTTTACATAAGATTGTCTTATCATGTGTATCTTATCTTGTTTGAGTTGGCTGAATGCTGCTGTTTTATACTTCCACCTCAGTTTGAAAGCAAAAACTGAAACTATAAAGACTGACTAACAAGTCAGAGAATGGCTTCCCAACTTACATATTATTTTAGTGATTCCGACACTGACTCAGAACGTGAAAATACTAACTTAACTAAAAAGAAAATTGACTGGAATCTTTTAAAACCGTATAATACAGAAGAAGACGCATTGTCCGAAATTGAAAATGATTGGTCAATTCGTTATAAAAATATTAACCAAGGGTGCAAAGTTTTTTATTTTTTTGCAAGGGCAATAAAAAAATGTCCATGTAAGCGAAACTTAGAAGTTAAAAGTGTTGTACATTTATGGGAAAATAACTATCTATTACCATTACATAATATTGACAAATAATCATGCTTGATTTTCTTTTTGAATTTACTTTTGACTGAATATTAAAAATAAATAACATTTTTGTGTTACTGCCAATAATATTGTTTCTACTGCCTATCGCATTTGTTTCTTACTGCCCCGAAAAATTAAAAAAACTGCCGATAGAAAACTGCCTAAAAGAATTATTTTTACTGCCCAAAGAATTACTTTGAAAGCCCCATAAAAATTTATCCAAATTAAATTGACAGTGAACATAAATATATTGTACATGTAATTTAAAAAGCAGCTTCTGTCAAAGTAATAGTAAGGTCCTACTTCTATTTTTAATATTCTAAGGGCTACAAGTTTTCTACGACTGTAATTATCACAGTATCGAAACCAGTTCTTTTTAAATTCGATTGCATAGATATTTGGCTTGGCTCCATTAGACATTATCATACATTCAGTTATAAAACTACATACTGATGCTAGTGGCATGAATAAATAAAACGGCATCCCAAGTTTCTCGTACATCATGACAGTTCCATAGTAAGAAATAATAGTGAATCCCATCCCTGCAATAAAAAATGGAGGGCCAGGAATAGCAATTAACTTGTTGAACGTGAAAGACAGAAGATACAAATTTTGATATAGTTTAATGGCCATCTCCAAAGTGAGTTTCTTTGCTTTCACTTCAAATACATTTGATATTATTCCGACCATTATTTGAAATGAGTAGAAATAGCAAACCATGATATGTACTATGCTTTCTAGAGCTATACCTGTAGTAATAGCTAAATACCAAAGGATAACTGCAAATATAGCTTTGACATGAAAACTGTGTTTACTTTCCCAAAGTCCTAAAAAGTCACAAAGTGGAACAAACGGATGGTCGTCAAATATAAACAGGACACTTGGGACAAAGAATGCAGCAAACGGAATTGTATTACTTGTAGCTATTAATGCGTTGCCAATCAAATCCCTTTTCATGTAACGTTTTGTTCCCAGCTCCTCTGCAAACATACCTATGTATAATAATTAATTCATACAATCTGAAATATAAATTAACTTCCACATATTATAATAATGTTAAAAATTAATATTCTCATCTATGAAAATTGTTTAAAATCCGAATAAAAAAGGTATTGAACAATTCTGTTTATAACAGGATTTTTTTTTAATCGGTTTTACATCCAATAGAATTTTTCTGCCAAGTTGAAATAAAAGGAAATGAATGCGGTAAATTCAATTTCAAAGTAACTTACACCGGAATTTAGTATCAGTGCTCCAAATAGAGTTGAGTGTGTACAAGACAAAATCAAAACGTAGCAGTATAGTTAAATTTACGCAAAGTGCCGCAACAGTCAATATACAATATATGTAATAAAACAATAATAATTATGGTCACCATCCCATATGGAAAATTAGGACTGAGAATAGCAGTCAGCAAAACAATGGAAAAGTACAGTGGACAAATTGTCAGCAGTGCAGTTGAAAAATACCACGAAAATAGTCTTTTGCGGTTTTTGGGATAATCAAATTTCGAATTTTTAGCATCGAATGTTATTGGACCCAAATAAATATTCTCTGCGAATTTTAAGATTCTAAGAAAGCTTGCTCGTACTATGTACTAGTAAGGTTGACATGCTTTACAATTTATTTTCAAGTAAGCAAAGTTGTGACAGTACTGATGTAAAATATTCTAGAACAAGTTTATATATGGTTTTAAATATTGGCAGAGAGCAAACCTTTTTGGATAAGTATGATGAAGCAATGCAAAAGTTATTGCCGTGGTTTTATGTAGGGCCATATTAGGATTTCATCGTCGACGGAACTTTTGACTTTGATAGTAGACGTAAATGTAAGTTGAGTATTATTAATATTTATGCTTTATATGCAATAGACTACTGTGTGTTACTACGGTTTATACATAAGCGAGCACATCCAAAGAGTATTTCATTTCCAAAGAATCCACGCAGACGCAGATAAAACTATAGTTGAAGCAATTTAATTGTTTAGAGGTTTTACCTACTTTTTGCTTTTCGTGGAACGATTTCACCATCAAGCCTAAGGTAACTAAGGTTGCAATATTGTAGGTAGAAGTAAAGCAGGGTCTGCGTTTAAAATATGTTTTAGTAACATTATGTTTGCTTTTCGTAGAACGATTTCACCATCAAGACTAAGTTTACAAGGTAAAAGGAAAAGCAGTGTTTGCTTATGCTTTTCAATTTATTAACAATTTTATTCAGTAACAGTTATATATCGCTTCAATAAAAGTTATTTACTTTATACCTAAGCATAACTACATGATCGGTTTCTACTTTTTACTATTTTTTCGCAAAATTTTTGTTGTTTCAAAATCACGATAAAAGTGGAAAATGTAATGTAACAAATAAAAAGCGTTTATTTTTCTGTTTTTGTTTCACTGACATCTAAATGCAAGAGTAAAACAGAGAAAAGTGAACAACTTTTCGAATGAGTTTTCGTTTTCCGATTTAGATTTATTTAAAAAACATTATATGACACAAAAATTAGTTTTTGACGTTTTTGTCACTTTAGTTCTTGGCTCTTTAAACTGGCAGTTTTGAATTTGATGAGTCCTCTTTGAAGATGTTTTACAACTAGGTCAACTATCGGTGAATGGTGCATAAATATTCTGTTTACTTATGTGATGAAATTAATACCAAATCATATAGCTTAACTTGTCCAACTGCTATAAAAGGTGATGGGATTCATATTTCTAAGGTTATATATAATTAGTCAGCTTTCAATATCATGAGTAGTAAATAAATGACAATAAAGCAGATGACAAAACCAAGAAAACGTCATTCACAGAAATATTGACATACAAAACCTTTTATTAATTGACATAATATTTATTTTCTCATGCATTTTGACGATGGGATTTCCACGATGTTGTACAATCGGAATCCAAGGCTCTCGACTTCCGCGAGGAGGGATTTTACTAATTTCTCTTCTAAAATCTTTTCCTTTGAGAAAATGGCCCAATTCATGCCATTGTTAGGGAAGCATCGGATAACCAAAGCCCAAGACTTGTTGTCGGTGTCCACGATGTACACAAAGGAATCTCCTGCAATATTTTAAATAAATTCATTCAAAATGATCGGATTTTTGTACTTTTATTTTTTTAAAGAATAATTTTACTGTACCATCTTTGTTTTTTCCATCGCGTTCAGTGCAGGACCATTTGGCATTGTGTTTTCCAGCGGGGCTACAAGCCAAGTTCAGTTCTGCTCCAGTTCGGGGACACTTGCTCTGTATCCAAATAGTTGCATTTGGGCTGGCTATGCTTCTTCCTTCAGGCATCGGTTGCACATTGACTTTCACGCAAGACCTCCCCATCGAAGAACGTCTCATGAACTTACCATGCATTGATTTTGCCATGTAACGGATCCAGTGGTTGCTCATGTAAGGAAGATGCCATTGGCCCATCATCTAAAATATCATTTCAAGTATTTAATTCTGTTACTAAATATACTTAGATTCGTTTTGATGATATAATTTACCTCTTTGAGTGTCACTGCATGCAACTGGTCGATTTTAGGACATCCGGGTTCTTCTACATCTGCTGGATCTAACTCTGGATCCTCCTCTAACGAAGAACTACTTGTTGCACAAGAGATAGAAAGAATTAGGACAGTTGCGACGAAGAAAAAATAAACCAAGGAATTCATTTTCAAAATAAAAGTATGAAAATGGCGTCTTTTACAAAAAAATTAATATTTTTTAAAAGTAAAAATTCTTGATGCAGAATGAAAATAAAAGCACTATTACTATTAGCACTATTAGCTATTATTAGCATTCACTATTAGCATTTTTGGGGTAATACGAGACGCGAAACGTAAAATTTAGTCTAGAAAAGTCTATTGTCCGCCTCAAGGGCGTATCTAGAAAATGGATCTAGGGGGTGCTAATTTCTAAAAATGAGTATTACATAAATCAAGCAATTAGAACCGTCATTACAAGCACGTATACAGAGAACTGAGTTTCGGAAAGGGCTAATCCCATAGATATGTAAATAATATTTATTCGAGCGTAGCACGAAAATTTATAGATTTTTTTGACGGAAATGAGTCAAAAAAGGCCTAAAATAGGAAATAATCGCGCGGAGCGCGAAATTTTTTGTGATTGTGAGAAAAAATGCCTCTTTTTGTTGATTTTGGTAAAGCCCATCCCTCAATACGTCCTTGCATCATTATATTAGTAAAAAAAGAAGAAATATACGCGCAAAGCGCGAAAAAATTTATGATTTTAAATCTTTGTCAAAAAAATCCACTTTATATCAAGATTAAGGGGCGGGGGGCCTTCTAAATATGTGATTTATCTGTCATCACCCACCCAGTTCGGCCGATTTAGTTTTAGATGTTTTAAACAAAAAACCTCATTTCAGAAGTGGTCAATTGCTAAGCACATTTCCATTTTGTAACAATATAATATAAAGTAATGTAATCTCAGATCCTAAGGTTCATTACAGGGAAAAAAGGATTCAAAAATGTTCAAACATATTCGAAAATAAAATATATGTTATTGTGTCATATGAAAAAGAAAATATGTTTCCTCCAATTTGGAATTAAATACTTGGTGAAAACGCGATAATATCTAGTGTGTTTTCAAAATAGTTAGGGGGTGCTTAAGCACCCTAGCACCCCCCCTAAATACGTCTTTGGTCCGCCTATAGAACCGATAAGTTGCCAAGTAATTTCCATAAACGTACAAATTTGATATTTTAATACTAACCATTATTTTTAATATAATGTGATTTTACATACTATTTCTATACATTTAATGGTTTACATGTTTTTAAAGGACAGTTGTAGCCAGAAAATATTAGCTAGTTCGTAGCCTAATTTTTAAAACAAGTAAAAATGAAGTCAATAGTTCACCCAACAGTCACCTTTCAGCATAGCCGATATTTTATTATAAACACATAAACACATGTTTTAAAGTAGGTTATAATGGTACCAAGTTTAATTTAAGATAGTTTGTAACGTACTTAATCAGAATTTACTAAGAAAATTTACGACTAAGAGTAATAGTTTTAAAATTGAAAAAAATGTTTGAGTGTTTGATGGCAAAAACTAATCACTAAAATTGTTTTACTGTTGTAAAATTACTGAAATAATGTAGTAGATTCCAAATAGAACCATTTCGAATATGTAATCAAACAACTTATTTGCGGATGTCGGGTAATTTGATCAATTGACCGCTAATCTTTGACTTATGACTTTGTCTAATGGACAGGGAACGTCACATTTGTTCTTGGTACCCTGATTTGTGATTGTCTAAACTACAATTTCTTTGTTCATCTGGTTTTTGGGGCAAGTAGGAGATTTTTTAAAACTCTAGTCACAGTTTACTGTGTTATTTAAATGGGAGAACATATTTTCGCTTATTTTCTTATATTACATCTATACGTGTGAGATATAGGGAGAGCCAAATGAAAATAGTGAGTATGTAAAGAAAATGGATTTGATGGGCGTGTTAGCAGTATGATTTTGCATGTAGTTAACATAAATGTACTATGCTGTGGGTTAATTAGTACATTAGAGTATTTTGAAATCCAACCATAATGTTGACTAGTAAAGATTTTGAAATTAAATAGCAGCAGTAGTGGTAGCCTAATATTAAATAAAACAATGAACCCTAATCTAGGGAATCTGGACTACATGTAGCATCTTTCGCAATTTAAACCAAGTTTTGATGCCTAAGAGTCTGAAGGGGTCGGATAGGGATTTTGAAGAGTCGGGAAAAAAGGAGATGGGAATAATCAGGAAGAAGGATCGACGAAGAAGAACTGCAATTACTAACTACTTGTCTTGCCTTGTGTCTGCATTTTCAAAACTGTATGTAATACCTAATTGTTATAATGACTGTCTTATGTGATACTTGCTATAAAAAGTTAATTTTCCTTGAAAACTTAATATGAAACAATGCAATAAATTGCAATGTTATCCAATCTTTATATGCACATAAACATGTGGTTTGCACGTTTGCATATTGCATCTGAACTGATCTTTATTTTCATTCTACTATGATTTGCTCATTTATACACGTGCTCTCTATAGTCTATGGTTAAATACGTACTAGTCCACCAGCTTTGCTATTAACTTTCCAAAGAATTATTATTATACGCGTCAACATTTTGGTTGAATTTCAAATTATAGTAATTATTACTAACTAAACCAACTACAGTTATTTTTTATGTAAAATACATTTTGGCTCTCTTTTTCCCTCCATACACATATTATGCATCTTTCAGTGTAATTGCTTTGTCAAGCAAGAATGTGGTTTTAATATAGAGTTATGTAACACTACGTGTATGTATCTGGGGCGGTTAGACCGCCCATCGTAAGGTTATCAACAAAATGATGTGCTTTCATAGGAAGAGACAAGGAATAATTTATGATTATTGGAATGAAATTTCAAAATTATTCATTAAAGAGTGTGTGGGCTAAAGGTTTCGACATGAACTGTCTTTATTAAACTGCAACTGCATTGAATCTGTCTACAAAAGCCAGCTGAGGAAAAAATAATTATCTCTGCTTCACTAAATACTCATTCGTGCTGTTTTAGTAAATATAAAAATTTTTCAGAAATCGGTCATCCGCCTGTTACACAATTAAGTAAATAATGGGGTCGTCTCAGTCTTCTCGAGTATTGTCATTCAAGGATTCTGGTGCAATTCACTCACCTACAATGACTAAATCCCGAGTGTCCGAAAACACTGTAGAAAAATACAAAGGAAAAGAACAATGAACATTTGGTAACGAAATTGAAATTGAACAAGAAAACTCCGGGACTTGAATTCCGGGAAAACCCAACTTTAAGAAGGTTAATATTTTATTTTGAATTTCTATTTGATTGACAAAATGCGCATTATTCAATTTTTCGTAATAAATCTTTGGCTAAATATTCAGATAAATCAAGATTTCATCTCTACAACTTGAGAATAATTTAATTATTTTAAACGATTATTTTACAGAGATAAAAAATCGAAAACGATAATCAGAATATCAGAAAGAAGTATCGCCGAAGAAGAAAGAAGAACTATTTATTTACTACCTGTGGAAAAAATGATTCCGGGGATATAGGGAAAAAAATTAATTTTGTTTAATGTACAATGAGGAAACCAAATAAGGACGAGCATGAGGAGCCTTATTGTGACAGTAGACGTAAACAAAAATTCAAAATAAATTTCTTACATGTATTTTCTAACTCAATTGAATTTTTCATGATTTAAAAAATGATTTTTGCAAATGAAAGCTTTGATCAAGCGTTTATCCAATAGGGGGCGGGGGTGCAGCGCCCACCCTAAATCTAAGAAAAAGAGGATTTTTTCGAAAAATTGTAAAATTTTTTCGCGCTTTGCGCGAATATGTCTTACTAGTGAACCCAGCTAAGGGGCAAACCTAGCACTCAAGAGAAATTCAGCAGGCCACCCAACACAGTAATAAAAACAATTTCGAAAAGATCCCTTACGTTATTAAGTTAACTTTGTAAATACAAAGTTTATTTAAATTAATATACTTTTGGTTGAAAAATTAGCTGCAGCCCCAACTTCCTGCTAAAAAAGAATTTCCTAAACCAAAATAATAACTGTAGATCGTAGCGCCGAATACAGGGAACAATGAAAGACTCCATTTTTGAAAAAAATCCCACAAAGTCACCAAAAAGCTCCCTTTTTAAATCAAAAAAAAATAAGATTCCCCGTGGGATTTTAGATAAACGTACAAACCGCATGACTTACGAATAAATATTTTTAAAGAATAAATAGTTAGTTACCCAGACTGTTATTTAATTCTACAAAAAGGTGTGCCAACTGCCAAAGGAATCAAGAGGGTAGTAAAAAAGTAAACCCAGCTCAGCTCTACTAAAAAATGTTAAATAAGTTTGTCGATATAGGGGAACCAATTTGTATTAGAAGTTTTGAAATGCTATTTAATAAGGCACATTGCGATCATTACGAAATGTCCCTTTTCGCTAATAATTTCCATTTAATTACGACTCACCATCATTCAACCTTGCGTTAAGCCTAAACTAAAGTCGAATATTTAAGTGAGTTTCAAAGTTTACGTTCACGATCACGTTTGAGCGAAATGTGACGGAATAGTTATAGTTTACTGTTTGGTTACTTTAGTTGTCGTTTCATTTCCAGTTTAAAATATAAACTGAATGCTCCGTGGCTATACTTCAATTTTACACAACGGCAACTGGAGCTAAACTTAAACTGAACACTCTCGTAGCTATACTTGACGATCACCGATCTCGATAGACCAAAAAGTAAAATGTGGCCAGCGTTTATTATTATTACCTTCCAATTCCATTTGTGAAGCAATCGAAGACCACGCGTTGACTTTTTTTAAATGATCTTTATAGCTCTATCACTTTTATCATACAGATATGGATGCTCAATTACCACAGTTATCAGTTTTTCTTCGATTTCTACAGTATCGTTATTTGTAGACATTTTGATTGAAATTTAAATCCTTTTTCTTGATTGTCTGAAATAATATCGATGATGCAAAAATGGAAGACAGCAAACAGACAGGTAGATCAGTTGATTTGAAACATAATGGCAACTTGCAATCGCGTCTTGTAGCAGAATTCTGCTTCGCCATTGGTCAAAAGCATAACTGAATACGTTTCGATCAGTTTCCAAATCGGCTGCCGTTGGGTTGTTGAAACGTGATAAGTTTCGAGAAACTGTAATTAAACTGGATCGGAAACTGAACAGTATAGTTACGACAAAATGAAAATGGAACCACAACGCAATCTCACCGTGATCGTGATCTGAACAGTATAGTTACGGGAAACTCATCGGTAACTGAAACTAACCTTAATCATGAACTAAAACCAAATAGATACGGACAGTATAGTTATGAAATCATGAACTACACCGTGAACTGACTAAGTTTTGCCTTCAAACCTGCGACTTTAGTTTAGGCTTTAGAGGTTGGAGTACATTAGTGAAAACATTAATTGGGCTTGCGCATTTTGCTTTTAAGGAACATGCATGTATTACGTGTGCAGTTGATGGGAGGAGGAGGTACTCAAATGTGTTGCAGTCAACACTTGCGTTACACATGGGGGAGGGGGTTTTGCGTTACGTAGTATATGCAGGTTTCTCAAGCTCTCCTACCAGACAAACATAGATAGATAGGTAATTTTTTCCAAGTCTGAGATTATATTATACAAGTGAACCCAGCTAAAAGGAGTGAACCTAGCACTCAAGAGAAATTCAGCAGGTCACCCATCACAGTAATAAAAACAATTCCGAAAATATCATCGGTATTTCCCTTAAGTTATTATGTTAACTTTGTAAATACAATATTTTAAATATGCTTTAATTTTCTACAGCGGTTGGAAAAATGCCAACTTTCTGTTCAAAAGGAAGTTCCTAAACAAAAATAATAACTGTAGGTAGATCGTAGCACCAAATACAGGCAATAATGAAAGACTCCATTTTTAATAAAGACTCCAAAAAGTTCAAATTTAAAATCAGAAAAATAAGATTCCCTAGATTTTAGAAAAATGTACAAATCAAATGAGTACACTATACGAATAAATAGTGGTCCTCAGTTATTTAATTCTTCAAAAAGGTGTACAAACTGGCACGAAGGAATAAAGGGGGCAGTAAAAAGTAATTCAGCTCTATTAAAAAATGGGACATAAATTTGTCGATATATAGAGCAGAACCAATTTGGATTAGTGGTTTTGAAATATGCTAATTAATACGCCTAATATTTTGAAATGTCCCCTTTCGCTAATCATCTCCATTCAATCACCAATAATCACCTTATGTAAATTTCTATTATGTTTTGATGTTATAATACTTTGAAGCGACTCATTTCAGTGATTAAGAGGAAGTGGCATGCATACGCATCTTGCTTTTAAGGAACGTGCATATATTACGTGTGCAGTTGATGGGAGGAAAAGTTACCCAAAAGTGTCACAGTAGTAACTAACCAAACTAATTTCTAACAGCTATAACAGATAAGCTTGAAATAGATAATAGGTTAAATAGGTACCAATCAGCGGCAGTGTTCAGGACGCTATGTATGACCAAATTCAGTCACCCACAGTTCCAGTCACCAGTGTTCAAATCAAAAAAAGGACAACGCGTATCATTTCCATTGTCAATTTCAGTCAGATCAAAATATCAAAAAGAAGCTGAGAATTTTTCCTTTTAATGAAGAAACAGCAGATGCACTTAGCTTGTGTCTTTATTTCTTAAATCAAATACCGGAATGAACTAAAATGGTGGTAAATGTAAATCGTAGCGCGGTCAAAAAGGAAAATTACAATTTCACCACTCACAACAGAGCAGAGCACTTTACACGCATTCGAAATTGTTGAAAATTAGGGTGGATTAGTATGAAACCAATCGCACTTATTTCGACAGTTTAGAGGAAGTGAACATGCGCATTTTTGTTTCTAGGGAATGTGCATATATTACGTATGCAGTTGATCAGAGGAGGAGGTACTCAAAAGTGTTGCAGTCAGCACTTGCGTTGCACATGGGAGAGTGGGTTTTGCGTTACGCAATATATGCAGGTTCCCTAGGCTGTCCTACCAGACATACATAGTTACATAGATAGATTGGTAAGATTTTTTCCTTCTGTGTTTATTATATAGAGATTTTTTATATTATTTTTGGTAGCGCCCATCCCTTTACCAAGTTTCTGGATATGTGCATGTGCATGGTCTTGATAGTATTATAACAAAAGAAATCAGTTATTTTGATGTACAAAAGAATTAGCAGTTGTTTGGAAGAGTTAAGAGTATAGAATAGTCAATAAACGAAAGTGTACAATAAAATAGTAAATGCTTCATAGAGTGCGACTATAATAATAATTTATTGTCACTATTATTATATAGACAAAAATCTTATAATAAACAATCTAATAAATTATTAATTACAAATACAAAAATCTTGAAAAGAGAAATTAATATGAGTTAATTACGTACCTTACGTTGTAAAGTTATAAATATAATCTTTCATTATTTGTGGAAAATATTATGCTAGCAAACCAACTATTAGCAAACAATGGTGAATGGTTTAGCAGAGAGAGAAGTTAAAAACTAATGTTACTGTAACAACATTATATTATACAGTTTTATAAAGCTTACTTTTCTTTTGCGAATGTCAATTATTGTTACATTAATTAATTTATCTAATATTGTTGATAGACATATGGATTTTTGAACCCATTTTATTGTCGGTATTGCATAGGATGTATAGGCATAATATTCAAGTAAAATTGTATGTTTTAACGTGTAAAATGTATTGATTAGTCAATATTAATATATTATACTTTCAATTTTGTGCAATCTCAATATATTTACTATTTGGAAAAGGCATGAAATTAAACTGATTAATTTAGTGTGGAAACATCGATCACTACTAATAGATAAAAATTGGTGGAAATAGCAGTAATACGATTTTTATAATGATTCTGGAATTAAGTTGAGGTATTTTCAAAATACGGGGAAATTCATTAAGAAAGGTCAAGTAAAATACACTATGGAGACGTTTTAAAAGTACATAGAGGCATAGTTTACTCTATGACAATACTGAAAAATACTTTTTTGGAAAACTTAAAACTCCCCCGAGAATGCTGGTCGTAGAAAAACAAGATTATGGTCAATGGGCTAAAATCTTTGACGCCGTAATTAAAATAAACATTCGAGCTTGAAAAATTCTTTTGTTGTTTTACAATTAAAATATTAAGACTTATATAATTAAAATCCATATTAAGGAAAGGTAAATCCAAATATAAAGAGAGAGATAATAATAATACAAAAACTACAATGCACGCCCATTCAGAGAGTAGTAAAAAATCCAAAGGCATTCTTGATTTTTAGGTCGAGTCCGCAAAAGTTCAAAACAACAGTGCGCGAATTCTGAAAAGCATTATAAAAGACATGTAAAGTGAAGTATTACTATAAATAACAGTAAAGGAATAAAAATGCAAAACAACATAAATCATTCGTGCAGTCGACACTCGACACTATTTCATACTATCTTCAAAATTGGGATAAAAATAAATTTACTCACTCAGTCTTTGCCTTTGCCATAATACGTATTACTTGCATTATTGGGTTCTGGAGATTGGATGGTTTCAATGTCAATCACTTCTTTATTTCTTGCCAAATTACTCCGACTATCGGAGGTGTCAAACAATCGTGTATATGCTGCTGAAAGTCTTGTTAATTCTTGTAAATGTCTCTTTTCAAGTGTTGCGATGTGTTCGGTGTGGCCACTGGTCAATCTTGTTATTTCTTCCAAGTGTCTCTTTTCATTTTCTGAAATTTGTTTATCGTAAATTTCCTTAATACTTGAAACCATGAATTTAATAGCCTCCTGGTCGAACTTCATTTCTCCTGCAATGCAATTGTTGTTAAAAATTAAAACAAAAAGTTAATTATTTTCCGGCGGTTTCTGATATACAAGTAATACACAGCATAGAGCAAAACGTTGTGTTAGTGAATAATGATGGTCTAAAGAAGATTGAAATAAAAATAAAACATTACCTTCACATTCACTGTCGGACTGCTGAGTACTGTCAGTGGAGTCTTCCTATAATACATGCAAATGAATTATCATAATAGGCCGTAGTCCGTAGTAATATTATATTTATTATGCATCATAGTCATATGTCATATTAATAATAAACGAAACAATACTGTATAGAGTAATAGTAGTGACTTACTTCACATCCGTTTGTCTCCATATTGATGTGATAAAATGCAGAACTAGATAGGCAAATGATTTTAAACAAATTAGAAATATGATTAAAGAGTCAATGTTGGCGATGACGAGACGAATAGATTCTTCACAGGACAAGCGTAGGTTTTATATACGGAAATTTTTAATCTCATGTCATGTCAGCTACTGCAGGAATACCATAAGACATATTTATGACTTTGCATAGATGAATACAATATGAGTATATTATAGAGTTTGTTGGTTTTGGTAAGCTGTCCGCTAAGGCTTTCCAATTAATATTTTCGATAATCCCAACGCACACCTTCATGTGCTAAATTTAGTACATGGAGGCATGCATTGGGATACATTATTGAAAACATTAATAGATACCTCGTCTCGTACTTAATAATAATATTTATATATCCATAATATGGTATAATCATAGAAATTTGTGACAGTTACTAGTATATAAGCAGGAAGAATCTATAATTTATATGGGAACTACCATGAATGGGTAGAATGTTGTAGCTTTATTTATTTATGAAAACTCGAATTCTTATATATAGAAACTACCTGACACTGCGTGACATTGTATATCAATTTAGAACACGGGTAATGAAGAAAATACCATTATTTTTCAAAGAATGCAATAAAATAAACCATAATGTTCGTATGACATGGACTGTCATGGACACTCAACCTAGCAAACTGAAGTACATATTTTTTAAACATTTCTACGAATAGGTGTATCATTTTATATATGTTGGCTGGAAATGTAAAAACAATGACAGAGATAATCTTGAGTTCTTGGTGGTATTTAAAAGATTTAGGAACAGATACCGATAATCCTCATATCGACTTATTTCTATGAAAAGGTATTTATTTTTGTATCCCTTACAGTCTTTGGGGTCACAAGATTCCTTTGGGTGTGGGTATCGAAAATAAATGACAAAGTATTCTTACTGGCTTATTGTTATGCATACGCGCTTGCACATTACAACAAAAAGCCGCAAAGTCCAAGAGACATGGATACATGCGACATATGAATAAATATTTTTATTATATAGTGATAAGTAAATTATTTTCCGTCTGTCTCAGTTGTACAATACAAACCAACAAAACTTTAACGAATGTGGTGGTCTGAAGAAGATTAAAATAGTAACATTCCTACCCTACCCTCACATTCACTGTCGGACTGCTGAGTACTGTCAGTGGAATCTTCCTATAACATATACAAATGAATTATTATGGTAAGTATATATTTATTATGCACCATAGTCGTACTATTTAAGTGCTCGGTTCCTCTAACAATCATGAAAAAAGTTTCGAATTTCGAAAAACAAAGTGGGTTTCTAATGTTAGCCGAAACGCACATCTTAAACCGATTATATGGAACGACTCCTACGAGGGAATCACTCCTAATAGACTTTACTCCTAAATAACTCCTAAAGCCAGCTAATACTATGTCCAGTCCCTGACACGGCGTGAATACCTACTATCAAGGCATAAGTAACTGAGACTCCAAGTTTTTTTATTTTTGAAAATTGACTATCAAACGCGTGTTAAATTTTCATATCAATAGCAACTAAGTTCCGAGGAGTCTCACTTTTAAATGTCTCTACTATATATAAGGGACAAATCGTACCGGTTGTCATTGCCAACAATTGGTTAATGTGCAAAAAACGTCCCCTGTAGATATTCACTCAGGTGTCTAGCTCAACCCTCCTGATAAAGCAGAAAAGAAACCAAGGGATACCACGCCCATTAAAGATTCTTGATTCAATTGAATCTTTACTGTGAATAACCACTTATCATAATTTTTAGAATTGCGAATTAAATAGTAGTCATGGAATATAACAAAGGTTTCTCCAAGGGGAAATTCGTTAACTAAATAATTCTGCCATTTTCCAGTTGAAAAATAATATCGTGATTAATAATGGGAATAAACATTTCCAAACGCAGATTAATATTATTATACCATTGCTAATAGATGAATTTATCACAATCACAATCCTCCTGACATTATATTGAATGCTAAATAACGTAACGGTAAACTAAACGTAACAAAGCGGACAAGTGTATCTACATGATAGTAATAACAACATAACAAATAATATATTTAGATTTTAAATCGAAACTAAGTTAGTGTAGAAATCTCTGTAGACAGGGAGGAGGTACGGACACATCGCAAGCAAATCGTTCTTTTTCTGGACAGTTATAGGCAATGGATGTTCATATTTTTTAATAAATTCCAGACCATCTAGGTAGTGTTCTACCCAGGGTAGCCTCTGATTGTAAGGAACGCCAAATTGTCCAGGACCCAATATCAAGTGTGCATTCAGTGCTGTTGGTAGATTATGATACTCTTTAGTAAATATAATCCCTGGGTACTGTGAATCTATACAAGCATACAGTATTGCTTGAACTTTCAGAGATTGTGGCTTTGGAATGATGTTTAAAAGTTCTTCAATGGCCAAAAAAGATTCTCTAGGCATCCGTTGAATTAAAAAGGGTTTTATAGGCTGTGCATCTAAAATTACACCAATCCAATCGTCAGGGACATAAACTGGCTTCCTTTTCTTCTGTTTTTCTATAAGCGCAAAGAGGCGGTCACATTGGAGAAAAGAATGACCCGTAGTTAAGAACTTTTGCTCGACTTTTGTGAAAAATTTCAATGTTAACAAGTATTGATAGAAACATAAGGTAAGCCAATTATTATTTTGCCCACCACACCGGTCGGACCACACTATCAAACTTCTTTCGCCTTCTGTTAACGCTTGAAATTTTTGAGTCAGATATGTGTGCAAGCAGTTTAAAATTTCAACAGAACCTCTTTTTCCTTCGTGTTCATGCCAAACGCACATAGTACCAGTATCTTCTTTTGCGTTGTAAATGCATAAATTAAAAGAACTGAACTGTCGCTTGTAAAATACATCTGCATGAGATAGAGTTGGTGAAAACAAAACCTAAAATATTTTAAATGTATAAGCTTGTCAGGCGAGCTAAAAAATTGTATCAGATAATTAGCATAGTAGTGGAGTTTTTACAAAAGGTTGTATTATACCTGCTCCAAGTCGATGCAAAGAACAATCATATTTTCTGTTTGCCGTGATAATTCAATATCTAGCGACATTTGATCATAACCACCTTGTGATACTGCCCAATGAAGGTTTTGTTCAGTGACAGCAGCGTCTCTTGCTGGTCCTTGTAGATGATTTACTTCTACCTTCAGTCGATCACACTGTGCACAGGTGTCTGATTTCGGTTGGCCAATTTTTAATCCCATTTCTTTTAATTGCATGGAGTATATGTTAGTAATGTTATGTCCTAAAGACGCATCAGAATATTCATCTTGGAAAAGTCTTGCCATTTTAGATAAAGTGAGATCACTGGTGAGAAAT
This sequence comes from Tomocerus qinae, assembly GCA_020055645.1. Taxonomy (NCBI): domain Eukaryota; kingdom Metazoa; phylum Arthropoda; class Collembola; order Entomobryomorpha; family Tomoceridae; genus Tomocerus; species Tomocerus qinae. Next base: position 129,171,209 of record CM034546.1, read on the forward strand.
TCTTGATCACCGTTTCGGGCACGGGTATAATGGCTTATGTATCTGGGAAACCGACTAATGTGTTCCATTATTATTCCAATTAACTCTTCAGAAATTGTTCGTGGGCGATTGGCATGCAATCCTCTTTCGTCTTTAGCCATAATTTCACCCCCTGATAATTTTCTTCGGATTGTCTTTACTCTTTCTTCTGTTGTTTTAAAAATGTTCAAAAATGTCTTTTTGCACACAGGAAGCAATTCCCCTTCTAATGGTACTAGATACCTGTACAATAGGAATAATGGCTAAAATTTATATTCACCTCTCGTATTTTTTTAAATTTTAAAACCAACTCAAAGAATATATACCTAATTGAGCATTTTCTTCTACTCTCACCAGCAGGAATGCTTCTATTTTCTACATGAATCTCTCTGATGCATCTCATCAAAAATGTGCTCTGAAGCTCCCAGTCTCCATTGCGGTAGAATAAACTGAAGAGTCTTTGTTTAGCTTCTGGATTCATGTCACAACCTAGTTTGTTACATTTGTAGCCGCATACTTTTCCCTTCCAAAAATTGAAGCAACATTTATTTTCCACAATAATAGGTATTGCAATCTTTTCATTTAAATGAAAATAAATTTCTATTGGTCATTACATTGGCCGGTGGATCTTTTCCCAGGTGCTCTTGTCCATTACGCCCAGTATAACCTTGACCTGAATTCCTCAGTCTTTTTGCTAATGCGTCCTTACTGTCAGATATATGAAGGGGTCTTTTCTTGTAGGAATTTAAATGATGTTCACGACTTAAAGTTATTTTTATTGATTCGGCCATTTTAATACTACTATTTTTTAAGTTGAAATACAGTTTGCGCTGCTTTTGGAATACTAGCTTACGTATTTCTAAATTCAAATTTTAAAAATTTGCCGCACTGAAAGTTTTCCAGTTACGAAACATTGAAACTTTCGATATTTCCCTTGACTACATATTAAATAAATAATGCAATACATACAAAAATTATGATAAGTGGGTATTCACAGATTTCTCTCAATTGATCTTATCACTTCAATCTGTCGGGTGTTCTATGACCTATGCATCCGGTCAATTACGTGTCATTTCCGACTTTCCATTTTTGCGTAAACATGCTTTGCAATTCGATCAATATCTACCAAAGTTCTACTCCGATTTTATAATGCAGTACACGGTTGAAATCAGAAACGTACTCCCTTCAAATTGAATAAAAGAATTTGCATTAAACGAGCTATTTATATATTTTGTTAATTTTAAGTTGTGAAATCATGGAAAAATTCGACAAAAAAGTTTAAGCATTTTTAACGGATAGTAGGCTAAAAATAATTTCTTTTTATTCAATTTAAAGAGAATACGTTTCTGATTTTAACCTTGTACTGCATTATAAAATCGGAGTAAAACTTTGGCAGATATTGATAGAAATGTAAAAAATGATTTACATACATTTTGATAGTCCTAGAGTTTTTTAAATCGTACATACCGGCCGCTTAAATGAAACGATACTCTATATTGTATTGTATTGTAAAGGCTTTATTGTCAGACACTACTGCAGATTCATAGATACATGAAACTGGTTTCCAGTAGAGGACAGAGTAGAGTATACCTAGTGTAATAAAAATAACATACTCCATATTCGTTTGTCTCCATACTGATGTGATAAAATACAGAAATGATTCTAAACAAATTACAAATATTATAGATACATCCAATTAAAGAGTAACTGTTGAGCAAGTCGATGCCAATAATCCCAATGCCAATGCGACGAATAGATTCTTAACAGTACAAGAGTAGGCTTTTATTATACAACACTTTAATCTCATTTTAGCTGCATTAAATGAATATCCACAGACATCTATGAGTGTGAAGACAATTAAGAGTTTTCATATCATTGTTTTTAGTAAGCTGTGCGCTAAGACAAATTTCCAACGATGAGTAGATACATCCTCTCGCGTAGTTTGTATTGATATCGTATATTTATTACCTATGGTATAATATTACTTATATAGTTATATAAGAACTACCATGCGTTTGCATGACATTAATGGACTGTCATGGACACTCAACCTAGCATACTGAAATACATAATAATATCCTCACTAAAAATGCATTTCTAAACAAAAATAGGGATATATTTAATGGGTCCCTGAAAAAATTTAAAAGTCCCTGAAAAATAATTGAAACGTCAATTGCTGATTTTGTCATATCGTTTTATTAATGGGTCCCTATGGAATTATTTAAAAAGTCCCTGCAAATGTTGAAATGGTACATGGACAAATAGTTGTCTTGCTTACTTAAAATAATGAAACTCGTTGACTCTGAAATGTCATTACTAGAAATGTTTTTAGAAAGTTTTTTAATTCCTTCTTTCGCTTCAAATAATTTTTTAAAAGTGGAAGTGAACACTTGTTGGAAAAATAAAAACGCATCCCCTTCATCGAAAACCAAATTTTAGGTTGAAGTAAGGCAGAGGTTACGCAAATACCTCTTAATGTTATTGTTTTAATTAAGTTAGTTCCCTCAAAATCTGGGTCCGGTATGCCCTGTGTATTTAATTGCGCGATTTTTAAAATAGGCAACCTTTGCCTTAATTGCATACCAAATTAATGTTTTCAATAATGTACCCCAACGCATACCTCTATGTACTAAATTTAACAGATGAAGGTATGCGTTGGGGTGCATTATTGAAAACATTAATTTGGCTTACACGGACATTTTACTCTGTTTGCACTAACAGTAGCACACTTCCACACTGCTGCTTAAATTCACAGATCTTTGAGTCCATAAAGTAAGAAGGGCTCTATTAGATTCTTCTTAGGTCTCGTATTGTTTCAAAAAAATCTTTTTTCAGCTGAATTTTGAAATATCAATGGTTATGTTTCCTCTGTGTCGGAGCTATATTATGTTAGTTGCGAAGTAATAGAACAGAAGACGCGTCAATATCTTAATTGTGCAGAGAGTTGGAGACAAATGTGAGATTCTAGCCATAGTGAACTGGGTCGTTTATTTCAGCTTATCTGATTGTACCTCCAAGTTCTCAATCTTAACACAATATTCATTTCCTTGTAGTCTTATACTAGAAATGACGTTGACAACACCACACTAATTGGTCCATGTACCATTTAAGCATTTGTAGGGACTTTTTAAATAATTCCATAAGGACCCATTAATAAAACGAAGGGACATAGTCAACAATTGACCGTTTCAATTATTTTTCAGGGACTTTTAAATTTTTTCAGGGACACATTAAATAGCACCCAACAAAAATATAACTTTTCTATAAATCCATAAGGTAGGTGCATCATTTTATTAATTTTGGCGAGAAACCTAAAATCAATGACACAAAGGTAATCTTGATGAGTTCGTATAGTAGTATTTAAATGACTTAGGAATGTGAAGATCATTTGTATCCCTTAGTCTTAGCTTTCCCAAGATTCCTTTGGGTGTGGGTATCGAAAATAAATGACAAAGTATTTTATCTTAAAAATAAAGGTACTTATTTAATATTTGTTTTTCTAAAATACAATACTTTATGTTTCTGAGAATAATTTTCCTAATTACACCACATTGTCGGGCGTATTAAAGAATTTCATTTTATTTTTCAACATAAATAGACGTGGCTATTTATAAATTAATCTAGATACACTAAAATATTTTACATCCATCAAATAACATAAAAAGTTGTCAGGTACTCAAAGTCAAAGTCTAAATAAGTTATCCAAATGTAGCATCTTTGCCTTAGGTCATGTAGAGAATGAAGTCTTCTTGGTGGAATTCGTCGTAGATGGATTGCATTGTTTGGGACACAAAGTTGTTGCCATTGACAAAGAAGAACAGAGCTGTCTCCGGAGGAAGGACAGCTTGGAGTCTTGAGTCTACGGTTGCAACCGTAGCATTAGGTAAACGTGGACACTTAATTATAAAAGTACTCCCATTTCTTTACCTGTGCTTATATTTGGGTGTGCTGGAAAGGTGATGAGCTAATCCGCGCCTTAATCATTTTTCCAAGAACTACGAAAAGGTTAAAATGACCGACCGCAAGGAAAAAAATATTATTTTCACCACATGTGCCGCTTATGGTGAAGGAAAAGCTCACAGACACCAATAAATGCTAGCATTTAGCAGCTCAGGTTAGGTGTAGTGTTGGTTGTCCGTACAAACAAAATATGTTTTATTTTATTCAGTTAATGTACGACCAATTGCATATTATAGTGCGTACGTTGTGTCATTTAATTATAATATTTTCTAAAAACTATAACTGCCACATGCTAAAAAGAAATTAATGATCGTTTAAATATATTTCACTAATTTAATCAAAAATATTTCCTAAAATCCAACTCAACATACTACTTGTCTTTAATAATTTAATTGTTTTCGGTAATTAAACAACTATTGTCTAAATTTAAAACTATTAAATGACCCATTTTTCTATAAATTGACTCTATCCTTTATGTGGAAAACTAATGACTGCTACTTTTTATCTTTATCACAACAAAAGTACTACTTAGTTTCTATGTCTCTAAATTTGAAAATAATTTCCAAATTTTTTCCAAAATTAAAGCTATACTACAAGTAAAAAAATTAAAAGTAAATACTACAATTGCAAAGTATTTGCTTGACAGTAAAAGTTTTCTTTTATTCATTCGATTTGAAGCAAATACTTTTGCTTCTACCTTTTACTTCAAGTCTAGTCTAGACCTTTTACTTATACTTTTTACTTTGTAGTAAATACTTATTCTTATTCATACCACTCAATAAATGTACAGTTTACCTAGCAGAATCCTTTTGTTCCGGGATGGAGTGGGTGATGCATGGTCTAATATATTCAGATACATCGTCGTTGGAAGTTCAAATCTATTGGTTGGTCAATTACTGTTTATTTTAATCAAATTTTTAAACTAGTTAATGGTATATCAATTTGTAGCTTATACAAGCCCAAATTAGAATTTTATGATCATTATCATGAGTATGTGTGATAAGTAAAGGTCAATAAACGGATGACAAAACCAAAAGGACGTCAATCAAAAATAAATTATTGACGTACAAAACCTTTTATTAATTGACATAATATTTATTTCCTCATGCATTTTGACGATGGGATTTCCACGATGTTGTACAATCGGAATCCAAGGCTCTCGACTTCTGCGAGGAGAGATTTCACTAATTTCTCTTCTAAAATCTTTTCCTTTGAGAAAATGGCCCAATTCATGCCATTGTTGGGGAAGCATCGGACAACCAGAGCCCAAGACTTGTTGTCGGTGTCCACGATGTACACAAAGGAATCTCCTGCAAGATTTTAAATAAGTTAATTCAAAATGATCGAATTTTTGTACTTTAATTTTTTTAGAATAATTTTACTGTACCATCTTTGTTTTTTCCATCGCGTTCAGTGCAGGACCATTTGGCATTGTGTTTTCCAGTAGGGCTACAAGCCAAGTTCAGTTCTGCTCCAGTTCGGGGACACTTGCTCTGTATCCAAATAGTTGCATTTGGGCTGGCTATACTTCTCCCTTCAGGCATCGGTTGTACATTGACTTTCACGCAAGACCTCCCCATCGAAGAACGTCTCATGAACTTACCATGCATTGATTTTGCCATGTAACGGATCCAGTGGTTGCTCATGTAAGGAAGATGCCAATGGCCCATCATCTTAAATATCATTTCAAGTATTAAATTCTGCTAGCAAATAAAATAAGTTTCGTTTTGATGATATAATTTACCTCTTTGAGTGTCACTGCATGCAACTGATCGATTTTGGGACATCCGGGTTCTTCTACATCTGCAGGATCTAACTCTGGATCCTCCTCTAACGAAGAACTACTTGTTGCACAAGAGATTGAAAGAATTAGGACGGTTGCGACGAAGAAAAAATAAACGAAGGAATTCATTTTCAAATTTAGAATACGAAAATGTGGCCTTTTAAAAAAAATTTAATATATTTGAACAGTAAAAATTCTAGATGCAGAATGAAAATGAAAGGTAAAATTGGTCTTTTTATACTCCCGAATTTTCTGCACCCTCACTCTATTGCGTCACTTCCGCTAATACCTGCCAGCAAGATAAGTTAAGAAATGTACAAAGTACCATCAGCCTACAACACTATAGCATTGCCAAAAGGTAGAAATGAATTAAGACGTAGTTAAGGTACCCGAACCCGGAAAATGGACGATGGGGTTATTAAATTATGAGGTGAACAATTGCGTCATTTTCAGGTGAAAAAAGAGCTATAAAAGCAGTTTGTTTATAAGAGAAAACAAATTTTATTGTTTTCCGCATATTTTGTCACTGGGAAAGGTACTTTATGACAATTATCAAGGATATCGTGACAAGTTGCACTCTATAGGTGACTAAACACGAAAGTATTTAGCAAACATCGTAGGTAAGAGTTGATTTAAATGCTTCGATGTCAAAGCCATATCCTTCTAACAGACTTAAAAGGACTTTGCCAACTTCTGCTTTCAATTTCGTCGTTTTTGATATTATGGCCCAACTCATCCCTTCTGTTGGCTTCCCGATACCCTCAGACGGGCTACAACGAACGAGAACAAACCAAGATTTATGATCCGTAGCCACCAGCATCAAATATATCAGACCTGTACCGTCAAAATTAAACTTTGTTAATACATAACATCATAACACACACCGAAGTATAATCAATTTTCAGGAGGACGGTTGTTGCTTAATGGCTTGTTAAAGACTGAATTCAACAGGGAACAAAAGAAGTCATTTTTTTACAAAGAAGCAACTCTTTTTTACAAAAAGCAACCTTTTCTTTTGCAAAAAGCAACCTTTTTTACACAAAGCTAACTTGTTTTTACAAAAAGCAACCTTTTTTACATGCACACAGAAATTCCTTTTTTACACACAGAAATTCCTTTTTTACACACAGAAATTCCTTTTTTACACAGAAATTCCTTTTTTACACACAAATTCCTTTTTTACAAAAAGCAACTCTTTTTTACAAAGAAGCCACTTTATTTCACAAAAAGGCTACTTTATTTTACAAAGAAGCCACTTTATTTCACAAAAAGCAACCTTTTCTTTTGCAAAAAGCAACCTTTTTTACACAAAGCTAACTTGTTTTTACAAAAAGCAACCTTTTTTACATGCACACAGAAATTCCTTTTTTACACACAAATTCCTTTTTTACACACAAATTCCTTTTTTACAAAAAGCAACTCTTTTTTACAAAGAAGCCACTTTATTTCACAAAAAGGCTACTTTATTTTACAAAGAAGCCACTTTATTTCACAAAAAGGCTACTTTATTTTACAAAAAAAGCAACTAATTTTTACATAAAAGCTACTTTATTTTACAAAAAAGCTACTTTATTTTACAAAAAAACTACTTTATTTTACAAAAAAGCTACTTTATTTTACAAAAAAGCAACTAATTTTTTACAAAAAGGGAACAAATTTTTACCAAAATAAGCTTTTTTACCTTTTTGGGGCTAAATGCTACATCAAAAGTGGAAAAATTAGATTACTGCTTCTTTGAGCAAAAAATGTCATTTTTTGTTCCCTGTATTCAGTTTTGGTTTGGTACCACACCACTGTTGTTTTATTTTAGGTATAGAATTATTATGTAGCTATGCAGGAAACGGTGGGTATAAATGATTTTTTAGAATTAAGAAACTAAAACACCGCCTTGTAAAACTTTTAAAGATATTAATTTGGGTGTTTTAATTCTAGTTTTAGTAATTTACTTTTTGTCTCATTTTAAGGACTATTTAATTTAATAATACCAAATAGAGATAATTAAGTCTGAAACAACGTACGCATCTCCATGTTGTTCCAGCAAACGAATTTAGAAATAGACTTGTTATGAGGCCAGCATGATATTTCGAATTGGTGGTTGCTTCTTGGACATTTCCAAGTTGTGGAAAATGTAATATTAGAACTGGAATTGGTCGCAACAGGATAAAAACTTCTTTTGACAGATATTTCAGGGCAGTGGGAGAGCATTTCTGACTTTTTAGCACTACGGTTCAATAATGCAATGCTCATGTCTGCCAACCAATTTAGGCTTGCGTATGGTAATTTCCAATCTCCTTCCAACTGTAAGGAATTAGATGAATGAATGCATATCAATTATATTTGTTACTCTATAGAATGTGGTATATACTATTTATTACCCTTGTCAAATTGAGATTATGTCTCTCTATAACTATTGGACATCCTTCTTCTTTGACAAGATAGGGATTTAGATCAAAATCCAAAGAATCATTTCCAGCATTGGTAGAATTGCTCCTAATTGTTGCAGCATTCATTTCAGAAACTGGTGGAGAATTTTTAAACGTTGAATTGAACATTGAAGGTGTTGAACTAGAACTTGAAGAGTTTGAGACCGAAATTGGAAGTTTTGGATCAGTAGTTGGAGGCTTTGTGTCTGAAATTAGAGACGATTCAGAAATTGGAGGGCTTGAGTTCAAAATTGAAGAGTTTGAGTCTGGAATTAAGAGTTTTGAATCAGAATTTGAAGGCCTTGACTCTGAAATTGGAGTTGATTCTGTAATTGAAGAGTTTGAGGTCGAAATTGGGGGCTTTGAGTCTGGGATTGGAGTTGGGTCTGAAATTGGAAGCTTTGGATCTGAAATTAGAGGCTTTGTGTCTGAAATTAGAGGCTTTGTGTCTGAAATTAGAGGCTTTGTGTCTGAAATTAGAGGCTTTGTGTCTGAAATTAGAGGCTTTGTGTCTGAAATTAGAGGCTTTGTGTCTGAAATTAGAAGCTTTGAGTCAGAATTTGAAGGCTTTGATTCTAAAATTTGAGTTGATTCGGAAGTTGAAGAGTTTGAGGTCGAAATGGGGAATTGTGAGACTTGGATTGAATTTGAGTCTGAAATTAGAAGCTTTGGATCTGAGATGGGAGACTTTGTGTCTGAAATTTGAGGATTTGACTCTGGAATTGGAGGCTTTGAGTCAGGACTTGAAGGCCTTGATTCTGAAATTTGAGTCGATTCTGAAATTGAAAAGTTTGAGGGCAAACCTGGGAGATTTGAGTCTTGAATAGGAGGCTTTAAGTCTTGAATAGGAGGCTTTAAGTCTTGAATAGGAGGTTTTAAGTCTTGAATAGGGGGCTTTGAGTCTGGAATTAGGGGCTTTGAATCTGGAGTTGAGGGCATTGAATCTGGAATTGCAGTGGTTAAGTCTAGAATGGAGAACTTTGTATCGGGACTCACTTTTGAGTCTATAATTGTAGGTGTTGACGAAATTGGGTGCGTTGAATTTGAAGTTGAAGGTGTAGTGGCAGTTATCAGATTTGAAATTTGGAATATTGTTGCTGAAATTTCAGTTGTTGTACTTGGAGGTTTAGGCGTCGTTATTACCAAATTTAAAGTAGGAGTTGTTATTATTGTGTCTGTGGTCAGAGTTGTTGGGAAATTATCTTGAGCTGTGCAGAAACCAAGATTGAGCAAATTGAAAACTATCGATTTGAAGGTTATGAAATAATACAGGTTTGAAATGAGCATTATGATTAAAAGAGAGTGAAAAAATCTGATAAATAAATTAAAGATGTTGCCACTTGCACAATGAATCTTAAAGTACTATGAAAACAGTCACACAATCACACAATAGAGTCATTATAATGTAAATGGGCTAATTTGCAGTTTGATAGACTTCTATTATTAAATCAGAAGGAATTTGTCAGTTATTCACATAGTGCATGTTAATACTTGCATGCTCTACAATGATTCAGTTCTCAACATCTTCAATGGAAAGAACCTTATGTGAGTAGTATAGCTTGGATAGAGAGGCACAAAAACGAAGACTATTTGTGGAATTTAAATTACATTGCATTCGATTCGATCTTTTTAATACATAATTTATGAATGAACCCTTATTCTAAATTTTAAATAATTCAAGAGACATAACAATAAGAAATTACAATATTAACTACGCATTATTCCTTACGATTAATAATCTCTGCGTTTATTAGATCTAGTGATAGAAAACAACATAATATAAACCCACAGTTTTGGGTTTGTAATAAATGAAAGGATAATGTATCAATTTCTTTACCGAGGTCAATCTTATTGGTAACAATGAAAAGTAATAAAATATAATTAAATGTTGGGTTTCGTGCCATTCATGCAATTTTAAAATTATATGAATATTTCCAATGCAAATGATATGATACATTTTTGAATATTAGAAACTACTTCTTGTAGGTCTCATTGACAGCCTACACATATTATAGCATAGGAAGGAACAGGTAGGAAATTGAAGGGTGGATGATAATTCGACCAAGGTAATTAAGTTCCATCGCTGGGATAAGATAGAGGTTGTAATTATAGTTGAAAACATAACCTAACTAATGAAACTAAACTAATAACAGTTAATTAGATCAGTGATCGAATTTATTCAAGATGAAGTTGGACAATCATCATATTTGCCATAATCCACATACTTTAAGTCAAAACCATTATTCTTAACTATATCAGCTATTTTCTTAAACGTCTCAGCATCAGCATCGTGAGCTCTCCGGTCAATAAAAAACACGGCCCAGTCCTTGATTATATTTCTAACACATCTGCAATACAATTTGTTCATGTACAAAATCATATTTTCAAATAGAAATAAAATATTTGATTGGCAAATACCTATAAAGAAGAAACCAACGTTTGTTGTCCGTTGCGACAATTGTCCCCACATTATCAGCTATAAAAGTCAATATATAATTATAAACAACTGAATTCAAGAATTATGAAATTTATAAATGAATTTCTAAATGACCGATTTTATGATGCTCAGGAGAGTTCCGTGGAGCTTCACACGTTTCCGTCTCAAAGCCTGTGTCCATGCAATATTGAGTTACGGATTGTCCAAATCCTCCAACAATGATATTATATTTGCCCCTTGGTCTTGTTGGAGACAGGAAAAGCCATCTCATACACATGTTGGACATTTCTGAAGCCACAATCGACCTGTTGAGCAAAGCCTCTGCCCAACTGCGAAAGAAATACTTGTGGGCGACTGGAACTAGAAATCAATTGAGGAAAACGTCAAATAAATTCTCAAAATCTATATTCTTAGTTCAATTATTTTGTAAAAGTAGACGTAATGTTACTTACTATACCAAGCTGGGGCTTGATTAATCTAAATAAGCAATCCAATAGTGTTATTTTATGTTATCAACAATCTTCGTATATATTTTCACAATTTTAAAATTATTAAAATTAATTTTTGAAATTATTTCGTATAGTCTTACAAAATCAGTATTCAGATCCGGGATGGGAGTTCGAATGCCTATAAAAATTACCTTAATTATAATTATTTATTTATAATTTAAAACTAGGGGGAAACTTGATGACTTTCAAGAATTCTCTACTATTAACAATTTTTAAATTATGTAATTTATTTGCTTGCCACAAGGGGTGTCCTCAAATTCGGTGGATGGTTCAAGTGTTCCCGGTGGTGCAGGTGGATAAGCCATATGACCTTGCTTTGGCCTTCTCACCGCTATCGTGACATGGATTTGCAAAATTATAATCGTAAAAACTGGCACATAGAAAATCTGATAGTTCATATTTCTGACCAACATTAATACCAAGAAGTGAATAAAAATAACGTTAAAATGTTTTTAATCTCGGGTGCAATGTTCTTCAGTCTACTTAGTATTTATAGAAAACTAAAACTAAATACGCCATGTTTAAATTTAAAGCTACTGCATTTAAAATCTGTTAGCTTAGGAGTTTCAAGTCGTACGTGTACGGTGTACGATATGCGGAAGTTGCACTGCTATACAGATAATAATATCATCACACCCCTAAAGTTCACTCAACCAATATTTTAAATGTAAAAAATGCTTAGCATTATATTGATTGAGGGTACCTATACTATACACATACACACAATTTATAATACATATATATAGCATAGGTACTATGCATATAGATTGACAAAACACGTGAGAAAAGTGTTTTTTCTGTGTAAACTTTACATTAAAGGGAGCAGATGCATTTTACCAATATCATGCAGATATACAGAAACGAGTTTAAGGGAGGGCTAAAATTTACATGCGAAAAGTTTCGCCTTTTTAACTAAAAGTAGTCAAATATAGGCTAAATAGCATAAAACTTTTGCCATTTTGACAAAAAATACTTTTTTCTTGAATTTGGAGGAGCATAATTTTTTTCGAAATTCAGCAACATTTTTTGTGGATAATAAAATAATAAATATAACATGATTTGATGGTTATTTTTTTGTTCGAACGAACCAAATTTCTTATCATTCGTATTCGTGTCTATTTAATGCCAGCATTAGAAGGGCAACGTGCGACGAGTTTGTTTGCTTCAATAGGGGAAGGAAAGATCTGCTTGTAACGAAGTGTGCCACATTTGAATTAGCATTGTCCTGGCATGTTGCGGAGAAAATCAAAAAATTGAAAACTAGTTTATTTTTAAGTTTTTGAAATACTGTAAAGTTGATGTAATATAACAATAACATATTGTATGAAAAAATTCACAAAATTCAAATGGGAAACCGTTCAGAGGCTGAGGTAGTAGTACAAACTAACATGACCATTTTATCCAGAATCATTTCTCGAATATTTGAATTGAATCTCATTACAGAGAAAGAGAAGCAGAATATTGTAAGTTATTTTACTGAATTTTTTAATTTTAGGTCGACAATAAACCCAAATATTCTAATTATTTTCCATCAATAAATGTAAATGACAAATAGTAATTTTTTAGACTAAAATTTTCACTAATAGGATAATTTTTATTTTGTTTTAAGGTTGAGAAATCCACAGCTGTTGAGAAAAAGGGTGAATTGTTTGATCTACTTTCCAAGAAAGATTCAAAAATAGCGTCAAAAATACTAAAGATTGTCAGAATATTTAATGGTACAGAAGCTGCACTTCAAGACGAAGAAAAAATTCTCGGAAATGAAAATACGAACCCAATGAAAATTGACATTGTAATAATTTTTTGTTATTAACAAGTTTTTTAAACATTAAAGGTGCTTGAAGAAGAAAATGACAATTTTAATCATACATAATGACAACAATATTTGTAGTTTTATGTAGTTTCTTATTGTCTGCCTTTTTTTGTAGATTGTCAAGGAGGTGTTTGAGTTTCTCAGTCTAAATGATATCAAAAACTGTCGACTGGTGTGCAAGAAGTGGGATAGTATTGCAGAGCCGCTTGTCAGAAAATGTTCAAAAATAGTTTTCCTTCGCACTAGTCAAAGTAATCGTAGGAATACAAATCCTGTGAGCTTCAACGAAACATTTCGTGAAATTGGGACAACTATTCCATTTACTTCATTTAGTTTCGGAAGTTGGGACGGTAACGATGAATGGGTCATTTCTGAACTGACAGATTTTTTTGGAGAGCATGGTGGAAATATTAGGGAGCTTGAATTTCATAACTTATTAGTTTGTGATGTAATTGGCGGAGTTCGACTTGATGATTACGACATAAGTCCTTTGGTCTTTGGGTTACACATAAGAAAGCTAACTGTGGATTGTTTTGACACTTTTAGCAACAAAATAAACTTGTTGTTTACTCTGACTCAACTTGTACACGTCAAAGAATTGCGTCTGAAAAACTGCAGTGTATTTGTCAACCCAGAAGAATTAAATGAAAAAATCTGCCTCACTGAGTTGGACTTGGAATATATAATGTTTTATCATACAGACCACAGGGAACTAGATCCAATTCATATTAATCACTACATTGATTTCAAGAATACAAAGAATATACGAATTCATTGTTCCGCCGAAGAGTCAGCTGTGATTTTGGATTTGAAGGAATTGACCGAAGTCAATGAATTAAATTTGAAGGAGTGCACAATTGTCAACTGGGGACTATCAACATGCAGGGTAAACAAAATGAAATTGGTGGATATTCCAATTTCAGAAAGAACTGGGATGAAAATTAAAGAATTACATTTCAAAAGTTCGGTAATTGATCTAATTGCCCTTCCTACAGACTTAGAAAGACTCAAATGCTCCAACGACCTAGATTTCTTTTGTTCTCAGCCAATTAATTTGCCAAAACTGGAATTCTTGTATCTTAAGAAAATCACAAATCTTCAACCTCGTACTCACTTTCTCAACTGTGAATCATTGATCGATATTCAAATCCGCAACCCTTGTGGTGAGACACCCGAGTCGTCTACTATGAGTTTAGAATGGCTACCTCCGAGCCTCAGAAGATTAAAGATGGAAGGAACTATCGCCTTTGAAGATGGACCAACACCTTTAAATTTGGATACCCTCGTTCTGGAGAAAAGCACATTCCTAAATTCTGCTTCCATCGTTATTAAAAGCATTCGCCCTCAATTCATGATTGTAATTGTAATTGTAATTTATTGTCAGTTTCCATATTTTCATAGGTCTTTACACTGCCAATGAGTTATAACATTGATTCACTCAGAGACAATTTTTGAAAAATTTAGATCTTAAGTTATTACATTAGTTCGGAAAATTTTAAGGTTTATACTTATTAGTCATTTTCATCACTTTCATTATTAATTTCTTCGATATACACAGAATTTTTGTTAACAATCAATTCACTTGCTTGTACCTCTAGTAAATAAGTTTTTAATTTAGATTTAAATATTTTTAAATTAGTTGCACATTTTATATCAGTAGGTAGAGACGCCCACTCTTTTACACTAAGGAAGGTAAATGATTTATGCCCATAGCTAGGTACTACAAATTTTGTACTTTGGAAATTATATGATTTGTTTCGCGTGCTTATATTATTTAAGTTATCATCATTATAGTCAATATAATTTTTGAAAAAGTCAGGGCAATTATTATGTATAATATTATAAGTCATTAACAGTATTTCATACTTAGCAAGGTATTTAGGTGAGAGCCACCTTAATTTATGTATGATATCCTCAGTCACATTGTCATATTTACCTTTTATAAATATATACCTCGCTGCACGCCTCATAATATTATTTATTTTAACTAAGCACTTCTTTTTGGCATTTCCCCATATTATTGACATATAGTTTATTACAGGTAATATATATGAGGTTATAAGAAGTACTCGGTTTTTTTCAGAAAGTAATGTTTGAACGTATTTTAAAGACCACAATGATCTATTACATTTGTTTACAATCTGATTTATGTGATCTTCCCAAGATAATTCCGAATCTATAATTAATCCTAATAACTTAACTTGTTTAACAGGTTTTATTAATACACCATTAACATTAATGTTTATATTTCCTAAACCTTTTAGTGTACTTGGCTTACCAAGAACTAACATTAACGTCTTTTCTAAATTTAACTCCATATTATTAGTTAGCATCCATTTATTAATACTTATTATATCAGTCTGGATTTTCTGTACAATTAAATTTAAATATTCAGGAGGACCAGATATAGCCAACCCCGTGTCATCAGCAAATAACACAGTTAAGCTATTTTTTACACATAGAGGTAGATCATTTATAAGTATAGCGAATAAAGTACATGAGATAACCCCTCCTTGTGGCGTGCCTAGATTAGTGTATTTTACCTTCGATGTGTTTACATACTGTCCTCTATTCTTTAAGTAAGAGTCAAACCATTTTCGGGAAATATTATACCATGATAATTTTTCCAGCAATGTTTCTCGAGAGATCCGATCGAAGGCCTTTTTTATGTCTAGTGAGATTACAATACATATATTATTATTAGCAATTTCTTTATACAGGAAGTCAGTTAGAGCTACCTGCGCGTGGATAGTAGAGTGTTTGCTCCTAAAACCAAATTGATGCTTTGTCAATATATCATTATCATTTATATAAGTAATTAGCTGGTTAAAGACACATTTTTCCATTACCTTGCCTAATACAGTTTGAATAGCAATAGGTCGACAATGACATGGTTCAGTAGCATTCTCGACTTTAGCTACTGGTATTACCTTAGAAATCTTTAGACCATCTGGAACTACTCCTTCATCAAAGCTACAATTTATAAAGTCAGTTAGTTGTTGTCTAAAATTAGGTACATCTATAATAGCATTTAACATAAACGGGCACAGCCCCAAAGAGTCTACAGATTTTGAGTTTCGTTTCTTCAGTTTTTTCCAAGCAATAGTTAAATCAAATGTTGTAATACTACGTAGATTGAACTCATTTAAAATAATTGGTACTTCATTTGGTTTACTGGGAAACTCGACCTGCATTATGTTTGTAGAGCTGATTGAAACAAAGTAATCATTAATTAAGTCACTATCACAGTTAATTTCATTGTCTTTAGATTTTCCTAGATTTATATATGGTTTCAGTGCATTATGGATACCTTCACTTTCTATTTGCATGTTCAGGGCATTTTTTGTGTCTTTGAATACATATCTTTTTACAACCTTATTTAATATTTTGAGCACTACTTGATTAATTACAGTCGGATATTTTTTATACTCTCTATATGCTTCATTACGTTGCTGAATTAGATTTAATGTACTATCACTGAGCTTTCTTACAACTTTGGTACAAGTTACAGACTTGCTCCTAATAGGTACATTGTTATCAAATATATTTAAAATATTTTTCTGCATATTGTCAAGCATTACGTCAAGTGAGTTTTTTGGATCACAAAATTGTGTAAACAGTGCATCCATACATATTTTTTGTGTTGGAATATTTCTTGTACTACGAAATTGAATTATTTTCCTTTCCGGTTTTGGTTTAATGTAGTTTAGATATCCTTCAACCATACAATGATCAGATAGAAATGGCTCAAATACATTTATACCTGTTATTAAATTCTCTCTACTTATTATACACAAGTCCAAGACATTGTCACCCCGAGTTGCTACTTTTACAATTTGGAAAGCTTCATATACAGACAATATGCATTGAAGCTGGTTGTGTAGATCTTGAGTAGGTAAGTTAAAGTCTCCCATAATTACATAGTCTAAACTAGTATTAGATAAGTCAGAAAGTATAATATTTAAGCTTGCAAAATCTGAATCCAAAGTTTTTTTGTCATATACAGTACCCCTATACAGACATACCAAGATAAATGTTTTGTTAAACTTATACTGGATTTTTAGAGCAAGATATTCCACATTAGTATTTAATTTTAGAATTATTTCACTTGGAAATATATAACTTGAACATTTGAAATGATTTTTGGCAAGTATACACAGACCGCCCTGTCCTTTCAAAATTCTATCCTCCCTATATATTTTGTAAGTGTCAAAAATTGGAGATGGGCGATCAGGTTTCAAAAAGGTTTCTGTAATACATACTAATTCATAACATTGTCTATTTAAAATGTCTGACAGATCAAAAATCTTTTTGCTTATACCTCTAATATTTATATGCGAGACAAGTAATTGTTTTGACTTACAGTTATTTTGCGGTTTAGGATTGTTACCGTTTATTTCACATTGAGTCTCTAAATGGCTAAAAAAGGTGCCGATGATCATGACTTGGAATCCAGGCTATGAAGTTAATGACACCGCTGCCCTTTTCCGCTCTCAGTTCAGAACCACAACCAAATTTTTTGTTGGACCATTCTACTGGAAGAAAAATGCTTTCTCCAAAAGTCTTTTGGCTATGTACGTTGATCGAGAAGGGGAATATTACCTCTTTGAAAATCAGTTAGGAAAAGCTATCGACGCCAAGGAATTTAACAGCTTGAATTTCAATTACTAAATACCCATGGCTGTTACTACGATTGTACGATGCTTGGTGATTATTTTTGTCTTAGAGTCAGGTTAGTTATTTTATTTACTTAAATAGGCTAGTTTATTGTGTCTATTGGACAAATTCTATTTTGTTCTGTTTAAATCAGTCATTAAATAAATACTTTAGTTTCCGTAATATAACCAGATAAATGTCGTACTCTTCAAAATGGGCTTTTCAATAGAATCGACTTCATTTTATTAAAAAACACATTATTTAAACTTTATTTAAGTTAATGCATAAAATAAAAATAAATATTTTCGTTTCACGTTTTACTTTGTAACATCAAATGTAAAATTCCCCTACAAAAAAATGTTCAATTGAACCAGTTTTCAATTTTCGCATTTTGTTGTTTATTTTTTGTATTGAACTTTGTTATAAGAATACTTTCGGTGTAACAGTAGACGGAATATTTTTCATAGGGAGACATTCGAGGCAGACTATCTGCTCTCAGGATTTGTCAATCCCTATGTATGAAGTTGGTTGGCTGTTTGAAAATCCTGCGTAGGGTTTTCTCGAAAACTTGAAACTTTTGGGCAAAATTTATAGAGACAAAATCAGTAAACAATTCTTCGACGGAGTGCGCTTTAATTCAGCAACTCTGTCGGAGGACCGGTTCTCCCTCTAGAGCCTGAAGATTCGGTTGTGACCTTGTTTGGTTATCATAATTCAATTATCAAATTCAGTTTCCGTAGATACAGTGCAGTAGTCAGTAGTGCAGTACTACTATGTGCTACTCTTCCGAATCATTGTCATGTCCACTCACCCCACGCCACTACACTGGCATAGTAATACACAAGGTGACTACCGTTGCCTACTATTATTACTGGTACCACCAATTACAACCACAACACTCACCTTCCATTCCCCTAGCGGGGGTTGGGGGGCAGAGCCCACCATAAAGCCAAATACTGATATCATTCGATAGAGTATACTATTAATAATTTTGTGAATAAAATAGACATTGCACTGGTAAACATTGTTATCAACATTACATAAATTATATAAATTATATAAATGCTGAAAATATATATGCATTATTTGCTGTGGAAGTAAATACAGATATAGACTTTGAAAATGATAAAACTGTTTAATTTTACTATTTACTCATTATATAGTGATCATGTTTATTATTTTATAAGTCTAATTGATGTTTGAAGTAGATTTACATCCACTTTAGTTGTCGATACAGTTAAACGCTAGTATTTGTATCATTTGGAAACTACCCCTCGCTCTTATATTTTCTTTTTGACGGAGTGCGCGTTAATTCAGCAACTCTGTCGGAGGACCCGTTTTCCCGCTAGACCCAGAAGATTCGGTTTTGACTTTGTTTGGTCATCATTATGCAATTGTCAAATTCAGTTTCCGTAGATACAGTGCAGTAGTACTAGTAGTGTTGTGTACTATCTTTCGAATCCAAATCAAAGAGTGGTATGAATAAGAATAAGTATTTACTACAAAGTAAAAAGTAGAAGTAAAAGGTCTAGACTTGAAGTAAAAGGTAGAAGCAAAAGCATTTGCTTCAAATCGAATGAATAAAAGAAAACTTTTACTGTCAAGCAAATACTTTGCAATTGTAGTATTTACTTCTCATTTTGTACACAACAAAATTTGGTTACTATGACTCAGCCAATCAGAGACCAGCAACGAATCACACCTATATATACTCTTCAATTCACAAATGCAATTTCGTGGTCATGGATATAAGTAACCGGTCAGAGTTATCTATGAGTTACTTTAGAAAATTAATCGTGAATCCTACTAATCCTACTCTTTTGCGTGGAGAAGTAAAAGGTGAAGTTGCTATCGGAGAAGCTTCAAATTTTTGAACCAAATACTCAAAGTAGAAGTAAATTCAAGATGTTATTCATACCAAAATGTAGTATTTACTCCTAACGATAGTAAATGCTTCATGAAAATTAGAAAATACTTTTACTCCTAGATTAAGCATAAGCAAAAGTAATTTCTAATATTTTTATTCATACCAAAGGAACCTTTTACTTCAAAAACTTTAAGTAAAAGCATAAGGTAGACCTTATTCATACCACTCAATAGGTCCATTCACCCCACGCCTTTTCACTGGCATAGTAATACACAAGGTGACTACCGTTGCCTACTACTAATTCAAATGATTGAATTACTACTGGTACCACTAAGTACAACCGCCACACCAACCTTTTATTCCCCTAGCGGGAGTTGGGGGGGGGGCAGAGCTCCCCATAAAACCCAATTCTGATATCATTCGATAGAGTATATTAATAACAACTTTGTGAATAAATGGACATTTCATGTGTAAAGGTTGCAGAAGGTTGCACAGATAGAAATATTTTTGGAAATTGAAAACAGCTTCAGGGATAGAATTTTTTGGGGAAATATTCCAGGGATGAAAAAATATTGTTGTGTGTACAACTTCCCTATTAAATGATCTCACTTTACCGCCAAAATTTTACCTAACGTTTAATAGCATTACATTAAATATTAACAAAAAAAACTGTAAAATAAAATAATAAATTAAAAAATTAAAAACTCATAGGGAGACGCGAGGAAAACTAGAAAACAAGGAAAATTAAAGTTTCTGGATAATTAAAATATGGCGTAATCAAATAAATATTTATGCCCAAGTCTCCCGGTTGAAATTGCTTTTGAATCGTTTTTAGCATTGTGCAATGTGAAAATTGGTTTTCAATTTGTAATTCTAATAATATGTGGTAGTTATAAGTAGAATTTTAAATAACGCATCCAAAAGAAAAGCCTACGTAAAAATCAAGTATACCATACTTTAAATTTTACTACACTGATATCTTGGAAGAAATATTCTTTTAGGTGGGGAGAAATAGTAATATGTAAGTTATGATTTCGTTGTTATCAAGATGCCTTAAATCTCAATGGCATCATACCCACTAGATACTAGGTGGAGACAATAGTGTAAGAATGTATCGCATTGTATTAGTAGAACTCATGACAATGCACTTATTCGCTGCAAATAATTAACTGGTTGTAGAAGGCCATTCAGACTGTTTTCAGACTATGTAATAAGGATTTCAATATATTTGTTATGTCACAACACAACTCCTAAATTTCTCCACGGAAGTAAAAGATAATATACATATTCTTTCTATATAGTCTGGCATTTTCATAATCTTTTTACTAGATTTCAGGAGAACGTTTTTGAATCAGTCAACCAATTTTCAAAATTATGATTTACATTTTTTGTGTTACTTTCTTTACTAATAAACGTGAAAAGACGATTTGTAATTTCAACCGGGAGACTTGGGCATAAATATTTATTTCATTACGCCATATTTTAATTATCCAGAAACTTTAATTTTCCTTGTTTTCTATTTTTCCTCGCGTCTCCCTATGAGTTTTTAATTTTTTAATTTATTATTTTATTTTATAGTTTTTATTGTTAATATTTTTACTATTTAGTTTGAACTTCTGATTTGATAACCATTTTTCATCTTTACGGTATAAGAAAGGTATAATCGCCTTTCTGTTCAAAGGATATGTTTTTGGAAATGTATTTCTGTAGTAGTTGTGATGATGAAATGCACGAAAGCCAGCCATCACCAACGAAAACGCTGCTAAAATCACCTGAACAGTTTAATATCATATTTTAATATGTATAACGTTTACCTGTATGAAAGTTGCAGTACAAAATTATTAATTTTGGCTCTTAAGGTGTAGCTTTAATCGAAATATACCTGAGGAAATCCTTGGGTAAATAAAGCAAATCCAAACCATTCTATGATTTCTCCCAAATAATTAGGGCATGAGACGTAATTAAATAAGCCACCCCGTGGAATTTTATATACCGGTATTTTGGATGTTTTTGACTCTTTACGAAGGCTTGTTAACAATCTATCATGGTAAATGTTAAAAGACATTCCAACAACAAACATCAGCAATCCTATCATTGGAAGAATATAATTACACATAATATCATTTTCAGAATATCGTACATCATTCAGATAGTTACAGTAGTACCTGGAAACATTGCCGAATGATATTGAATTGAATGGACATTGGCCAAATGATGAATTTGCAATAATGCCAAAATTCCTGGGCCCATTGCGAGAAAAATTAGAAACCATCCAACAGGATTTGCATCTTTTGATATTTGTAACGGATAGAGTATTACTCTGTTTAAAAATAGAATGATCTGATTTATTTTTCAGTGAATTTTAATTTTGACTTATGCAAAAATGGCGTATTTGGAGAAGTGTAAAATAATGCCTTACCTGAATATAGTGGCAGACATAAAGCGCGAATGCCAAAAGGTTATAGTAATTTTCCAGCTTTTCACACCTGGTAAACGTTATCATTGCCAATGGAATAACTAAAGTTGGAAGCAGTCCTATCTAAAATTTAAAAAATCCATTTCGTTTTTTAAAAAAAGGTTAAATTCATTCATACATAAGATCAACATTTTTTGTTCGCTTGAGTAAGGCAGCTTATAGAACCGCACAGTCTGTCCGTGCTTACAATAACTTTACAATAACACACGTATCTAATTTGAATGAATAACTGTTCACTTTAATAATCAAAATATATCTATTTCTACTATTATTCTACCAAAAATGTGCACAAGGTCTCCTTTACTCAGGCGAACTTCTGTTACTACTTGCTGTAGGATTTTACATTTAAATTATCATGAGCGGGTATATTCTAATTTTAAAAATATTTAAATACTTAGCTTAATAATTAAATATTTTACCTGCCAAGCTCTTCCAGCAGCAATTTTTGGGAACCAATTGAACTGGCTAGTACTTGGGCTATGTATTCCATATGGAAGGGGACCGACCGATTAACAAATTCCAAAAAGCGATGATTACTCCAGAAAGAATTAACAATTTCGAAAGGATGTCAATAAACTCTGAATCATTCGCAACTCCACAACTCCAATAAAGAAACTGCAGATTCGTCCCTGTGAGACTTGCCATATTTCCTACAGGATGTTTTGGTATGGTCAGTTATAAAACCAAAACTAGTACTCAACCACGGACTCCAACCATCACTATCACTCTGACTTATTTATCAAATCAGAAAGCAACGTATTAGGAATTTTTTCTGTTTCCCGTAATACGACCTTTTTAAAGGATATAATTAAGTAGGGGAGAGTGCTGTCGGTTGTCCCATGCTGTCGGTTGTCCGACTACCATTATCTGGAGTATTACTGGTTAGATTGAACTGGGATTTTTAACACACACATAAGTTCGTTTATTGGAAACCGTCACAAAATATTTTTAAAATCCGTTGGAAAATAAGACTACAAAAAATAAAATTCTGATTTTAAACCCTCAAAGTAACTTTTTTATAGTCATCAGATTTTTAGTTTAAAGCCGCCGTGACTAATTTTAAAAAACTAAATATTTTTTGAATAAAAGTACTGACATTCAGAATTGACAATTGAGATTAATTGTCAGATATTGTTTGTACCCCTTCCAGGGAAAATTAGTCTTTACTAAATTGGGCATGTGCTGTCGGTTGTCCGACTGGTGCATGCTGTCGGTTGTCCATATGAAAACTTATGGTTAAAAACAGTAAAACCACTTTTTTAAATTTATTGCCATAAATCAGGGTTTTGTTTAACATAATATGTCTACTCCACGGTTTTACAATTTAATTTTTAGACATTAGTGACTTGCATCACTGAAAACTCTGTTTTCTTCTTTGAATCAGTAGATGCATTCGTTTTCCCCTTTCTTTAACCGAAAAAAGTTGAAAAATCCTAGAAAGTTTAGACATACTTTTCTGAACATGAAACCATGACTTCTATAAAAATTTGATTATTGTTTTTTAGCTAGTAATCTTAACTCGGACAACCGACAGCACTAGCGCTGTAGGTTGTCCGAAAAAAACATTTTAAAACAAAATTAATTCCCCCCTGTATTGTGGGATATGTTGTCAGTAAAAATAATTATGTTTGTACCTAAGAACCCAATAATCAAATTGTATAAAACAAAATTATAAAAAATATTGTAGGTTAATTATAAAAATTATCGAAGTAAAATCTCGGACAACCGACAGCATTCTCCCCTACTAACCACGCATAAATCATAACAAGGTAAACCAGATTTATCAGAATAGTTTGCTGTAAGACCATTAAAAAACTGCTACTACGCCAATTATGCCATAAAAGAAAACAATGTACAATATATAATTGACGGTATTATGCACATCATAAATGATAACATACCTCTAAAGCAATAAGCCTGTTTTTTTGAATACCTACTTATCTTATCTATTGCGTTAGTAGTACCCCTCAAGCACGTATCCAGAGGGGGGGCCCGGGGGGGCCCGCCCCCCCTGAGGTCCCAAAAAAAGACGATTTTTTTGGCAAAAAAGGTTAAAAACCCAAAAAAATTTCGCGCTTCGCGCGAATATGCCATAACTAATATATTTTGGTGTGCCCCCCGTAGGTCAAATTCCTGGATACGTGCTTGTTTTCAGATGAAAACGTGAAACTGGAAACAGCTTAGCGATCATATCCAAAATGACTTTCGTACAGGGCAGTAGGGCGTGACATAGCTTTCACAGGTTAAAACCAATTTTAACACACACTGACTTGGCGACAAATCTAACTCTATGTTAAGTTTGTTGTCATAGAAAGGTATGTATCCATACCTTTCTGTAAAACAGAAGTTTGGATGGGAGTACAATATGTAAACTGATTTATGACGTAACACGGCGACTTTCCTATACATTTGCATGGAGCATCACCAAGGTGAAAGTGCATGACAAAAAATTTTGTCTAAAATATTTTTCTGCCCCATGGAAATGAATAGGAAATGTCGCCGTGTGACGTCACAAATCGAATGCATTACAAAAAATCGAAGCCTGGAATGCCGCAGGTTGATAATGTTGATATTGATTGGATGAGATCAAGGACCCTTTATGATACTGCCGAGTGATAACAATAAATTACAAATGCAAATATCCGCCCTTTCTGTATAGATTAGATTACAATGCTGAAAACCAAAGCGTTTATGCTGATTGAAGTTGACATACGTTCACAGGGACGGTTTCTCCTACAGTCGGCAGTTGGTGTTAGTACAGATAATAGTTGATCATTGAAGGTTTCCCTGTTTCTTCCTTGGCGTTAAAATTCCAGATATAACAAAATGGCCGGTTTCAACGCAAGCTTAAATACGGAAACAGACGAATTATTGAAATTAATAGAGTGTCCGGTATGTTTGGAAGTGTCTCATCCTCCAATCTACCAATGTCAACTAGGACATATCGTTTGTTGCAACTGTATTCCGAATATCAAAGAGTGTCCTATGTCCTATTTGCAGACAGCGTATGCCAGATATTCACATAAGAAATATAGCTGTCGAAAAGATGACAGAAAATATAACAACCAAACCATGCCCGAATTTGAAATTTGGATGCAAGATTCGATTGAAGCCTGGAGAGAATACCGTTGAAGTTGATAGAGCTGGAAACCATCTTCGGCATTGCGACTATTTGTATAACATTTTATTTCAAAAATTTCATTTATTTTAAATGTTACGTTTTTCAAGAAAAATTCATCGAAAAAAGAAATTAATGCCATGTCTGTGTGGGATGCTTTAGGCTGCAATAAACTCACTAATTGAAATATTTTTCATTTAGCTCAAGAGATTATTGCAACCGCATTGGACTAGGAGATTTGCTTGGATGCCCCAAAACAATTACCAAACGTGAAATTTCCAGTCACTTTAAAAATGACCACATGTTGAATAATTTCATTGTTGAATGTTCCGAAGCTCAAGTTGTTCAAGATATTGCTACGGAGTCCCGGATATATTTGAATACGGAGTCCCGAAAATGGCTGCCGATAATTCTTTCTGTTTACAATGAACACTTTTTTCTTGTGAGCGAATTTACCAAAAGAAGCAATGGGACTCAACTGAGTATATTATGGAAATGTATTGCGGCTGCCCCCGTTGCAATTACTGAAGATTTTATTGCAAAACTTACTCTCACTAATTCAGAAAAGGTATATTGTATTATTTTGTATGTATATATATTTCATTGTTGTAATTGTTGTGGTAATCTCTTAGGTACTTTTTGCTGCATGTATATGTCATATCATACAAAAATACACAAATAAATTAAAACTAGACTGTATTTAAATTAATAATTTGAACAATCTAGAAACTTAAATTAAATTGGCAAGGACCTGTGCTAAGCATTGATGATATGGATTACAACTCTAGCTACTTTTCACTACCTTTTGAGACCCTGAAGCTGTTCAATGTCAAAAAATATGAAAACACCCAAAAATTGGAATGGACAATTAAAGTGGCCATTAAGGAAACTTCAGCCATCAGTCTGCCTGCTCTGACGAACTCCTTGGTGTTTTTAAACGCAATTTCATTTACAACGGATGAAAATAAAAAAGGACTCTTCCCATTTGGTACAACTGGAAAAGAAAAAAATGCCATAGGACCTTTAACTCCTTAGCTTTAACTTTAACTCCTTTAACTTTCAAAAGCCTGCATCCACATATATATTGGTATCATTTATCTTTTGTACTACTAGCATCATAACTACCAGCACCACGAATCTAGTCTAGATTCTTGACCACGATATTTTGGTTAGCAGTAATAATGTTCAAAATATTAATTAGAATTTTACAAGGCTATAAATTTTGAGAATTTTAATTTTAATTGAAGTATCATAAGTTAATATATTGTAGTCGTACCATTGTAAGTTTATAAAATCTGCTTAACGTTATTTGACTCTCAAGCTGAAATACTCTTTGAATTGACAGTTTCACAGCATGCAATGCAAAAGATTAAAAGTTTTTTTAATAATAGGAAACGTAGTAAACAAGAGTATATATTTTAACTGCTCATATTTTCGAAGTTGTCAACATTAGTGGCGAAAACTCAAAAGATTCTGGTTTATGCCATAATGACATAGATGTAAAGGGAGGGCAGAAAGTGTCATTAACAAATTGGGTGATGAATTTTGGGTTAGTATGTATAGTTAAATGTTCAACTTCCAGTTAAGCTTTATATATTATTCATGCATATGACAATGATGGTTGGTATCAAAAGTAAAGTTGCTCGAAATTTCAAAAAACATTAATAAATTGTTCATATATATTATTTGGTTTTAGAAGTTACGAGTATGGAAGAAGATAGAGCAACAAGATCCGAAGCAACATTTCAGTTTGCAGTAGATGGAATATCGAAGTTGAGAGAAAAAGTCCTTTCACCACCCACATATGTAAGAAATCTTCCATGGCGGATAATGGTTATGCCACGTGCAGATCAAGGAGCGAGTGGCAACATTTCACTGGGGGTTTTCCTCCAATGTAATCTTATATGAAATTAACATTCTATATTTTCTATTTTATCAGTACCTAATTAATGTTTTTCAATTATCTATGAGTATAGGTAATGGAGAGGCTGAAACATCAAGTTGGAATTGCAGCGCAGTAGCGTCCCTAAAAATATTATCTCACAAGCCTAACATGAAGCATTTCACCAGAACTAGTTAAAAAAAGATAATTATATTGCTCAATACTTTTCAACAAAAGTAATTTTATACACAGTAATGACGAAATATTTCTGTTTCTAGAAATAAGCCACATATTTCATTCTAAAGAAAATGATTGGGGTTACTCCAATTTTGTGGATTGGCGTGCTCTAATGGATCCTGCGAAAGGTTTTGTAAAGAACGACTCTATAACGTTAGAAGTCGAAGTAAAGGCTGATGCTCCGCATTGGGATTCAAAAAAACATACTGGATATGTAGGATTAAAGAATCAGGTAGAATCGGTTTACGGTTATGATATAAATTAGGTTTATAGTAGTGCATTGTAGTAAATCATATTATTATTGTAAATTAATTTTAGGGAGCTACGTTTTACATGAATTCGTTGCTACAAACCATGTTTTTTACCAATCAACTTCGAAAAGCCGTCTACAAAATGCCTACAGAGAGTGACGACTCCACGAAAAGTGTTGCATTAGCTCTTCAACGTGTCTTTTACGAGCTGCAAACATCTGACAAACCTGTAGGGACTAAGAAGCTCACTAGATCATTTGGATGGGAAATGCCCGATTCTTTCATGCAGCATGACCTCAAAGAATTCTTTAGAGTATTGTTGGATACTCTAGAGAGCGAGGTTAGTATACGAAAACATTAATACATTGTATTAATGTTAACTAAATATTTAAAACACATATTTACAATTTTATCTCATTTCAGATGAAAGCCACATGCGTTGAAGGCACAGTGCCTAAATTATTTGAAGGGAAAATGATTTCATTCATTAAATGTAAACATGTGAAGTATGAATCTTCTCGCAGTGAAACGTATTACGCTATCCAACTTAAGATTAAAGGGAAAAAAGATATTTATGAATCGTTCAGAGACTATGTGGCAACTGAAGTTTTGGACGGAGATAATAAATATTTCGCTGGTTTTCATGGCTTACAAGTAAGATATTCAAATTATCGAAAGAAAATTGTGTTAACACAACAGTTTTGTAGTAGATGTTGTAGTAGGGGATTTTTGGTTCTAATACTTTCGTTCCGTTTTTAATACAGGAGGCTGAGAAAGGAGTTATCTTCACTTCATTTCCTCCTGTGTTGCATCTGCATTTGATGCGGTTTCAATATGACCCAGTTAAGGATGTTTCAGTAAAATCAAATGATCGTTTTGAATTTTTTGAAAAGATTAATTTAGACGATTATCTGAAAACTAACAAGGATACAAAAGATCTTGATCAGGGATTGGCTTCCTATACTTTACACGCGGTAATTAAAGATTTATTGGTTACTTTTAACAAAACATAACACAGTTTCTTTGGAAAATATATTTTTGCTATTGGAATTAGGTGCTGGTTCATTCAGGTGATAACCACGGTGGTCATTATGTCGTGTTTATCAATCCGAAAGGTGATGGTAAATGGTACAAATTTGACGATGGTGCTGTATTATGCTGCACTAAGACTGAAGCAATTCAACACAATTTTGGTGGTCAGGAGGTAAGATTTATTTATTTATTTATTCAAATGTTATTCTCTTTGTAGCCGTGGTTAAGTAATTTTATAATTTATTAAGATGGACGGTGTTCATCCTGGGGTGAAACAGTCAACTAATGTTATATGTTGGTTTACATCCGAGACTCGGACTTGGCCACAGTTCTTCAAGATGTTACTGAAGAAGATATTCCTCGAGAGAATATTGTAAGTTGGTTTTCTCAGAGATAACTTCTCTGTATACATAATATCATAGCCTTAGAAACTTACTTAGAAACTTGTTTGAAACTTAGAAATTTCCAGAGTAACTTAGTTATATGCTTACCCATGAGTTCCAAAGTTGGTCAGAAGATTTATCATAATTCGACTCATTTTGCAATCGTGGTCGGATTGTCTGCAAGGTTGGTATTGAGTTGGAGCGGTTGAAATAAAAGTGGTCGTCTTCAGCATGTCCAGGCCTAAATTTTACAATACAATTTTATTTTTTCACAATGAAGATTAATGGGATAATAAAATTGTATTTAATAATTAACATACCCCCATTCCAGAGCTGAATGTCCGTAATAATTACGCAAATTATGATTCCCTTGACTGAAGGAAAAAATAGGAATAGGGCTATGAATTCCAAATACCCAAAAAATAGGAAGTATCTACCTGAGAGCATCTACAATTTTATAAGGACAATAGATTATTGTATAGATCGCAATATTATTCAAAATTGATGAGGTATAAAATAAAGGAAAGTATGATGACATGATGACTATTTTGTACTGACAAACAGTTTCAGCTGAGCTGCGACGAGACTGATGGAGGAAATTCCCTGTAAACAGGTAGCTAATTCAATGCTGTTTGTGGTTGGACATCCGAAATACCTCCCTATCCGATTTGTCCAACTTCTTGCTCTCTCCCTTGTATGGACTCCCCAATGATTCATAGCCGTCCCGCTAATAGACAGCACTCCTTTCTGGAACAAGTGTCTCGTCATTTTTGAAATCATATGAAGGTGGGTTGATACTGCTCCTGCACTGTTCACCAAGTTGATGTTGTTCCGGTCACCTATATTCATTATTTAAAGCTTATTAATAGAATGAACTATAAGAATAAATTGTCACCTGATTAATTTCCTTCAAGAGTCTGTCAATTTAAATAAAAATAATTCCCTATCTGGAAGTCATTATTTATTTATTTAGCATTGGATTGAAATATCCACCAAATAAATAGCAGGTATATTAACTGAGTTTCAGTATAGTTTCTTTCAAGGTATCTTAAATATACCAACTAGCCATATATGGTATATATTTAAAGTACCTTGTCTTCTTTTTTGCCATTCTTAAGAATTTATGATGTAATATGGTCATTAAAATTGATTCTTATTATGAGATCAAGGACCTTCTAAGACAAAAAAAGAATTTAATTTGATGTCTAGTTTTTCCTTTGTCACGAAAAGGTTTTGTCCCGATATGCTGCGCTGCACTCCAAGCACGTATCCAGAGGGGGGCCCCTGCCCCCCTAAATTTCCAGAAAAAGACGATTTTTTGTCAAAAATAGGTAAAAATCCAAAAAATTTTCATAATTTTAATTATATATTTTGGTGTGCACCCCCTAGGCCAAATTCCTGGATACGTGCTTGGGCCCCCCCTTGGTCAAATTCCTGGATACGTGCTTGAATGTCATTACACACAAAAGAATTTTGACACTGGAAGTGGCAAGCTTACTGGTTACAACTTTTAGGAACCTCTTTCAATAGATATCAAAGAGGTTCTAATACAAGAAATGGAGCGAAAGTGGAGAATATTTTCTTTATAACATTGATGAATAGCTACGCCGTAAAATGGCGCGTAAATTTACCGATATCTACTGATACATAATCGTATACAATAGGGGTTGATTTTTGTACAATTGAAAGGCATTAGGGTTTTGGCTCTACGATTACAACATCTTTGATAGATGCAGTATTATAGTAATAAGTCATCACAAGATTACCCTTTCTGCTCTAACACTTCAAAATTCCTCGCCGACCCTTTCACACTCTTCACCACCGTCAGCACGTTGTCCAACCGAAGTACATTGTGGGTCAACTCCATGCACAGAAGGACATCTTTCTCGTGCTTACACATCGATGTCATATACCCTGAGTTATGCACGGTCTACCCGAATGGACTCTGATTTCTTGTTTCTACATAATCACTATTTCAGTGAACTCGCTAGGTACATGTCCAAATCTCCCCTACGCCAATACCCAGAAAATATGAATAATTGCAACACTATGAGTAAAAATCCAAACCTATAATATAGGCAGTGCACATTATTTTGTTGATTACGAGGAAGACAGGAAGAGGATGGGGGGTGGTCTAACCGCCCCCGATACATACGTAGTTTTACATTATATTAAACTCACAGCCTTTGTCTTGCTTGATAAAGCAATAAAACCAATCGATGTACGTACCTATGTGTGGTAAAGAGAGCCAAAATGTATATTACATAAAATATAATTGCACTTGGTTTAGTTGTCAGTATTAATTACTATTCACCATGTGAAATTCACCGAAATGTCAAATCGTATAATATAATTTTTTGCAAATTTATTAGCAACTTTGGTGGGCTAGTAGGTATTAAACCATAGTTATGTTTAGAGAGCACCATGCATAAATGAGCAAACGCTGGTGGAAAAAACTTTTTCTCCCTGGTATCCTGAAAAAATTCCCTGCTGGCCAAATAAATTCCCTGATTTTATGCTGTAGAAAAAAAGGGGTTTTAAAGGCATGTAGAGGCCTTTTAAATAACTGTCAAATACATAAAAGTCATAAAAAATTATTATTTTGTCATGTGAAAAAAGGGTTTGAAACAATCTTCACATGTAGCGAATGTCATAGGAAAAAGCAATAAAGGTACAAAAAGGCAACCTTTTTCATGCCCTGTCAATAACATTCCAAAAATCAAAAACGTTTCACGCTAACGTCTATCTTATTGCTATCTTATTGCATCTCTTCCGAGTTCCATTTTATCTGGCTAAAAATGATTTTGAATATCCAGAATTTTTCTTCTTTTCCCTTTTTCTTTCCCTTTTTTTCTCTTCCTCTCCCTTTTTTCTCCTTCCTTTTTTTCCCTTCTCCTTTCTCTCCCTTCTTTTTTCTTTCCTTCTCTTTTTCTCCCTTTTTCCCCTCCCTCTCCCTTTTTTTCTCCTCCCTCTCCCTTTTTTTCTCTCCCTCTCCCTTTTTTTCTCCTCCCTCTCCCGTTTTTTCTCCCTTTTTTTCTCTCCCTCTCCCTTTTTTTCTCCTCCCTCTCCCGTTTTTTCTCCCTTTTTTTCTCTCCCTCTCCCTTTTTTTCTCCTCCCTCTCCCGTTTTTTCTCCCTTTTTTTCTCTCCCTCTCCCTTTTTTTCTCCTCCCTCTCCCGTTTTTTCTCCCTTTTTTTCTCTCCCTCTCCCTTTTTTCTCCCTTCTTTTCTCTTTCTCTCTCTCTTCTCCCCCCTTTTTCGCAAATTTAAAGGTGAATTTTCGGCTTCGCCGAAAATTCACTGGTATCCTAGATACCCGGATACCGAGTTTTTTCCACCAGCGTGAGCAAATCAAGAAATGAAAATAAAGATCTGTTCAGATGTAACATAAATAACTCACATTCATTAATGCGTACATAAGATTAGGTAAGTTTTATTCCATTGTTTCATTGTTAAAATTTGAAGAAAATTAGTTTTTTAAGCAAATATATATCACATAAGAAAAGCATTATAACTATTAGGTATTACATTCAGTTTAGAAAATGCAAACGCAAGGCAAGACAGTAGGTACTTCATCGCCGGTAACAATTATCCACATCTCTTTTTTCCTCTGCAATATAAAAATTTTCAGATTAGTATGGTATGTGTATTCTTACGACACAATAATTCAAAACATCAATCAATGTGTATCGTATTAAATCAGGCACGTATCCAATGGGGGTGCTCGAGACCTTCCCCTAAATTCTCAGAAAAATAGGCTTTTTTGTAAAAAAAGGGTAAAACTTTCTCGATTTGAGCAAATATGTCAGAATTTATCAATATATTTTGGAGTGCCACCACTGGCCACATTCATGGACATGTGCCTGATCATGTTTATGTATGGCATAACTAAAAGCGGTCGCACTACACATTTCACTTGATGCGTCTTGAGATTTCCGAAAATCGTAAAATATCTTTAAAAAGTACAAAATCATTCAGTATGGGTTAAAGTAAGACAGTGGTTGCAGAGGTGGAGGGGGAGGAGTGAGATGGAGGTGGAGGAGTGAGGTGGAGGTGGAGGGTTGAGGTGGAGGGTTGAGGTGGAGGAGTGAGGTGGAGGGTTGAGGTGGAGGAGGTGGAGGAGTGAGGCGAGGAGGTGGAGGTAAAAATGTAGGATTTTTTTCTCCTCACCCACTAATCCACTTTTCTCTCTCTCCTCAGTAAAAATAGAGCGTACAAAACAAAATTTAATTATATAAAACATAGTTTAGTGGCATTAAACTGTAATTATATTAATCTACAGCAAGCCGTAACAGAAGTTCGCCTGATTAAAGGCTACCATGTACACATTGTGGTAGACGAAAAGTACTCACCCGTTGTAACACAAAACCGAGCGTACGGATTTTGATCAAACTTTCAGAATTGAGTGTTTATAAATGTAGCAACGGCACATTAAAAATGCAGACATTGATATTATTACGATATGTGAAAACTGACGTGCCATTATAACCAATACCATAATACTATTATAACGCAATCAAAGCGAAACTATATCATTTGAAAAGTCAACATAAAATCAAAATTAATTAATGTTGACTAAATCAACATGCTTTAATAGGGATTCAACATGCTTTAATAGGGATTCAACATGCTTTAATAGGGATTCAACGTGCTTTAATAGGTATTCAAAATGCTTTAATAGGGATTCAACATTCTTTAATAGGTATTCAACAGGCTTTAATAGGGATTCAACATTCTTTAATATTCAACATGCTTTAGTAGGGATTCAACATGCTTTAATAGGTATTCAACAGGCTTTAATAGGGATTCAACATTCTTTAATAGGTATTCAACATGCTTTAATAGGGATTCAACATGCTTTAATAGGGATTCAACATGCTTTAATAGGGATTCAACATGCTCTAATGAGGATTCAATATGCTCTAGTAGGAATTCAACATGCTCTAGTAGGGATTCAACATGCTCTAGTAGGGATTCAATATGCTCTAGTAGGGATTCGACATGCTCTAATAGGGATGGACAAAGATACAAACAGACAACTGTAAATTATAATATAGTATAATTATGTTTAGGTTTGACATGCTAACGCCATAGCACACTTAATCATTTGTCAAATTATAAAGTGGTATCTTATATATAAATTATAAATAAAAATTTCAGCACATACGTTTAAAATAATTACAGTTTAATTTAACTAAACTATGTTTTATAAGTATTAAAAGTGGATTAGTGGGTGAGAAGAAAAAAATCCTACATTTTTACCTCCACCTCCTCCTCCACCTCCTCGCCTCACTCCTCCACCTCCTCACTTCCACCTCCTCCACCTCAACCATCCACCTCACTCCTCCACCTCCACCTCACTCCTCCACCTCCACCTCACTCCTCCCCCTCCACCTCCCTCCTCAACCTCCATCTCTGCAACCACTGTCTTACTTTAACCTCAGTATGCAACAAAGACAGTTTTTAAGAAGTGTCCATGTTCAGAAACTGTTTTTAAGAAGCTGTTCTCAAGTTGCACAAAAATATGGATTTTGTATTTTTTATCCATGATCCACTACAAATCATGGATTCCGTATTTTATTGGTCAAAAATAATATCAAATACTAACCTTCTTCCTTAAGATTTATTTTCCTCAGGAGATGGTTTGAGGACTAAGGCCCAGCCAATTTGAGGTTTCAAAGTGCACTTCTCCTTCTCATCTTCAATCACATCCACAGCTATGTGTCCAGCCAGCAGAACACTGTGGAAAATGGCTCCATTATCATCAATTTTCACATCAACTTCGACGACTCCAGATGGAATTTTGGACAAATCCACAAATGGCCATATTTGCTCTTTATTCGTTTCTTTTTTTCTTCGTTCAAACCACATCTTCTCTACCCCTTGCCCTGCCTCGACGACCCCAGATGGTATTTCAGGTAAAAACATATATGACCATTCTTGGTTTTCTTTGATTTCTCTTCCTTGCCAGATTCCATTAGTACCGTAGACACAGATAACGGAAATCCAACCACCCAAATAAGTAGTACCCGAACCTTCACTGATTTCGTGGCATATTGTTTGCCAAAAGTGTAAATCGATTTTGCCCTTTTTTGCTTTCACAAATTGTTTCAAAATCGGCTTCAATAAATTGTACCATTTTTCCAAATCGTAGGACTTTAGTTTCTCCAGACGGCCCAGAATGTTCTCCCAGTCTTCCACAGTGCCCTCCAAAGTTATCCATGGAATTCCGCAAAATACACAACATGTGTACTCAAAATACTTTTTCATAGCAGCCATGAAAACTGCTCCATAAGTAATCAGATCTTCGCTGGTCGTTGTAGTGAAATTCGGTAAGATCCAAGATTTGACTTCTCCGTCCACCAGATTCTCGTGGATTTTCTCGGTCATCATAGAAACAAACAAATCATATGGGGCATTTCGCAGACTTCCAGCCACACTTACTACAAGTTCTTTTTTCCCTTCAAAGTTGACAAATTGTT
Organism: Tomocerus qinae; assembly: GCA_020055645.1. Taxonomy (NCBI): domain Eukaryota; kingdom Metazoa; phylum Arthropoda; class Collembola; order Entomobryomorpha; family Tomoceridae; genus Tomocerus; species Tomocerus qinae. Next base: position 129,206,533 of record CM034546.1, read on the forward strand.
TCCGATACTTTTCAGAATTAGCGTTGATGTAGAAAGAGAATTGGGTCAGAATCGCAGTCCAAATGTCGTCGGGACGAATTATCAAATTGTAATGGTAGTTGTAGCATTCCACCACAGTGTCAACGAATCCATTGTTGTGGCTGGATTGAGTTGTCGTAGAAAAAGTTGTCCCTTTAAGAAATTCAATTCCGCGATTTTTCTCGTACAATCTCAATCTGGTTACCAAATGTTCTTTAGTGTTGTCTTCCCTAACCCCTTGGTATGACTCGGGAGTCTTTTCGGACACTCGGAATTTGGTCATTGTTGGGGATTGAATCAGATCGGAATCCTTGAGTGACAATTTTCGAGCAGACTGAGACGATTCCATTATTTACTTAATTGTGTAAAAGCGAATGACTGATTTTTGAAAAATGTTTTATATCTAAAGCAGCACGAAGGAGTATTTAGTGAAGCAGTAATATTGCACAGTTGATAATATATTTAGAACTGAACGTATTTCCTTTTCCTCAAATGTCTTTTATAGACATGCAGATTCCAATGCAATTGCAGTTTATAGAGATGGTCCCGGTTCATATCGAAGCTCTTAACCCAAACACTAACGGATTTTTTTGAAATTTTATTCCAATAATCAAGCATAATATATTATACAGAACTGAGTTTCGGAGGGGGCTAAGATTTCCAATAAATATTTTAATGATATATATTCGCTCGTCGTGGAAAAATTTTTGGAATATTTTGACGGAAACGAGTCAATAAAGGCCTAATAAAGGCAAATAATTCCGGGGAGCGCGAAATTTTTTGCTATTTTGAGAAAAAAATTCCCCTTTTCTGGCTTTCGGAAGGGGCTTCTGCCCATAAAGCCCATCCTTTAATACGTCCTTGCCAATAGTCATAAATTTTCACTTGTTTCTTCCTACCAATTAAAGCACTATTGATAATTAGTAAGTATTTTGTAACCTTTGACCTTATTTGTGACCATTGTAATGTTACATTCATTGTATTTATAAACAAAATAAATCATTGTAAAACGAGTATAACACAAAGCAGTTTATTTGGGAGCTCCTAAGGGTTAAGAGATGTTTTACAACTTATTAGATGTCGAACTGGCTTGTACACTACCTTGTACGATAAATAGAAAAGATCTTAAGTCGATTTTCAGCAATTTTTAGTTTTTCAACTATTTCCCCTATCAGAGGATGATTGTAACCTACTCTGTAGTGTGGCAAAACATGTCAAACAAGCTTTTACTTGATTTTGTATAAAAAATAAAACCGATCCGAAGTTACGTCGAGTTTTTGTAAACTTTAGTTTTGGAATTCCTCCCCCTTTCTGGGGTTGTGACCAACCTTGCCCATTTACAAATTCGGTCTTACTTTTTACCTCAAGAAGCTACCCCGAAATTTTGAACTTCCCAACTCAAACCGTTCGAAAGTATCGTGCACTGGTATAACTGGACAGACAGACAGAAATGGTAAATGTATACAAAGCAGATAAACTGCTGTGAATAACGATGCAATATATTAGTCGCTACTATTTCATTTATTGTTAACGGGTTCTTATGTGGCCAGTGGCCGTATAAAAGATCCATATGCATCGTCCTTGAACTTTGCTTCTGTAGACACTACCCCTTTCGTTGTCATAGTTGTGCCATCCCATCTTACTTGGGGGAGCATTTCACGATATTTTGTACGTACACCGTTAAATTATTCATTCTTTTAAATGACTTACCTTCAAGTTATACATTTTGAAAGATTTAAATGTTGTGACGTGCTTCAGGCAAAAAGGTGTTTGTTTCTTTTGAAAGATGTTTGAGTTTGAGCCGACAAACTCCGTTCCCAACTCTCTGCTGTTCAGCAAGGTCAATTCAAACGAAATAAGAATGATAAACTCGCACTCAGTCAGACATTCGGCTATCTCAGCATTCCGACTACTAAGCATACCAAAACGTTACTACGTATAGTACGTCCTCAAAGTGTGGTCAGTATCAGAGGGATATTATGGAATATGAACCAATTTGTTATCACTTACATTATCTACTACATTTCAGATTCTAGATAGATGCAAATGTTTTTTGTTGATCTATGCATTGTATGGACAGATAAACAAACATTGTGTTAGATAGATGCTATATTGGCTATAGGCTATCCTAAATTTTCAATTTTTAAAATTTTCTATCTTTCTAAACCAAGTTCCGCATCTACAGTGCATTGCTTACTTTACATACTAGTAACTATAATAAATTTCTATGATCGCCCCATAATCAATGATGTAATGTACCGTAGAAATATGTATATGTAAATCAAAAACTAAATTCGCACAAGAATAATTATGTTTTATTTCTTAAAAGCATTTTATATTTGTGATTGCCATTGATATTGCTTGAGTTTCTACTTATATTTATAAAAGGTTAATACAATTTCAAGTTCAGCTTTAATTCAAGTGCAATAGTGCATGACAAACATAGGCCCATTAAATACAGCAACTGAAATCGGTGTGATCACGCCAGGCATGACTCTCACGCTTTTCACCACGAGTGTGACGAGTCACATATTTAATAATAAAAAATTTCGACACTGGAAATGACAAGCTTACTGGTTGCAAATTTTAGGACTCTCTATCAACAGATGCAAACTCAGTATTATTGTAATTAGTCATCAAGATTACACTATCTCTAACTCTTCAAAATCCCTATCCGACCCCTTCAGACTCTTAGGCATCAAAACTTGGTTTAAATTGCAAAAGATGCTACATGTAGTCCAGATTTCCCAGATTAGGGTTCATTGTTTTATTTAACCCTAGACCGGATGACTATCTGAATCAACGTTAAAATATTCCCTAGCCCTTCCTAGGACACATGTTAAAAGAGCCTAGCTTGTTCGCGGCTTGGTTGGTCTGCTGACTTACATCCTGTGGAGTCTTATGGGTCCCTGGAAGGACTAGGGTATCCTTTAGAGGATAAAATTGGGGTCATTTTTCATTCTAAAATTATTTAGATATCCTTGGAGGACTCCAACTAACCTCAATTTAAAAATATAAGCAGAGAAACGCATTTGTGACAAATACAAAAAATCTCGAAATTATTGGACAAGTCCTTCTATCCCAAATCACCAGTTGATTTTGAAAAGTCCCAAGAAGGACTAAGTCATACGGTCTGGTCTAGGGTTAATACTAGGCTACCACTACTGCTGCTATTTAATTTCAAAATCTTTACTACTCAACATTGTGGTTGGATTTCAAAATACTCTAATGCACTAATTAACCCACAGCATAGTTCATTTATGCTAACTACATGCAAAATCATACTACTAACACGCCCATCAAATCCATTTTCTTTACATACTCACTATTTTCATTTGGCTCTCCCTATATCTCATACGTATAGATGTAATATAATAAAATAAGGGAAAATTTGTTCTCCCATTTAAATAACACAGTAAACTGTGACTAGAGTTTTAAAAAATCTCCTATTTGCCTCAAAAGCCAGATGAACAAAGAAATTGTAGTTTAGACAATCACAAATCAGGGTACCAAGAACAAATGTGACGTTCCCTGTCCATTAGACAAAGTCATAAGTCAAAGATTAGCGGTCAATTGATCAAATTAACCGACATCCGCAAATAAGTTGTTTGATTACATATTCGAAATGGTTCTATTTGGAATCTACTACATTATTTCAGTAATTTTACAACAGTAAAACAATTTTAGTGATTAGTTTTTGCCATCAAACACTCAAACATTTTTTTCAATTTTAAAAGTATTACACGTGATTTTTCTTGGTAAATTCTGATTAAGTACTTTACAAACTATCTTAAATTAAACTTGGTACCATTATAACCTATTTTAAAACATTTGTCTATGTGTTTATAATAAAATATCGGCTATGCTGAAAGGTGACTGTTGGGTGAACTATTGACTTCATTTTTACTTGTTTTAAAAATGGGTGCGTTTTAAGTCGTATGGCACACACCTTAATTCTGTATGGCGGAATTATTGACATTTAGTCTTACCTGGTATGGTGTTCAAAAGTGCTGAACGTTTGGATGTGTATGGAAGTATGTATATGTATGGAAGACATTCATAATTTATGTAACATAAATAATATGTAATAAGACCCAAGTAGAAACTGTAATAGCCAGGAGGAATGCATAGTTATGCAGAGAAGAGAAATCATTGCTCTAGGTTCTGACGTTATCTCGTGATTAGCAATGTCATCTGTGATTCTTGTCTGCTGTATTTGTGTTTCATGCATTTCGTTACAAGTTACTTTTCAGTGAAGCCAAGGACCATGGCCGGGTCAAGTAAATTTGTTAGTTTGCAATACACAGTGACTGTGACACTGACGATAGTGACAAAGAAACTGGAAAAAAGAAGGCAAGGGTTCCACAGACTTCGACAGACATTTATATAGAGACTGACTTATTATCCTGGATGGTAATAAGACAAAACAAAACTTCTACTTGCTGACTACCTACAATCAGAATTTGAAATTGACATTTCGAATTAATAACATTTAACTTGTATTGCAAACAACAAAATACTGTACCATACCTATTCAGTTTTGCCATACTTATTCATAAATTCCATACAAAGTTAGATAAACTATTTTTCAAAATCTCACACAAAATTAAGTTGTGTGCCATACGAATTCCATTTTTCCCTTTTAAAAATTAGGCTACGAACTAGCTAATATTTTCTGGCTTCAACTGTCCTTTGAAAAAATGTAAACCATTAAATGTATAGTAATAGTATGTAAAAGCACATTATATTAAAAATAATGGTTAGTATTAATTTAAGTATCGAATTTGTACGTTTATGAAAATTACTTGGCAACTTATCGGTTCTATTGGTGGGCAACAGACACTTTCTAGACTAAATTTAACGTTTCAAGTCTCGTATTACCCCAAAAATGCTACAAATTATATGTTCTACTAAAATATTAATTAAAAATTTTCGTTTGAATGTTCCACCCAAAGTCCTTCTACATCTTCTTAAGCGTTAAAACCTGATCGTCGCCGAAAGTTTTCATGCAATTCTGAGGTGGACGCCAATAAGATAGTACTTATCTTTCATTTAGACACAATTTTAAAATTGTCTTTTATTGATTTTCTTGTTTCCTAACTATCACAAACTGTTCAAATATTTTTTTAAATGGAAAACATACCTCATACGAGCCAGCATTTTCTGTCTAAAATATTGTCCTTTATGGTAACTTATTGGCGCCTTACTTGTTCTGTTGGTGCTTACTGGAACCCTCCAGCCCAAAGTTTAAGTTTTGAGTTTCAAAGTACCCCAAAACATTTTAAAAATTTCTTTTATTAATTTTTTCTTTCGTAGCCACCACAAATTGTTCAAATCGTTTTAATGATAATAATATGATGATATTTGAACTTCAGGCACTCCAACTAATCAGCATTTGCCACAATATCTGACAACCATATTAGTAAAGTAGGTAGGTAATTATGAAGGAATAAATGTAATTTAAATTATGTCGTTTCACTGCTCTTTAGCTGAATATTTATATATAAATATTAATATGATGTATTTTAGATAAAATAGAACATTAAAACTTATTTCATTCTGCGTTTGTGTAATTGTGTGCGTGAATTATCATAACCATTTCTACCATTAAGTGCAATTTTACTGTTGTGATGGTAAATTATCCTAAACAGTGGCAAATTATGTATATAATTGACATAATTGTGTGGCATGATTTTTGTGTGCGGAATGGTTGCCAGACTTTTGCCAACTCTAACTCAGAGTGGGGGATGTGGAATTGGTGTGGAAAATTTAAAATGCGACTCAGTGTTCAGTTTAGTTATTGGGAAGTTGATGGAAGTTTTTGTGCGGTGAATGCATAGCCGTACTATGAACACAACGATTGTATACTACATGGGATATAAAATGATGGATTGTAAAATATGGAAAGTGCAAATCATAAAAAAATTTGACCTAATATCATTACGGCTTTTAATCATTGCTCTTTATCAACTCACTAGCTTTGGCTATAACAGTGCCTGGGTTCTGTTACCGGCTGGTTTTGTATAAACGTGCAAATCAAGGAGTGAAAATAAAGATAAGTCCAGATGCAACATAACTAAATCACATTCATTAATGCGTAGATAAGATTAGGTAAAATTGGAATTTATTCCATTGTTGCATATTGAGTTTTGAGGAAAGTTAGTTTTTAAAGCAGTTTTTATAGCAAGTATCACATAAGACAATCATTATATTATATAACTATTAGGTATTATATTCAGTTTCGAAATTGCAGACGCATGGCAAAACAAGTAGTAAGTATGCAGTTCTTCATCGCCGGTACTTCTTCAAAATTATCCCCATCTCTTTTTTTCCTCTGCAATATAAAAATTTTCATATTAGTACTAGTATGGTAAATATTTTTGTGTATCCTGTGTATGTATAACATTTTTACAAATATAATACTTTAGCTATAATTAAGAGAGGACACACGGCACATTTTACTTGCTGCGTCTTAGTTTTTCCTTCACTCTATTAATTCTCTCCAGATTTATTATATTAATCCCCGAATGCTGAGATTATGGAAAATCATAGACAGATTTGTGCATATAACTTTAAAAAGTACAAAATTATTTTGTGTGTACCTGAGACAGAGACAGTTTTTAAATAATACATGCTTTCATATTCAGAAATGGTTTTTAAAAGGATATAATTTTCCTCAGGTGGTGCAAAAAAAATCTTGATTTTGTATTTTTTGCCTGTTCATGGATTGGGCAAATTGCTTATTTATTTTGTCTATCCCAAATAAAAAAAAACATACTAACCTTCTTCTTCCTTCAGTCTTATTTGTTCCATTTCCTCAGGAGATGGTTTGAGGACTAGAGCCCAGCCGATTTGAGGTTTCAGAGTGCATTTCTCCTTTTCATCTTCAATCACATCCACAGCCATGTGTCCAGCCAGCAAAACACTGTAACAAGTGGCGCCATTATCATCAATTTTCACATCAACTTCGACTACTCCAGGTGAAATCGAATCCATATCCACAAATGGCCATATTTGCTCTTTATTCGTTTCTCGTTCAAACCACATCTTCTCAACCCCTTGCCAGTTTCCATCGATATCGTAGACACAGAAAACGGAAATCCAACCACCCAAATAAGTAGGACCCGAACCTCCTCCAGTTTCATGACATATTTTTTGCCAAAAGTCTAAATCAACGTTCCCCTTCTTTGCTGCCACAAATTGTTTCAAAATTGGCTTTAATAAATTGTACCACTTTTCCAAATCGTATGACTTCAATTTCTCCAGACGGCCCAGAATGTTCTCCCAGTCTTCCACAGTACCCTCCAAAGTTATCCATGGAATTCCACACATTAAACAACATGTGTAATCAAAATACTTTTTCATAGCAGCCATAAAAACTGCTCCATAAGTAATCAGATCTTCCTTGGTCGTTGTAGTGAAATTCGGTAAGATCCAAGATTTTACTTCTCCGTCCACAAGATTCTCGTGGATTTTCTCGGTGATCAGAGAAATAAATAAATCGTAAGGGGCATCTCGCAGACTTCCAGCCATAGTCACTACAAGTTCCTTTTTCCCTTCAAAGTTGACAAATTGTTTCCGATACTTTTCAGAATTAGCGTTGATGTAGAAAGAGAATTGGGTCAGAATCGCAGTCCAAATGTCGTCGGGACGAATTATCAAATTGTAATGGTAGTTGTAGCATTCCACGACGGTGTCAACGAATCCATTGTTGTGGCTGTATTGAGTTGTCGTAGAAAAAGGTGTGCCTTGCAGCAATTCAATTCCGCGATTTTTCTCGTACAATCTTAATTTGGTTACCAAATGTTCTTCAGTGTTGTCTTCTTTATCCTTTATGTATGCTTCAGGAGTCTTTTCGGACACTCGGAATTTGGTCATTGTCGATGTTTGAATCAGATCGGAATCCTTGAGTGACAATCCTTCAGGAGACTGAGACGAACCCATTATTTACTTAATTGTGTAAAAGGTGGATGGATAATTTGTGAAAAATGTTTTATGCTTTAAACAACACGGAGTATTTTGGATGCAATAATATTGCACATTTAAAGCGATCTTTAGAGCTGAACGTATTTTGTTTTCTTCAGCTGTCTTTTGTATACAGATCGTATGCAATCTGATTACAGAGATAGTAGACAGAGATGGTCTCGGTTCATATCGAAGTCTTTAGCTCATACACTCTTCAATGAATATTTATGAAAATTTTCCCCACCCCAATAATCATAAATTAGCCCTTGCCTTTTCCTATGAAATCAATATTGATAATTAGCAAGTATTTTGCAACCTTTTCCGATGTGACCATTTTAGTTTTTACATTCATTGTATTTATAAACAAAATAAACCATGTTACAAAACGGCTATACACAAAGCAGTTTATTTGGGCACTACTAATAGTTGTATCTCATATTAATTACTGCGGAGAGGCAGGAAATTCCCTTAATTCCACGACATTTTGTACATACACCTTATTGCAGTTAATTTATTCATTCTTTAAGGATGTATGGGGACTTTCAGCAAATATTACTCAGAGAAATCGGCTGAACGTAAAGTAATGCGGTTTTCAGTTTCAGACTCTAGCAAGATTTTTAAGACGAGCATGAAAGCCCGATTTTGGAAAATCATTTTATAAATAATCGAAAAATCAATTTGAAAATTGATTTGGAGTAGGGAAATACATAAAAGAAATATATCTTGAATTTTTTTTCACGTTTGCCGACACAAATTCAAAAAAGACGCGCCATTTTCTTTCCTTTTTAATGGAATTTTTGCTAATCATTTTTTCTGACTATACATGGGAACTTTTTGGTAACGATGGTAACCACTGCAATTTTACTTCGGGACGTCAGACAATAGAAACCACCCACGATGCAAGAGCTCAGTGGTGTGCAACTATTGTTGTGCTTGCCGTAGTTAGTAAATTACCCGTTGGCATAACATCCAAAGTCACCGTCACCACACGTCCTTAAATAACATACCTTCAAGTTATAAGTTTTGAAAGCCTTAAATGTTTTGACGTGCTTCAGGCAAAAAATCGTTCTTCTTTTGAAAGATGTTAGAGCCGAACTCCGTTCCCAACTCTTTGCTATCAAGCAAGGTCAATCCAAACGAAATGAGAATGACTCACTCTCATTCAGTCAGAAACTCACTCAGTCAGGTTACTAAGTATAGTACGTCCTCAGAGTGTCGTTACGTCATCAGTATCAGAGCGATATGGAATATGGACCAAATGCAAATGTTTCTTATTAATGTTTTCAATAATGTAACCCAACGCATACCTCCATGTACTAAATTTAGCACACGAAGGTATGCGTTGGGGTACACTATTGAAAACATTAATTGATCTATAGTCCATACAATGTACGGATAGATAACCGTATATAATAATATACTATAAGACCCTATAGGCTATACTATTCTTATTTTATTCCTATTTCACTATGTTTGAGGTTTTTTTCTGAGTATGCACCTAAACCTGATTTACCTAATCCATGTAATATGATTCATAATTATTATTGCCTCTGTCGTGTGTTCTTGCGTCACTCTACACGGAAATTGAGTTCATTCATACGTGGATATGAATATTTTTATTTTGTTACTAGCTGAATCCTAGCACACAAAGTGTGCTAGAAAATGTTGAAATCAGTAAATTTCTAGCGAATGCGCATTGACCCGAAATTCATAGACCGTTGATTGAACTCTACTGATAGTCTAAGTCTAGTCCTTGCTCATTAATTGCAAAATATTACCCTTACTCATTAATTACAAAATATTACGGACAAATATACAAACCTTAATACATTAATACAGAATTCCATGCGCATGTCCCATTTTGTTTAAAATATTATGTTTATGTAGAGTAAAGATTGCAAATAGGTTTAACGTATATGTATCAAATAGAAGCATATCGTCTGCTTAACATTAACGAGGCTAGCGACATTACAAAGTAACAAGCCAAAAATTATCATGACTTGACTACTACAATGCAACAAACCTAACTCCTGATACAATGGTTATATAAACAGACTGTGTATAACTTTTTATATTAATCCGTACATAAAGATTAAATAAAATTGAAATTTATTCCATAAATTTATTTGAAGTTTTTAAGGAAAATTTGTTTTTAAAGCAAATATCACATAAGGCAATCATTATAACAATTACCATTATTATATTCAGTTTTGAAAATGCAGACGCAAGCCGTATAGTAGTGTACGTAATTAATAATTAAAGGCGGTTCTTCTGCGACGGTACTTCCTCCCGATTGTCCCTATCTCTGTTTTTCCTCTGCAATATAAAAATTATTTTCATATTAATACCAGAAATATTATGGTACATAATATTCTTCATCTATGACAATTTTAAAACATCAATCAATGTGCATCATGTTTGTACAGGGATAGTACTAAGTTCCAATACACGTTTGTCGGCTAATAACTCAAAAACTAGAGCAGATAGAGAAATGGGAGTACTACCATTGGAAAGAGGCTGAACTAACTTAAAGATTGGTATATGACAAGTAATTATTTAAAAGTAATTAATAGTCAAAAAATAATGATGAACTAAAATTTAATTTATACATGGGAAACTATAGGGAACAAATACTCGACATTAATTAACTTTTGTAAGTTGTAAAGAATGTTTCGTGTGTAAAAACTACTCGGAAGTGATTTGTCGTGTCAAGAATCAATTTTTGACCATAATATTATCCCCACATCACGCTATTATTAAAAGTGTAGTTAAAAAGTTTGAAGAAACTCGAAATGCAGTAGATGACCGAACGCGAGCTGGCTCCCCCAATTGTCGTCCTCACAGAATAAAATAAAGTAAGAATTGAAAAGTCGGTACTCTAAGCCAAGTCAGTCCAGTCGAGCCATTTCTAAAAATTTAGGAATACGTGGGCTTAATGTCCAAAAAGCATTAAAGAAAAGTCTGTATCATTGTTACTGGCCTACCAATGTCCAGGAAGTAATCCCAGACAAATGAGACCAGTATTCAGTGACCGGCCATTTTAACCAGGTAGCAGGCCGGCTAAAATGGGTAGCCGGCTGGCCAAAAAGCTTGTTAGCCAGCTAAAATCAAACTATAGGGTTCGGAGACCGGCCATTTTAGCCGGCCGGCTGGCTGGCTAATATGACTAGCCGACTGGTCATAAAGCTTTTAAGCCGGCTGAAATGGAACACTGAATGAGACTTCATCAAATCAACCGAGTCAACCGAGTGAATTCTGTAACGATTTCTTATCACTTCTTGCTGAAAAGTGTGGAGTGATGAGTGCAATTTTATAATCTCAATGAAATTTTTAATCGAAGGAATCAAGTGTACTGGACCAATCGAAACCACCATTTTACAGTGGAGAAATGTCTCAAGAGTTAGGGCATAAACTTTTTAACTACACTTTTAATAATAGCGTGATGTGGGGATAATATTATGGTCAAAAATTGATTCTTGACACGACAAATCACTTCCGAGTAGTTTTTACACACGAAACATTCTTTACAACTTACAAAAGTTAATTAATGTCGAGTATTTGTTCCCTATAGTTTCCCATGTATAAATTAAATTTTAGTTCATCATTATTTTTTGACTATTAATTACTTTTAAATAATTACTTGTCATATACCAATCTTTAAGTTAGTTCAGCCTCTTTCCAATGGTAGTACTCCCATTTCTCTATCTGCTCTAGTTTTTGAGTTATTAGCCGACAAACGTGTATTGGAACTTAGTACTATCCCTGTATATGGAATAACTAAGAAAAGAATGCTGAGATTTTGGAAAATTGTAGACAGATAATGTAATCATTTTGTGTGCAAGATTTTTATGCTCCAGTGTTTAAACTAAAAACCATTTCTCAATTGGCACTAAAAAACTCCTATTTTTAAGATTCTAATCATGGTCATTGCATATTTGTAATAGTAAAATTTGAAATACTAACCTTTTTCTTCAGTTTTAATTGTTCCCTTTCCTCAGGAGATATTTGGAGGGCAAGAGCCCAGCCGATTTGAGGTTTCAAAGTGCACTTCTCCTTCTCATCTTCAATTACATCCATAGCCATGTGTCCAGCGAACAGAACACTGTCGTAAATGGCTCCATTATCATCAATTTTCCCATTAACTTCGACTACTCCAGGTGGAATCGAATCCATCTCTACACGTGGCCATATTTGGATTTTCTTCTTTCCTTTTGTAAGAAAATCTTCTCCTCCTTGCCAGATTCCATTAGTACCGTAGACACAGAAAACGGAAATCCAACCACCCAAATAAGTAGTACCCGAACCTTCACTGGTTTCGTGGCATATTGTTTGCCAAAAGTCTAAATCGATCTTTCCCTTCTTTGCTGCCACGAATTGCCTCAAAATCGGCTTTAATAAATTGTACCACTTCTCCAAATCGTAAGACTTTAATTTCTCCAGACGGCCCAGAATGTTCTCCCAGTCTTCCACAGTCCCTTCCAAAGTTATCCACGGAATTCTGCATTCGAAACAGCATGTGTAATCAAAATACTTTTTCATAGCCGCCATAAAAACTGCTCCATAAGTAATCAGATCTTCGCTGGTCGTTGTAGTGAAATTCGGTAAGATCCAAGATTTGACTTCTCCGTCCACCAGATTCTCGTGGATTTTATCGGTGAACAGAGAAATAAACAAATCGTAAGGGGCATTTCGCAGACTTCCAGCCATACTCACTACAAGTTCCTTTTTCCCTTCAAAGTTGACGAATTGCTTCCGATACTTTTCAGAATTCGCATTGATGTAGAAAGAGAATTGGGTTAGAATCGCAGTCCAAATGTCGTCGGGACGAATCACCAGGTTGTAATGGCGGTTGTAGCATTCCATCACAGTGTTAACGAATCCATTGTTGGGGCTGCATCGGGTTGTCGCAGAAAAACTTGTACCTTGAAGAAATTCAAATCCCCGAGTTTTCTCGTACAAATTCAATTTTGTTACCACATGTTCATTATTGTTTTGCTCTTTTCCTCTGTATTTTTCCGGAGTCTTTTCAGACAGTCGGAATTTAGTCATTGTCGGTGTGTGAATCAGACCAGGATTCTTGAGTGACAATGTTTGAGAAGAATGAGACGATGCCATAATTTACTTAATTGTGTTACAAATGGATAACTAGTTCGCGAAAAAATGTTTTCAGTGTAAAATAGCCCGGAAGAGTATTAAGCGAAGCAGTAAAGTAATATAGCACTGTTTACGTGTTGTTTAAAACTCGACTGGACATATTTTCTTTTGATCACCTGGCTTTTATAGCCAGAATCCTATGCAATCGGAATAATTTACAGGGATGGTCCCTGTTCATATTGACGTAATTGACCCACAAACTGTAATAAATATTTTTGAAATTTTATTCCAATAATCATAAAATACCTTTTATCCCATTTTGTCTTTTTTGTTCCCTGGTCTCAGCTTACTGGTGGCAGGGAACTTAATATATTAGTACACGACTTATTTGTACATATTTTGTTGTTCATTTATCTATATTTTTAAATAAACTTCAGTGTTTCAAGTTATAAATTTTGATTAGCTTAAATGTTTTGACGTGCATCAGGAAAAACAATTGTTCTTCTATTGAATACTTTGAGACGACTAACTCCGTTCTCAACCGTATGCTATCAAGCAAGGTCAATTGAAACGAAATGAGAACGATTCTCAACTCAAACACAGCACAGTGGGCACTAGTGGGCAGTCGGCACTCCTAGCATTCCGACTTTCTGACTACTTAAACGTACTGCACTACGTATAGTCGTATAGTACGTCGTGAGAGTCTCATCAGAGGCAAAGTGAGATTATGGACTATTTTTTTATTATTTACATTTTTATTTCAGTTTTTAGACAAATATTTTTTGTTGATCTAATGTATTGTATGTATAGATAAATGTACATTCTATAACATTCTTATTCTTATTTCTTATTATTATTATGTATTATTTTTTCCTAGTATGCATCTAAAATCTACATTTAATAATCCATATTATATGATTCATCAAAATTGAAGACTGGTTTAATGTCACCATATAGGGAAATTGAGTTCATTCATGCGAGGATATAAATACTTTACCTTCCCTTTGTCTATTAATAATGCAAAGGTTCAAACGTTAAAGAAACGTAAGATCAAATTGAAGCATAGCCTTCTCAAATATATGAGACATTTAGGAAAAAAACATTCTAGTTTCCGCATCTAGTGCATTAATTGAGTAAATTATTAGTTGTTAAATATTGACAATATTAATTGTGTACCGATCGATAGCTGTTTAAAGCTAACTATTTAGTAAAATATACGATTGACTAATTGAACACAAATATCACAATTAAAAATATCTAGGATGAGATTTACCATCAAAAAGTGATTTAGATATATAGGTTCAGGTTTCCAAGAAATTCAATTTAATTTCCATTTTAATAAATAGACATTCATTACACAATATTTCAAGATTAAATTAACCCTTACAAGTTTTGAACAGTTTATACATTCAATATTATAATGTAGTTTCTTTTAAAGTGGACCATAATCTAAAGAATATTTTCAAAGTAGAATTTGCTAAAAAATAAGTCATTTTGCAAATTAAGTTTTAATTTAGAGAATTTTCGTGGAACATAAAGAATCGGAAATTAATTCGAGTTATAATTATTTCAATAGCAAATGCAAAACCGCTAACTCCAAGAAAAATGACACACAATTTGAAAACAGATAAAATTCTAGAGTTTAAAGGCAGTCTATTGTATTCGGTTTTCTTTTTTACTGGGAGTCTATTAGAATTCTTCCTTCCACTGATGTAAAATCTTTCCCAAAATAGATCGATGCCAAAAGATACCATTTTAAGAAGGCTATGGTAGACTTTTTCAGACATGTAGCCTTTAATGATAATAGTATTCCATCCAGAATCCCATTTCTCTTGAGCAATTCCACAATGAATTTTCGGATAGAACTTTTTCAAGCGAAGTAAACGCTCTCCGCAGAATTTATTTAGAAAAAGTGTTGCAAATTGGCCTGCATTTTCAGCAACACATCTGCCTGCAAATGAATCTGAGCAGTTGACTTCTGTTTTAAATAGAAATTGGACATTATTTTTAATTTTGTGTTCGTTGATAAGAAATTTTTGATGAATTAACCAATTTGGATCTCTTTGATTGTAATAAAATTTAAATCCATTTTGAAATAATTCTTTAATGGTGCCAATATCTTTTGGTTCAAGTGGAGAAATGACGTCACTAGTAAAGAAGGCTAAATAAAATGTTTGGAGAATAATTGCACATAAATTAAGAGCGGTAAATATGAATCCAGCTGTTGTTACTTCAGATTTAAACGGTTGATTTAACAATGTCCATAAAATTATCAATCCTGTATTTACATTCCTGTTAATTGTAGCAAGAGAAGTAATTATCAGGGCTAAAATAATCCAAATGAATTTATTAAATGGATAAAATATTACAGCCATGTCCGAATTTTTATATGCAAAACTTTTAGTACAGTAAAGAAGTCTCTGGACATTCATATGAGTTACTACTACACTCACAGAACTATTTTGGATAAATGGATAGTTTTTCAACTGAGATTCACAGTCAGCACAAATATGCAACGTGGGATATGGAAGTGACATGTTGCCATTCAAAAAACGAAATTTTAAACGTTGAGAAAGAATTCCGAGGAGCATTCCATGCATATTCATCCAACTCCAGCCTCTTTTAGATCTTAGAATTCCCTTTTCTCGAGTTCTATACGCCCACGTATCTCGATATTCGTATCTTGGAGTGAATGCAACTAATTCGTAGCCAAAAGAATGTAATTGATTTATGTATTTCACAAGTTTGCGAATTTCAGGCAATTTTCCACCCTGTACAGTTTGCTTTTTAGTATGATAAATCCAAGGCACCCAACCAACTACCGAGTAACTTTTGTTTTTTAGTTTATCCTCGTAAAAAACAATAACGATGCTCGAATGAAATTCCCAGATTTTAGAAGACCTCCACAATGTATAAAAATCTTTCTCCATCAAATTATTTACGAATATGTAAAATAAAGGTATAGTGTTGAAACGAAAACCGGAATTTGACACTGTAGAAGCAATATCTATATTTTTTAATATTTCAGATGAGGGTATTAATATTATGATTCCCAAACATCCTCCCCTCCATCCACTTTGGGCGACGTAATTCGATTTTTTGCCGCTGTCAACTAAAACTAGAGGATTGATATTTTTGCTCACTGTTTCCAAGTATTGGGCTAATGTTAATGGGTCTAAGTCTAAATTATCTGTATCCTTGTGGCTTTGAATTATTTCTATTACACAATCTGATTCGGGGACTGGGAACATACTATTTACGCTTAAGATGGGAAATAAAATCGAAAAATAAAATATTTTTGTCATTTTGGAGTGACTTTTGTTGCAGTTTTTGCACTATTTACAATTACAATTTATGCAACACGAATGCAACCAGAATGCATGTTTATACCGTATTACTTTTTTTGACCTAGCAGAAAATACTAATAAGTGAATTTAGCACTCGTGAAAGATTTTCTTAAAAAATGGCATTACTAACGTCTGCTATTCTTAGTATAAAAATCTAGTCTGCAATTTAATAAATAATCGTATATAATGGTACTGCCGTTTAAAAAAACTTCTACTATGTTTATTTTACGTACTGATGAAATGTAAAGCCCCAACTGTGTCTATACAATTAACATGTGTCACTTAAAGTGGACTAATTTGCATGAATAGCCAATTATCACACACACCAAACTTTGTTTAGAGAAATTTCTAAGAAAATTAATAATAATAACTAAATACCATCCAGATAAAAAATGTAGAAATATAGAATTTTTTCTTTCACCTCTTTCCACAAAAGGTTCATAGAACATGGTTGAATTGGTAAAAAAGAAAGATTATGTACTGTCTTAATAAGCGTGGAATAAATAATAGTATGTCTCCGACGTTATCGGGCAGCGCATTGTCAATGTATCAAAAATTCAGAAAAAAGTTTTTTTTATAATTACACCTCTTGGGTTTAAAATGAACTGCTTGTATACTTACCACTTACTCATGTCTAATAATGGCTAACTTATAATAATAATATTATCACTGTGCCATTTTGAATAGGTGCCCAATACAAATGGCTGACAGTTACATAAGTAAAAAAAAAGTTTTTCTATAGCTTTTTGTTTGGAGATTCTTGACAAACTACTTTAGTTCTGACATCTGCATGAAACTGTTTGCATTTAAATTGAAAATAAAGCTTAGAAATGCAAGAATAAAACTTTGACAGTTTCATACAATTTAATGATTGAACCTAACAGGGAAAATATTTTTTATATGGCTTACTCTGGAAATGTCTGCAATTGATTAATCTATAAGACTAATTTGAATGGCTATTTTGCTAAAATTGGCTGCCTTTTGTCTAGTACGGCTACTAAAACTACCTAAATCTTAAATAATGTCAAGCTATTACAGTAAAAACCTAACCTTTGGTTGCAATGCCAGAAAAATATTAAGATATTATATACTTTTATTCCCCATCACATTATATAAATAATCACATAATATATATATAATGTACATTTCAGGGAACAAAAAAGGCACTCATTTTTTACAAAAAGTTAAAAAGTGCTACCTTTAAAAAAACACCAGTCCTTTTTAAAAAAGGCAAAAAAGGACTGCTTTTTAAATTTTTTACATGTAAACTGGGAGTAAATATTGGTACGTCAAAAAAGGTAAAAATGCAAAAAAAGACTGCTTTAAAAAATCAATCCTACCTTTCTTATAAAAAAGCAAAAAAGATCCTTTTTTCGTTCCCTGGTGTATATATACTCTCAATATTCATTGATTCATTTTGCTTGATCACAATTAGCTAATTCGTGAAAAATGATTTTATGGTCAACAGGTGAAAGTATATGTCCAAGTTTGTAATCCAAAGGGGGATGGGGAAGGGAAGGGTCAAATTCCACCCTGAAGTTTTGGAACAGTCTTGCTGTGAAGAGAAAGAGTTGATCTCTAGCAAAAGATTCCCCTGGACAAATTCTAGGACCAATTCCAAATGGAATCAACGATTCGTGCCGAATTAATTTGCTTCCGTCCTCATTAAGAAATCGTTCAGGGCGGAAGTTTTGAGGATCTCCCCAAACTTCGGGATCATGCATAATAGCGTAATGATTTGGAACAACAACTGTTCCTTTGGGTAATCTGTAGCCATGAAAGTCAACATCTTCAAGAGTTTCGTGGATCAAACTAACAGGAAATTCCACAGAAAATCGAAGAACTTCATTAATCACCGCTTCAAGAAATGGTAGACTGTTCAAAATGAAAAGTATCCATTTTAATAATTTATCCAGGATTTTAATCAACATAAGTAAATGAATCCAATCCAAGAGATTTTCAAATTTACCTTGGTCGGTCTTTTAATGAAATTGGCCGCCCTAAATGCAGTTTTGCATGATCAATTAACTTCAGTTGTATTTGAGGGTAATATGCCATAAAGAAAACAATCCACGATAATGTTGTTGAAACAGTTTCTGTCCCTCCCATAAATAGATCCCGGACAACGTACAACAAATTCTTTTCTAGAAAATAATATAAAAGTAAATGTATTTTTGAAAAATTTGGAATAAATTCAGTTAAAAGTTTATAAAAACCTCCAGTTTTTCCATAAAATGAAAAATTCGGGTCATTAGTTATTTTAATTTTGTGGAGATATGCATCAATCAAATCTCTTTCTTGCCGTTCTTCGTACGTCTTTTTATGATAGTCGATTATATTTTGCATAAATTTATAGATATGTCTTAAATTATCGCAAAATTTTTGGTAGCCTGTTAATTTGGGAAACGTTTTTGCAAATCTTGGGTAAAATACAAGAAATCCCTGAGTCATTTTAGACCTAAAAACTCTACAATAAATTCAGACTATTAAAAAAATTAATTATCCAATTAAAGTTAACTGTGTCAACAGAATAATAATAAACATTAAAATACTTTACGCTGTATTGCGTTTTATCATTTCCATAAACTCTGCATCGTCCAGTGAATATTTCTTCCCTGCAACAATGGCCCACAATGCATTTATGGTTGGGATATTGAAAACATGTTTCGTGTCCACAGGTGTTCCCCCCTTTTCCTTCAACGCTTTTATTATCTCAGAGATTTCTTCCATGACTTCTGATTCCATTGCTCGACCGTTCCGAAGTTCCCTTTGAATGTATGAAAATGCAAACTTTCTTTGTTCGGCCCAAATTTTTCCTGAATTGGTCGCTATTCCTAATCCGTACAAAATCTTTGATAGAGAAAGGTTTTAAAATACTTAGGCTATTTATATTTTTGCTTGTTTCACTTTTAGAAGCTTTTTATTGACTTTTATGCTGTTCTATATTGCTTGTTATTCTGTCCAATTATTCTTTACTTTCGTACAGGGAGCAAAAAGGACATTTTTTGTCTTTTACCTTTTTTAATAAGTAAAGAGGAGTAGTAGGAGCTTTTTTAAAAGCAGTTCCTATTTTGCCTTTTTAATGCAACAACGTGCCCCATTTACATGTAGATAAGGTGAAAAAAGAAAAAGGGACTGCTTTTAAAAAAAGTACTACTTTTTTTTTAAAAAGCAGTCCTTTTTACTCTTTTATAAAAAGGAGTACCTTTTTTGCTCCCTAGTTTGGTATAGGTATTGTAAAGTGCCCACGCATTGTATTAACGTTTATTCTATAGTGCGATTAACCTACTCATTCTTGAACAAATCATTTTTTGATTACTAATGTATTCAAGTAATACCTCGAGGAACTCCCGTGTCCAGGTCAGAAAAATGCTTCATTTCACATCGACCAGAAAAAGCAGGGATATTGAATGCTTCTTTGAGTAGTTTATATTCATTGATATACACTGCTCTATATTTAAATAAAAAATATAGGTATACCATATTTTAAGATCAATTTTATTTAATACCAATGAGCTAAAAGTGGATAAATCAGTGCCCGAGTTTTATATTATCAAAGGGAAGTTACAATACTGTATCAGTGATACCAACAATCTGTATCACCAACAATGAACCGTGCCTAACTTACCTTCGAGATCCGAGTTGAATTCCAATAATATCTCCATATTTTTTTCTCAACGCCATTACTGTCTTGTACGATTCTACACCAACTTGAAGTAAGTTGCCAAATATTATCCATTTAAAGGGACCTGGAAAATGAATACTAATTCTATTCAAGTATATAATATTAATTACTAATAATTGCTAAATAATTTAAATAATATTTTATTTGCGATAAAAATTAGTATAATACCCGGTGGAAAATTTTTCGGTTTTCTCAAAAGGTGATATACAATGTAGTAGATAAATAAAGATATCACAAAAACGGTAATTAAAATTTCATATATCATTGCAAAGAAGCTGTTTTCTAGAATGATGAGTCCTAAAGTATTATGTGGTCTGCCTATTTACAGCAAC
Source organism: Tomocerus qinae (assembly GCA_020055645.1). Lineage (NCBI taxonomy): Eukaryota > Metazoa > Arthropoda > Collembola > Entomobryomorpha > Tomoceridae > Tomocerus > Tomocerus qinae. The sequence continues at coordinate 129,226,974 of CM034546.1, forward strand.
TGATAGATTTAAAAAAGAAGCATATGAATTTGTATTTGGTTTCGGTATAATGGATGAACATACTAGCCAAAGGAGTCAACCTTGACTTGACTTGTCACGTACAATTGCTACAAGATGCTTTTTCAGATTAGATGTCCATCTACAGATTCTAAAGCTGAAAGTCATTTTATTAATAATTTCAAAGCCCGCAGTTGTTCACTTAAGAGCCAAACGAGTTTTTATGCATTTATAAATGTAGATACATTGTTAAATCCAAACAGTGCAAGTAATTTTATTGTTCATTGGTAATAAATCATATCTTTTGCAAAAAAGTGCACTGCACGTGCACAGTTGAGGTACCAGAACCTCTCAAAACTCAACCCATGTGTTTAGATTACACTTGCTTTTCAGATTCATCATACGTCAACTATAAATACCATAAACTGTCATTCTGATTCTGAGCAAGTACAAATTGTGCCTTTTTGGATGTGACGGAGGAAAAGAAGAAACTTTACTCATTTGTTACTTATATAGATAATCTTAAAAGACACAATCTCTACATTATAAACACAGACTGAAATAAAGCAATAAATTTAACTGATATGGGTAGCCATTTTTCAAAGTAAGGACGGTATGGACTGAATTGAATTGAATTCAGTAAAAACAAAAATGTTTTCACTGGATGTGTCTACATAGTGCTAGTTTAAAACAAAACGTTTTCACTGTAAACATCTCTCAACAAACTGCTTGCAGTAGGAAAACATATGCAAAGAAGTATCCCATTTAAATAATTTAGATCTTTACATTAGCCAAATTGTCATTTTCATATATACACGCCATCGGATGTCCCCGTATTTTGTCTTATTTATTTATTCAATGGAAGAAATTTCCAGGTCAATAAATTCTATTGGAAATTTTGTTCATTTTGCTGTATATTTAAATACTTGTAAGGTTTTTCTAAATAAAATACAAATCGATAAAAAAATTCAATTATGCCTACAATTATGAATTAAAATTTACATTATTAAAAATTTCATATAGAAAAATATTCTCAGTATCTCACTAAACAACTTTAGATTTTTGATGGACAAAAAGGCTTACAATAAATATTTTTCGAAATAGAGATTACTATTAAAATTTAGAAATGTATATAGATTTAAGAACGATTAAGAAAATTTGCTGGTCCGAATTTAACTAAGAAGAATGAATGATTGTTAATAGACGTTTTTTGTAAATCTTAAAGCGTAAATTTGCAAAATTATTAACTTATATTATTTTTACCACCGACAGAAATATTTAAATTTACATATATAAACACCCCAACCAATCCACCCAAAAGATTGTTTTCATTGACCCAAAAATGATATGTGAATGAGCAGGGCCGCAGCCGCAGCCAGAAAAAAGTTTCCGGAGGGGGGGGGGAGGCACCGAGAAAAAATGAGTTATTTTCCCAAAGAGGGGTAATGCAGAAAGTGACACCTCGTCCTACCCGGAGGGCAATCAGTTTTAATAGTGTTTTGAAAATTTCAAATAATAAAGTTAGTGCAAGGTAATTTAAATAAACTAGATCTCACAATTTTTACCAATTAAACCTGCAATTATTGGGTGGTAAGAAAATAGTATTTTGTGCATAATTGAAAATTTCGTCAGCCGTAAGCTATCGACCTATTTTAAAAAACTTCCGGGCTCCATCACAAAACTAGGCTATTATTTATTTAGCATAATTATTATAATTTTATATTATGTATGTATATAGTAAGTAGTATATCATAAGTAACAGTTAAAACGCTGAAACGTTGAAAATGAATTCTTAGATCAAAATCCGTGTTTCTATATAGCCTACCAGAGGTTGTTTACAGTTATTGATGAAATTATTCTGAAAATGTATTACACAATATTTATTTGGAAGTTTTGGAAAATAGGATGCGTTGAAATTATTCTATTTTCTATATTCAATCCAACGTTAAAAGTTTCTGCTGGAAAAATAGAAAATTTATTTTATATGGAGAAAGATTGTTACATAAATATAATAACTTACGAAACAAATTCAATTCAAAGTACAAATGTGTTTAAAGAGCTGTTCAAAACTAACATTCCATATTCTCTGACGAATGTAGATCATATAAAAAGGGTTTTGGCAAAAAAGTATTTAAACATCACAAAACAGAAAATTAAATTCCAAATACGAGAAGAAATTAAAGAATATTTTACGTGTCCTATAAAAAAGCAGAACATATTATATTCGCCATATTTGAATAACAGATTTACATGCCTCGTGCATTTTTCTGTGGATATGAATTCAAGCGACTCGATTGATCTGGCATTGACAAAATATATAACTCAATACGTTGGAGTTCAGTTGCTTTTAATGAAAAAATTAAATTCAAAAAACCGTACTTGTCATTTATCGAATTGGGGAGTCGCAGCTGCCACCTCCAACATTACAATTTCAATCACTATACAAATGTTTATTTTCTCGTCCGAAAAGAAATTCTAAGTAGCGTGAAGAAGACAACCAAATTTTTAAATGATTTGGAAATGTATTTTTCTGGAATGGAAGGACACTATTTTGTACATTCGTTAGTAGAAGAAGACGGAAGAGTGTTTTTCATTTGTGGGAAATGTCAGCATCGAATTATAAACAAAACTGACAACAGAAAAGATGAATTTATGGACAGTTTGGTTTTCTTGTACAATACCGGAAGTATTTTTGAAAGATCAATTTTGAGGAAGACCCGTGAAGATATCGTTTTGAAGAATAATTTCTTACGGGAGAAAATGCATTCAATTCTTCATCGTTATCCAGCCAACAAATTGGAATATTGTGGGCCAATGCTAAAAAATGAATATTTTTCATCAGCGTTCAAAGGAAATACGATAGATTTGGCTGTTGTTTTATCTTCGATTGTATTTTACCATTTCTCTAATACAACAATTGAAATAAGAGCACATTGCAATCCAATTGACAAGATTAAATTATTGACTATATCCTACGAAACTTCTATGGATTATAGAAACTCATATCGTTCTACAGATAAATTTATTGTCACACATTCAGACAGTTATAATTACGTATCTTGTGTGGTTCTGGAGGACGAGAGTTTGTCGTTCTACGGCTACATCCGTCCATTTCAACTCCCTGCTTGGATTGGGATTCTATTGACAATATTCCTTGTCACATTCTTTTTCCAACTAACTTTTTATTTGAAGCACAACCAGATCCACCATTTCATCTTCACTTGCTGTGCTTACGTTCTCAGCAACAATTGCGGATTCCCCAAACAGATGGAGAGATATTTCTGGTTCAAAATTGTTCTGGGTCCTTTCTTACTGATGTTCATCGTTCTCACCTACGGCTATGCAGGCATCGTCATCACCGATTTAACCGAACCCAGAGCTGTAAGGGTAATCGAGTCGTTTGAAGAAATTACTGCGTTGGATGACATTTCAGTTGTCAGTTCACTTGACACAAAGTCACCATACGAACCATGGTTAATGCCAACTGATGAACAGAGAAAAATACTGTTCGAATACAAATGTGCTGTTTATGAGAATGATACATCTATTGATCACGAAAATAAAAATTGCTACCGTCACATTAAAGCAAATCTTACTTTTCCAGAAGTATCTATCGAAACTGCCATGTCGGCTTTGGATTATGCCATCAAAAAGGGGAATAGATACAATTTTCAAATCTATTTGGAATCAATCAAGTTCCTTGTACTAAGTCAAAAGCTAAAACCAATTAACAATTTTGCAAGAGATTTTAATCTTGAAGTGAAATTATAATTATCTTAGAGATATGAAATATATTAACACATGCGACACCTCTCGGCTCCTCTCTTAATCCCAGCTGTTTTAAAGTTGAATTTACCACTAAAATGAAATACAAATAGCGGTCAACCTAGTCCTGTCCTGTGCTCCTCACTTATCTCGGTGCGAATATGTTCCTCATGTCACCATAAAAAAATGAAGTTTTTTCCAGTTACAAATCGTTTATCTTTATAGTTCATTAATACGGTTATATCAATAAATCCCCAAATTTTAAATTAATTACGACAATATTTGCCTCTGCCTGACAGTCGGTTTATTATAATGATGTGACCTCTGTCTATCCTCTCCGTTATCCAAATCAATTAAGTATTTCCTTGCGTAGTGTCACATCGTGGACCTTAAAGAATGAGAAAATTATTCCCCTCATATAATAACTGTTTGTCATTGTTACTGACTATGATAAGAATCAGGGAGGGTTTGGGTGGGCTGTGTTAATATATTTCATATCTCTAAGATAATTATAATTTCACTTCAAGATTAAAATCTCTTGCAAAATTGTTAATTATCTGTCGAGATCTTCCATATATTAACACATGCGATTTTGAAGCTCGTTTACCATTTTTTGATAATACACCCACGGCAAAGGCATCTGAGTAGGAGGGTCTATAGTAGAATCTTCGAAAAGTACTTTCTGTAGACCAGTCGGCACAGCGTTGTATATCGGCCATGCTAACACCCGGTAGCTTTGCAGCTGTCGTGTGAGCGGACTTTATCGAATGGGCTGTAAAAATGTTAGTCACCCCAGATATCCGAATCATCTGTAAGAGCCATCTTGATACTGTGGCTGTTGAGACCCCCTTGTTGGGTTTTATGTACGAGATAACCAATTGGTCGGTTGATCTTAATTGCTTTGTTCTTTCAATGTACTCTTCCAATTCGTTTACGGGGCACAACCTCGGATTTAAAGGATACTTTGCATAAAAAGAATCAGGTTGGAAAGGCGGTCTTGAAGTCTTCCTTAACTCATTATGTTGAAACACTACTCCTTCTGGTTTACACTGCATAGTTGATAGATTCAATTTTGGAATATCGGATGCTCTATCCGCATTAGTCAGAGCTAAAAGTGATACTCTCTAAGTAATTAATTAAAAGGCTTACATCCCAGGTTTGCCTGTATTTTGGTACTGGTGGTTTTTCGTTAAAAATTCCTTTTAACAACTTGATCACTAGTGGATGATTTCCAATTCTGAAAGTCTCTATCGGAGGTAGTTTGTTGGATAGTGCTGATCGATGAACGTTTATTTGTATGATAGGTTAATTTTTTCTCACAATCCAAAAATGAAAGACAGTTGAGGACTTGAGTTGTAGAAACTGAAACGGGATTAAACGTCCTTTCACTGCACCAGCGTATATAGGAATCCATGTGGACCTGTATGTTTTAACTGTTCTGCTTCTGATGGACAGATTAAGGAGTTGCAGAGTCCTTTCTGAAAATTGATGATTTTCGTCACATCTCCGGTTACTTGCCATGCAACTAGTTTCAAATTTCCTTGAATAATCATTGGGTGATTCTGACCGTTGATTGCCATTAACAAGTCGTTGTCCACTTGGAGCATTATTGGAAAATGGAAAAGGCTCTGTAGTAATATTGAGTACCAAGGCTGATTGGGCCAAAGCGGTGCTATTAGCAATATTGTTGCTTTTGTTTTCCAACATTTGGTTATGCACTTGCCCACTTAAGCAAAACGGTGGAAACGCATAACAGTTTTCCTGACTCCAGTCGAATGTGAAGGCATCCGTTCCTTCGGCTTTGGGATCTGGTTTCCAACTCCAATACCTTGTCACCTGGTTGTTGTTGCGATTGGCAAATAAATCCACTTCTGATTGGTATATTAAGGTTTGAACAATATTCTCTTCTAGTTTCCAGTCGCTTGCATCTCTTGTATTGCGAGACTCCCAATCGGGCCATATGTTTATTCTCCCGGGGAGGTATTCCGCGTTTACCCATATGTTGTTTGCTATACACTAATTCCAAATTTCCAATGCTACTTCGTTTAATGTTGATGATTTTGTTCCACCTAAGTGGTTGACGTATGCCACCGCCGATCGATTGTCCATTCGTAAAAGAACTGTTGAATTCCTTGTTGCAAAATCTTGAAGGGCTAGTTTTGCCGCCAACAATTCGAGGTAATTTATGTGGCTGTAGGTTAACTTTTCTGTCACAGACCAACTTCCTCCAGTGGCTATACTCTTGCTTTGTGCGCCCCAACCGGTTAGACAAGCATCGGAATCGATAATAATTGTTTCTTTCTCTTGGTTGATTGGGGATCCTTGTAATTCGTTCTCCGATCCCACCACGCTACTTCTTCTACTGCTTTTTGTGTTAGCGTGATGTCTGAGTCCCAAAATTTCTTTACTTGAAGATTTTGGATTAATTCCCTCTGCAAGCTTCTCATTTGTAAACTGTTTGTCCGAACACTGATAGATAGGGAGTTCAGATACCCTATGAACTGGGCTAACTTCCTGCAAGTTAACTTTGTGTCCTGTAGAATAATCACACATTGTTGTTTCAATTTCTCAAGTTTACACCTAGGAGTGTTAAATGTCATTTGTTTTGAGTCAATTTCCACCCCTAAAAATTTTATGGAATGCGTCGAGTCTAACACAGACTTTTTAACATTTATCACAAATTCTAGTGATTCAAACATTGCAACAGTTTGAATGATAACTGAATTTAAATTCTCTGTCACCTTATACATTATTAGTAAGTCGTCAATAAAGCTAATCAATTTTATCGCTTGCTTCCTCAAGTGCGAAACGACAACCTTAGTTAATTTTGTAATCACAAATGGGGCTGTAGCTAAACCAAAGGGAAGGCAGCCAAACTGGAATATTTTGTTCTTCCATTTAAACTGAAGATACTTTCTATCTTCTTGCCGTACCGGTACTACAAAGTAGGCATCTTCCAAATCGATCTTTGCCATCCATATGTCACACTCTAGGATATCTTATAATAAATTAACGTGTTCCATCTAAAAATGTTCGATTTGTAAGAAAGCATTCAATGGTTTTAAATTAAGGATTGGTCTCCACCCAATATCACTTTTGGGGGCGAGGGACAACTGGCTTAAGAAATAAGGGTTATTACATTCCTCAATAGCTCCTTTGGATAATAATTTCGAAACTTTTTGGTCAATAATATTATAATAATTTCTTTGTTAACGATATGTGGCCTAGGGTTTAAATGCTCTGGGGGGACTTCTAAAAACGGTAACCGATACCCCATAACCGTTTCAATTACCCATGGGTCATTACTTAGAGCCATCCAATTTTTTTCCAAAATACTTTACCCGTCCCGCAATTTTCTTAGGGTTATTTGTATTATTAATGGTAACGGCCCTGTATTATACTCAACCGGGTTATAGTTTGGTCTCGGAGTATATGGTGGTCTGTTGGAAAAAAACCTCCGATTAAATAGTCCTCTAAAGTCGGAGTATCCTTGCCGTTTTCCTTCGAGTTTTCCTCTATATTGAAAAGGAGTTTCGAATATGCCTCTCTTAGGTCTTGGTTTGACATTTCGAGAAAAATCGTTCATTTCCTTAGTTAGTTCTACTGACTCCTTGATTTCTGATCTTAACACCGGTCCAAATAAATCGGTGGATTCCGGATTCTCAGTTGTTCGCTTAGCGTAACCTTTCTTTGCGGATGTACAGCTTTAAGTATTAATCTTTGCCTTTCGTACGAATACTGAGTATTGACATTTCCAACTAGGGATAAGGCATAGTTAATTGCTTCCGTCACTACGTGTGGGTCAACTGACAGTTTTTCAACCTTGGCCTGGCTACTAATGACATGAACATTTGCCAACGGGCCAATACAGTCCAATAATTTTCTTTGGATAGATTCGAGTGAAAATAATCCTGTATTTCGTCTCAAGTTAATACGACGCTGTTTCAGCATTTGCCATATAGCATTGTCCGCTCTTGGCATGGTAGTGACCGTTGACTTGGGTAAAGGATACTTTGCCAAAATGTGGCCTCTTTCATCTTTGGTCAACGGATGCTTCATGGATCTTTTTAGAGCTGCCCCAGTTTTTACTGTGGACTGGCAGCTTGCGCATACGGATCAACGTCCCCCTCCACAATCATCATTTGAATCGGGGTAAGACCCATCCTCCTCAGAGTCGTTAATGATAGATCGGTCAAGGTCGTGACTTGGCCCGGTTCGCTTTGTTACAGGCGAGGTCACTTTGACATTTTTGCCTGGTTCTGTGGTTACAGGCATGATGTTTTGCTTCGGAGCACTGGTTCGTTGGTTACAGTGCTCCGATTAACTAATTTTTCGACAAGTTCAGCAATTGTCGGCACTAAGGCTTGTGACACCGATGAAACTAAATCCTCCATCGTCACAATCGGTGGTTGGAATACTGGACTCCTGTTGCTGGCTCGTCCCACTATTTTGAAATTCTTCACTCATTTTTGGAGCACCAAAAATGTTTCACTGTTGACTGAGAGAGAGCTGAGAGATAAGTGAGGAGCACAGGACAGGACTAGGTTGACCGCTATTTGTATTTCATTTTAGTGGTAAATTCAACTTTAAAACAGCTGGGATTAAGAGAGGAGCCGAGAGGTGTCGCATGTGTTAATATATGGAAGATCTCGACAGATAATTATCAATAAACTTCGTTTCCCGCCAGTTTCCCCATTGTTTGCTTTTCAACATTGGATTTCTCTATGTAACAGATCAGTATTTGTGGATAGGCAAAGCAGAATTAATCGATTTTTGAACGATTCTCATTGGGATATTAAAAAGGGGATCAAGCCACAACGGAAGCTCTACGTTGGAATCCCAGATTATAATGTCTCTATTATTTATGGCATCACTGTCTTCACCAATTTAATTATTCTTCAGGAAAACATTATAAGAAGACTTTTTACTTTGACCGAATCTGGGCTTTACGGAAAATGGATGGATATCTTTGGTCACTTCAATTTCACCCAATGTCAACATTGTTTCCAGAAAGAACAACCACACCCCTTGACATTTTATAATTCAAACATCTTTACCATTTTCGCTATTTATCTCGCCGGCCTAATTTTGTACTTTTTGGCATTTTTTTGGGAAGTCAAATACGTTTTGCTTAGCATAATGATTCAATTGATTTCCAAATTAAAATGTGTTGATGTTGAAAAAATCTTTTTTTCCGTTTGCCACACAAAAGTTTCCAAAGTCAAAAGATTTTAGTAGTTTCTCGCCACAATTAAACAATATTATTAATTTGGGATTCAACGTCAGTTGGTCATTATGGTTTTCTACATTAAAAATATAATATGTAATTATATATAAGCAGTAAAATTATAGACGTTATTATATGTAAATTGTAATACGTATATGCGCTTGGGTTGTAAGTTGTAACCTTTTTAGAACAACTGGATCAGCTTTAAATTGTTAAATGCTTGCGTGCTGTCGTAAAGTCTAATACAGTATGTAATATGCAATATTACAAGTGTTTAGGTAATTAAATATTTAGTCCAAGTGACATCAAACAAAAAATAATATAAATTCTAGATAGCGATTTTTATATTGCATGTGCATGATATCACTGAGTAAGCGTTTCAGAATAAATTTGAAAGACTTACCTAAGTCAAAGAGACATGCAGCTTGAATAATATGATGTTAAGCAACCTAAATGTATTAATTTTTTATGCATATACCTATTTACTTTACCACTGGGTATTCTGCTTCTATAAAAGCATATGTATAAATATTTCGTAAATTATTAAACAAGTTACTATAGAATGTGGTAGTCTTTTAAGTCGTTTCATGAAGGCTGAATTTTTAGATAGAATATTTTCTATTGATATTCGGGCCAAGCGCGAAAATTATTGGTCCATTTTCACGAAAATGAGTCAAAAATAGCTAGAATAATATATATAACCGGTCAAAAATCGTTGACATTTTTTTGGCCTTTTGAGATTCCAAGGGGATTGAGAAGGTTGAAGTCTCCTTCTCAATCCCCTTAAAAAATGCATGCATACAATGTCATTCCAATTAATTTTTGGGGTTGATTGCACAAAGAAGGTATTATGGTGTTTATTTAAAAATCCGTCATTAAATTGTTCCCATAATTATTTAGATTCAGAGCGCTCATAGAAAATGACATGATGGTCAACTGGTACATTAATAGTCCCGATTTTATAATCAAGAGGAGGAAGTGGACGGCAAGGGTCAAATTTAACTCTGAAATTTTGGAATAGGCTTGTTGTGAAGAAAAATATTTCGTCCCTGGCAAGGGATTCTCCGGGACAAACTCGAGAACCAGTGCTGAATGGGATCAACGCTCCGTGATGAATTAATTCAGTTCCGTCTTCACTTAAAAATCTCTCAGGCCGAAAATTTTGAGGATCGCCCCAGACTTCAGGATCATGCATAATTCCATATTGATTCGCAACAATCGCAGTACCTTTAGGTATTGTGTAACCGTGAAATTCGACATCCTCAAGAGCTTCGTGAAATCCTCCCAAGGGAGCCAAAGAAGAATAACGAAGAACTTCATTGATCATTGCTTCAACATACGGTAATCTACATCACAAAAATATACAGTAATTAATTAATAATTAAAATTTATGTGAAAAAATCATACTTCAGTTTATTTCCCAAAATGAAATAAAAACAATTTTTAAATAGGAATTGCCTTGAGCGGTCCATTATCGAAATTGGCAGTCCATTTTCTGTGCATGAATTTATCGTATTAATTAAATTCTGCTGTACTTGAGGATAATGGGCCATTAGAAAAACAATCCAGGACAACATTGATGCTACCGTTTCAGTCCCAGTCATGAATAAATCATGAAGAACGAATCGTAAATTGCGTTCTGCAATAAATACAAAAAACAATTTTTAGAATTTCAGTACGTTTTAGTTTATTTTTAATGCAATGTTTTGAATGTTTTAAATAAATGATGTGAAACTAATGTTTTAAATAAATGATGTGAAACTAATGTTTTAAATAAATGATGTGAAACTAATGTTTTAAATAAATGATGTGAAACTAATGTTTTAAATAAATGATGTGAAACTAATGTTTTAAATAAATGATGTGAAACTAATGTTTCAAATACAACATTACCTCCTGTAGCTCCATAGAAGGATGAACTCGAATCTGTTGTTGTTTTTATTTTGTGTAGATAGGCATCAATTAAATCTCTCTGAATCCCTTCCACGTACGTTTTCTTATGCTCGTCAATAATATTATGTAAAAATTTAAGAATTGGGTCCAGATTTTCACGCAATTGTTGGTAACCTGATATTTTTGGAAACATTTCCGAGAACTTTGGATAGAACAAAAGGAATCCTTGGAAGAGAGTAGATTGTTGTATACTATAGTACAAAGTCAATTTATTATAATTCACATACACTTACAATAGTTATTACTCTTAGTACCTTAAGAAAATGAACGTCAATGATAAATTGATAAATGAGCTTAAATTACTTGCTATTATCTATTATGATAATTAAATAATTATAACAAAATAAATGTTGCATGGAGGTTCTTATTTTTAAGTTTGGGAAAGTATTTTCTAGAATATTATCCTTAGTTACAAAGTAAATAATTAGAATTATTAGGAGAAAACAATAATTATTGGGGTGGAGGGTGTATAATTATTATATCTTATTTATATATTTTATAATACAATATTATTAAAAGGATCTTACAATGAGTTGTGCTTAGCCATTTTCATAAAAGCAGGATCATTTAGTGAGTATCTCTGCCCAGCGACGATGGTCCACAAGGAATTAACGGTGGGGATATTAAAGACTTGTTTTGTTTGTATAGACTGTCCGCAAACTTTCTTCAATTCTGTGATTAATCCTGAGACTTCATCCATCATCAGTCTTTCCAGGGGTATCCCATTTCGCATTCCACTTTGTATGTAGGTAAAAGTAAACTTCCGCTGTTCTGCAGAACCTTTTCCTGATGTGAAAAGTATTCCTAAACAAATGACAAAGAATAGTTGTTAAAAATGTATATTTATGAACGATTTATGCACAACAAAACGTAATTATTTCATTTTTCACAAAATATCAGTCTAGTATAATTTATACCTATACAACTATTTCCAAATATCATTAAGAATTAAAAATTCCAAACAAAAAATATGAAAATTGGATATCAGGAGCTTAATTCTACAGCACAATAATATCCGGTTACTATATACTACCTCCAAGTATCCCGGTTCCTGGTTCGGCGTAATGCTGCAGTTTGCATCGACCACTAAAAGCAGGTATGCTGAATGCTTCTTTCACAAGTTTATACCCATTTATAAAAACAGCCCTATAAAACATAAAACAATGCTTTAGTTAAAGTCTATATAGTAGGTACTTTTTAATTATGTATTAATTAATATATACTATACCTACGAGTCCCAAGATCAATTGCAATGATGTCTCCGTACTTTTTCCTCATCCTCATCACACCTTTATAGGGTTCTTGTCCAAGCTGCAAAAGGTTGCCAACTATTGGCCAACTAACTGGCCCTGGATTTAGTTACAAAATATATCGTACATGATTTACTAACTATAACAGATTAAAAAAAATATTTTTTGCAATAGATTTTAATACCTGGAGGATATTTCTTAGGTCTTCTATTTTTCCATTGGAGTAGCAGTAAAAGTCCAAAAATGCCGAGTAAAATCTCTAGAAACATGTTGATGGATAAAACTTTTTTAACTTAACATTCAGCGATAAAATTTGACTTTATACAACAGTGTACACTTATATTTTATGTTCTTACAGTAGAATATAAATCGGACACCTTCCATAGGCAATGTCTGCTATGGAATAAATATGCTAATTTGGTTGCAGATGGAAGTATGCAAAAATGTGTCCTCAAACAAATTTTTTTGCCGAGAGACAAGTAATTGTCTCTAATGTACAAGGTGTAGTTATAGTTGAAGTGTGAAGATTAATATTGTACCTATATACTATATCATCAAGGTTACATACTGGGTTCCAGGTATTCAAACAGTGTTTATACCATACCATATACTTACTTGAAGTTTTTATAATTACCTTTATTGCGTAATATGCGTAATACTGCAACGAGCATATGATTATTGCATAAAAATAAACTCTTTTTAAGTTTTTGTTCGTCGGCCTATGAATGAGGTAAATTATACGACAAATAAGAATGCCTTTCAAGAAGGAGGAATTGAGTTCCCATCTAAGAGACCTTCTGGCCTGGGAAGGTGTTCTCACGTTGAAATATGAAACTTTAGGAAGTCAATCAACTCCATAATAGATGATTTTAAAAAATAATATTTTTAAAAAATGACCCGCCGTTCGGAAGTTATGGCGGGTTTTCTGCCGAGGGGGGTTTGCAAAAGTTATCCCCGATTTTCTCGAAAAGTATTCATCCGATTTCAATGGGATTTTTTTTGTTGTGTTCCCAAACACATTCCTGAGAAGGGGTAAAAATCAATTTTTGGTCAGTGTTTCAAAATTTTGAAAAAAAATTAATCGAAATTTCGAAAATCACAATTTTTTGAAATTTGGCATAATCTTGCTTTCGGTATGGTTGTTATGTTATCTATAATGCATATCAGCAAAGCAAATATCCATATCACTATATTTCTTATGCTTATACTGCTTATTCCATGACCTTTTGCCAGAATTTGCTGTTTTTTCTAAGTCTTCTTATCTTCTCTTATGTCAACGAATGCAGTCATTCAACATTCACCGAAAAGAGCGACAAAGTCACTCTTGGAAATATTGTGCTATTATATTACTGTTACAGCATTTCCTTGTAAACAATGGATACAATGGAAACAATGAAACGCCATCGCTAATTGGATATTTTGTATTGTGTAGCTAATTGGTTTTAATTGCCTTTCCTCGACGCTCGGCGAAGCGAATGCAGTATAGTGAATGTGTTGTAGACAGCTGCTGCATGCCGGGGACAACCAAACTGGCGAAGTTCTATCTTCAATATACCGAACGCAACTTATAATACACAATCTCACACACAAGTACCAATATATTAAGAATAAGGTATTCCTGGAAACGACCAATTACTCTGACTATCATATTCCATGTTAACTTTTTTTAGGAAATTCGGATCTCCTCTGGGGCTTCTAAACCTACAAAAAAAGTGTAAATACAAAGAAGGTTCATCGAAAGCTGAACTACAATCTCACTGTGGAAAATCTGACATATCTATCTTGGATATTAAGATATCTTCTATTGAATTGCAAACGTTAATAACTTAATATCCAAAATAGATATGTCAGATTTTCCACAGTGAGATTGTAGTTCAGCTTTCGATGAACCTTCTTTGTATTTACACTTTTTTTGTAGGTTTAGAAGCCCCAGAGGAGATCCGAATTTCCTAAAAAAAGTTAACATGGAATATGATAGTCAGAGTAATTGGTCGTTTCCAGGAATACCTTATTCTTAATATATTGGTACTTGTGTGTGAGATTGTGTATTATAAGTTGCGTTCGGTATATTGAAGATAGAACTTCGCCAGTTTGGTTGTCCCCGGCATGCAGCAGCTGTCTACAACACATTCACCATACTGCATTCGCTTCGCCGAGCGTCGAGGAAAGGCAATTAAAACCAATTAGCTACACAATACAAAATATCCAATTAGCGATGGCGTTTCATTGTTTCCATTGTATCCATTGTTTACAAGGAAATGCTGTAACAGTAATACTATGTACAGCAGATGCATGAGTCATAAATGTAGTCATCATCGGTTCATGACTAATGTCATAATCGTCACTGCCCCTTCTTCTCAGCTCCTGATAATGCTGTACACTTAAATAGAACTTCGCCCATGTTTGTGAGAGGGACAAAAGTCATTATTCAAAAGAAAAGGAACTCAAAGAAACCTAAGCGTGAATAATAAGTTTATTGGAACCTGCTACTTAGATGGTTTAGTGCCTTAGTATATTGATGTAGAACTTTGCACTTTAGGTACCTAAAACTAACCTGATTATATATTTCCATGAAAAGGGACACATTGTTATAAGTTCAAAAGTCATAATTCGCCCGCTTGTTAGCCAACGCATTACTGCATTGCTTTTCCTCCTGGCATAAATAGGTTTAAAATCGCTCAGTTTAATCATTTAACTCACAGTCGTCTACTTCATTTGAGTCTTCAGCAGTGATTTTGTATTGTCGAACATTGAAATCTCGTCTACTTCAATTCTACGCCACACCATTTCCTGAGTCTAAAACAGTGATTTCCAAATATTTAAATCTACAATGAAGTAAGTAACTTCTGAGAATCTCAAATTGTTCATTTGACGCATTGGCAACTCTTTTGGAACGCCTTTTACAATTTCTTCGGTACATTTCCGTTGCAAGTAAATCGTTTTCAATTCGTTTGTGCGGTACAACCAATGTGTTTTCTCAATAATTCACTTTTTCCAAAAGAGTTCAATGTTCGACAATACAAAATCACTGCTGAAGACTCAAATGAAGTAGACGACTGTGAGTTAAATGATTAAACTGAGCGATTTTAAACCTATTTATGCCAGGAGGAAAAGCAATGCAGTAATGCGTTGGCTAACAAGCGGGCGAATTATGACTTTTGAACTTATAACAATGTGTCCCTTTTCATGGAAATATATAATCAGGTTAGTTTTAGGTACCTAAAGTGCAAAGTTCTACATCAATATACTAAGGCACTAAACCATCTAAGTAGCAGGTTCCAATAAACTTATTATTCACGCTTAGGTTTCTTTGAGTTCCTTTTCTTTTGAATAATGACTTTTGTCCCTCTCACAAACATGGGCGAAGTTCTATTTAAGTGTACAGCATTATCAGGAGCTGAGAAGAAGGGGCAGTGACGATTATGACATTAGTCATGAACCGATGATGACTACATATATGACTCATGCATCTGCTGTACATAGTATAATAGCACAATATTTCCAAGAGTGACTTTTTCGCTCTTTTCGGTGAATGTTGAATGACTGCATTCGTTGACATAAGAGAAGATAAGAAGACTTAGAAAAAACAGCAAATTCTGGCAAAAGGTCATGGAATAGGCAGTATAAGCATAAGAAATATAGTGATATGGATATTTGCTTTGCTGATATGCATTATAGATAACATAACAACCATACCGAAAGCAAGATTATGCCAAATTTCAAAAAATTGTGATTTTCGAAATTTCGATTAATTTTTTTTCAAAATTTTGAAACACTGACCAAAAATTGATTTTTACCCCTTCTCAGGAATGTGTTTGGGAACACAACAAAAAAAATCCCATTGAAATCGGATGAATACTTTTCGAGAAAATCGGGGATAACTTTTGCAAACCCCCCTCGGCAGAAAACCCGCCATAACTTCCGAACGGCGGGTCATTTTTTAAAAATATTATTTTTTAAAATCATCTATTATGGAGTTGATTGACTTCCTAAAGTTTCATATTTCAACGTGAGAACACCTTCCCAGGCCAGAAGGTCTCTTAGATGGGAACTCAATTAATATATAACTAATAACGTCTAATCGGTCGGTAAAGTCTTGGAAGAGATGCCCTTTGAACATAAAAGCTAAACAGGCTAAAATAATTAATTACACTAGTATTGATAAAACAAAAATGTAAAAAAAGAAACATTTAATTCACATTTATTGTTATATATCTATTCAAAAACAAGTTTTTCAACATTTCTGGAGTGTCTGAAGTACAATCTCAAAATATAATCAGCTGATTTGTCAGTACACTACATACTACAATAATACTATAGATATAATATGGCTACTTCATATTTATTTTATTTCATCGGTATTGAAATATTTGTTTTGGGAAAATCTGAAGCCAAAATGAATTGTACTTTTGCGTTACATCTATATAGATATTATAATACTTATTTAAATATTATATACTTAGCTATCTAAAGTGTAACACTAATGATACATTACATATACTTCCATACATACATATACTTACTTACACACACTTGGTAACTTCAGTTACTTAATCACTGTAAATTAAAGCAATTATGAAATATAATCTGAACTAGTAAATAATTGTCATGTCATTCAGTCTAAGTAAGCGAGTAATCAGAACAGTTCCACAGAGCGTTCAAAATAAAACCAATAACTATATTTGCACAGCTCGAAAGATTTTTCGTTACCGAACACAATGTCGTGGATTTTCTGCAAACCGATGGCAGTGCCCTGATTTTGTCCTTTTTCGAAGAGGAAATATCGACCTATTTTATCTACGTATTCTGAGAGATATGAGACTCCAAAAGTTTCTTCGGTAGCCCAATCGAATGCTCCAAAAACTACATTGTCAAAATTAGTTTTTGGAAAGCGGATGATTCTTCGGAAGTGAGAATTGAAGTTTGCTTTGGATCTTTTGTCCAGGATTTTTACCGGGTTAATGATAAAAGTGAGATTCTTCGGTTTCAATTTACTTGCAGGTAATCCATACTGGTTCAAGAACTTTGGTTCCATAGTGACATTTGTTACAACCAGAGTTTCAAATTCAAAAATTGATTCGCCAACGAAATCATTTAGATGACTGAGAAAAATTCTTCGGACACTTTTTGGAATATAATCCACGTTTAATGGAGTAGGTTCAAAGTATCCAGAAATTAACAATTCAACAACACTGGGACAGGATGAAAAATATTGAAGGAATTCCAAAGTGTCGTTACTTTCAAACTTTAAAGATTCCAAATGAAAGAAAGTTACTGGAAAGCTGCAAATTATGTCTCGGCAGGTTCTCAAAACTAATTTTTTAAGTGTCGGAGGTAAAAGTGAGATATCAGCTCGAGTGTTGTAGAGAATCAATTCTGAGATATTCATTTGAGTCCTTTGAGTAAAGGGAGTCGAATGTAGAGTCAGTCTTGATATTTTCCATCGGGAGACATCCCAGTGTCTCAAAACCATTTTGTTGTACAAGGTTAAGATTTTCAGAGATCGGGCTCCTTCTAAATCAACGATGATGACAACAGACTGCATATAAGGAGGCTGGAGATCAAGTATTTCAAGTCGATCGAAGTTTACAAATTCTGCTAAGTCCATTGAGTGGACTTCGTGGTCATGACTCATGAATTTATTGTACGAAAGTCGCAGCTCTTTAGGTTTAATACGATGCCCGCTCAAAACAATTGTTCCACCTGTCACACTAACAGAATCCAAAGACTGTAGACTTTCTGCTGGGATCAGCGTTTGTTTTGAATCGAAACCCGGCAGGAAATCCATTGCCTGATAGGTAAAGACTTTTAAGTTTTCTGTGAGCAAAGGACCCATATCCATTTCTGGACAAGGTTTTCCATTTCCTGCCAGAAGGCTAAATTGTTCGATTAACTTCAAACTGGTGATTGTACTTCCTTGATTTCGAAAAAATGACTGCATTTGGGTTAATTTCCATGGAATAGCTCCACGTAATTCTAATCCAGTAATTGGAATTTCAGTATTTGAAAATAAACGCTTAAGAACAGCGATATCGCTTTCTCTGGCTCCCTCGTGGAAAAACGCAATTGTTTTATTTCGAAATGTAGGCTCGATAATTGACTTCCATTTTTGGCAAACTGCTCGGCATTTCTTCAGTGATGCATATTCCAAAGAACTGAATATCTTTCGAAGCACCTATACGAAAGAAAACCAAAACTTGTCAAAAATTAAAACAGCTGATAACATTTTAGAATTTTAATTAGTTGATATTACTTACCACGTCATTTAGCAATGCAGGATAGAATTCGATTTTCCCACGGCTACTTGACCCTGGTTCATCGTCAGTGGTAGTAGCTACTATCTGCACCTTTGATTTCCGTGGCGAATTTTTTCGGCTTGGGCCTGGCTCATTGTCAGTATTGGCAGTGGTAGTAGTTTCTTTCTGCACCTTTGACGAATCTCCACGGCTTGTGCCTGCCTCATTTTCAGCATCGGCAGTAGTATTAGTTTCTTCCCGAAACGACTTTCCACTTCGTAACATTTTTCTTGGGATTCAGAACTCTCCCGTCTAGAGCATTAAAAATTTAAGGTTAATTAAACTGAGAAACTAGATTTTGTTTATTTGGTTAATAATTAAATTGTAAATTAAATGATGCATGTCCCAATAATTGATAATATATCTGTTTAGAAAATTGAGAATCCTAACCTTAAGTTGAATTCTATTTACACGGAGTAGTATAGGTTTTATTTATATTTAATAAACGCTATATACGTATGACGTATCGACGTGTCCGACACTCTATCCACAGCACCGGATGACGGAATATATTAAATTTACAGCTGACAGCTATTATTAATCAATCAATCCCAATTCCCAACTAATGTTTTCGTCGGTATGCAGCAGAGATTGCATTTAGTAAACTTCGAACAAGATTCAATTCACGAATTATGAAGATAAATTCTTCCTTTCAGTTCAATGATCAGTTTCCAGCAAGACAGAAACACGACTGGACAGCACAGACAGACGAAGACGATCAGACGACGCATCTTCAATATTATAATTTACAGCCACTGCTCAGCTCTTTGCTCAGGTCCAGTTCAGTTGCCCGCAATATTATTTGTTCAAAAGGTGTGAAATTTGTCGCAGTTGATAGCATCCCACCACTATGAGTAGTACAATAATTTCTTTGTTGCAGTTCTATAATATTTGCATTTGTATGAAAAATTTATGCAAATGAATTTTTAATTCGAATGTCCAAGTTCAATCAGAGCCAGCCAATTGACAGTGGATGTAAATATGTAACAGTAAAAACCTCTTCCAGGTTAGGTTTCAATTCTCAATTCAATTTATTATGCTCGTTTCTCTGTTCCTTTTAACATGACCAGCAGAAATAAATAATGTACGGTAACGGTCTCATTTTTATTGTTTTCTTCGATATTTCATTACAATTTCGATGAAAAGTTTATTTCTGAAGCAAATTTATGTATTTATCTTTCCATTATTATTATAATTAGTTAATTATAATCATGGATCAGGTTGAGAGATGCTGCTGTTGAACCAGCTGACCATGTTATTTCCATATTTATACATCCAGCCTACATTGGAAGTCACTGTCCCAATATGCACTTGGAGTATGTCAGCTGGTAAAGTCGCAGTTATTATTCACGAAAATTTGCATCTGAAATAAAAGAATGTAGAGAATTAGGATTGTTCATGACATTTAAATTCTCAGAATTATAAAACCGCTTTGCTAATTTGTCAAATAATTCTCCACATTTACCCTTGTGACATGCTCTTCTTTGTTAAAATATTGTGCAAAAGTTTGGAATAGTTCCACGACGATAGCTGCATCGTTATCCAAACTAAAATTAACAATCCTCTTTTAAAATAAATTTGCATCAATTTTTATTATTGCATAAATAGTACTTGAAACAAAAACCACTTACTACTCAAGGATTTTATTTAATTCGCTTTCCAGGAAATTAAATGCAATATTTCTACCCACAGAATTGGCAGCAACTTTTTTATAAAATGCCTTAGCTTCAGTTTTAGTAAAATAGTCTTCATTTTCAAAGGCGTTACGTAAGGATCTAATAAAAAAAAATGTTAAAAGTCAACATCGGTAAGTTTAATTTTAATTTTTAATTCCGTCTCGTGCTTACGCCTCCAAATAATTCGAATCCGAGCTGCAAGCTAAAGAATTCAGCCACATTTGTCTATCCGAAGGATTGCCATTTTCAAACTGGCTTTTAGCAAAATCCAATATATCCGTTCCTCCTAAAGATACCCCAGCACATTGCATGACTGATCTTAAATCGACAGGAATTCTGCAAAACATTATTACAAAAAAGGTTAATTAAAGGACACATTTCTATCTACAATAAATTATTTATTTACTTCGCTATTTATTAATTATTATTTAAGTTAATTATAATTTACGGATTTGTCGCTGGTGAATCGACCCATCGGGAGTACAATTTAATAGCATAGTCTCTACAAGTATCAGTTGCCATTCCACAAGCCCAGTCTAATAAATTAGCTCTCAAAATCACACTGACACCTTTCTCTTCCGTATTTTGTTCTGGTCCTATCAAAGCCAATGCTTTTTCAAGTTTTTCTGAAAAGTAGCTCTGTTAGTAGTTAAAAAATTAATACCAATTCTTTTAAAAATTGTAAAAACATGCTTAAGAATTATCTAAAATAACCTTCAAAGCATCAAAGTCACTTTCAGTACCACTAAGAAGTGTGTAGGCCTTTTTCAAATGTGTTAGTACAGGAGTCCAAGCTACAAGCGTGTCTTCCTGTTCCAGATATGTAGTGAACTCCAAAGCTGTTTGAATCGTCGTGTAATCTAGAAATTAAAGAATTACTTTAACATCATTTTTAAAAAATTATCGAAATGCGTAGAGATTATTTCTACCATTAAATGCCAATGTAAAGTAATCATCTAGAAGTTGACTTCTACTCGTCGAGCTGAAGACACTTGGATCTCTATCAAGCTGAGATTTAATAAGATTAGTCAAAGGAGTGTCGTAGAGCACACGATAAAAACCTGAGGGTGAAATTAAAAATTACGCCAAAGTGCAGGAAATAATAATCAGCCATTTGTCAATTATCCGTTGATTTTTCCACAACAACAAAAAAAACTTACTATTTCCATTTGGATTGACTAATATCCAATCATTATTGAGATTAACATCAACAGAATGACTTGTCATAATGACATTCTTCGGGATCCATAATTTAGGTTTGTGATTTGGTAATGTGGGAGTTACGGCTGTTGCATATGTCACGGGAACCCACCACAGCTCATCTGGATTTATATACGTAACCAATTTCTGATACTTAAAACGCTCCTAAAAATAAAGCTCATTGTTTTTGATTTGTAAAATGTTACGTTAACTAATTAATTATATGTTAATTAGTCAGTATAACATTGATTAATTAGTTTTAGATTTACATTTTGAAAGTTTAAAAGTATGAAATACAGGAATACCTGAGAAACGAAAATTCTATTTGGTGAAACTTTAAAAACTTTAACGACTGGGTATCCCGTTTGCAGAGTCCAGGTATCCATAACTTCTTTAATAGTAAGATTTGGTAAGTTCGCATCTTCTTGAGCCACTTCATTTAAAACTGCAAACAATTCATCTTGCGCTGCATTTCCATAACGTCTGTAAATAAAAATTAACAGTTATAAACATTTAGTTAATAAATAAACTGCTAATAAATAAATAAATAATAGCGAATTATACTTTTCTTGTATATATTGTCTTAATCCTCGCTTAAGAGTGTCTTCTGTTAGAAAAGCTTCCATCATACGAATAATCGCTGATCCTTTGTCATAAATAATACGACTAGGATTGCCTTCCGGACTGGAAACAGGAAAAGTGCCTGTCCCGGCGTCAAATGCCATTGAAGTTTGCATGGCGTCAATTGCAGCTGTATTTAAACTATCGAATTCTGGGTCGCTTACACTGGTGCCTAAACGCTCAACGTATGTCGAAAACCCTTCATTCAGCCAAATCTATAAACAGTACAAAATACAAATCTACAAATTTAAAGAATTTTAATTGCTGATAAAATATTGCTAAATGCTGACAAGAAAATAAAACTCCAAATAAATCTGAAAAACGTACGTCATTCCAAAATTGCATCGTGACAATATTGCCAAACCACTGATGGGCTACTTCATGGGCAATAACTGTTGTAACTAATCTTCTCTCTGATTCTGTAGTTTCACCCTCAAAATAAAGAAGGTAATCCTCCCTAAATTTTATTTATAGTCGTTTTTTGAATGATTACTTATAAAATTGTCAAAAGATAATTAAAATAAGTTAATTACCTATACGTTATCAGCCCCCAATTCTCTGTAAGGACATGTAAAAAAGGAGATTTATTGCTATTACTGTTTTTACGTATTTAATTAAGGTTCATTTCCACTTACCCATTGCTCCAAAAGGAAAGTCTGGAATTGCAACTGAATCCATTTTTGGCAATTCGTATGCCTGGTTAAAATATTCTTCATAGGTGCTTAGATCTTTCGCAGTGGTGATTGCAGGGTTAAAGTAAGACAGTGGTTGCAGAGGTGGAGGGGGAGGAGTGAGATGGAGGTGGAGGAGTGAGGTGGAGGTGGAGGGTTGAGGTGGAGGGTTGAGGTGGAGGAGTGAGGTGGAGGGTTGAGGTGGAGGAGGTGGAGGAGTGAGGCGAGGAGGTGGAGGTAAAAATGTAGGATTTTTTTCTCCTCACCCACTAATCCACTTTTCTCTCTCTCCTCAGTAAAAATAGAGCGTACAAAACAAAATTTAATTATATAAAACATAGTTTAGTGGCATTAAACTGTAATTATATTAATCTACAGCAAGCCGTAACAGAAGTTCGCCTGATTAAAGGCTACCATGTACACATTGTGGTAGACGAAAAGTACTCACCCGTTGTAACACAAAACCGAGCGTACGGATTTTGATCAAACTTTCAGAATTGAGTGTTTATAAATGTAGCAACGGCACATTAAAAATGCAGACATTGATATTATTACGATATGTGAAAACTGACGTGCCATTATAACCAATACCATAATACTATTATAACGCAATCAAAGCGAAACTATATCATTTGAAAAGTCAACATAAAATCAAAATTAATTAATGTTGACTAAATCAACATGCTTTAATAGGGATTCAACATGCTTTAATAGGGATTCAACATGCTTTAATAGGGATTCAACGTGCTTTAATAGGTATTCAAAATGCTTTAATAGGGATTCAACATTCTTTAATAGGTATTCAACAGGCTTTAATAGGGATTCAACATTCTTTAATATTCAACATGCTTTAGTAGGGATTCAACATGCTTTAATAGGTATTCAACAGGCTTTAATAGGGATTCAACATTCTTTAATAGGTATTCAACATGCTTTAATAGGGATTCAACATGCTTTAATAGGGATTTAACATGCTTTAATAGGGATTCAACATGCTCTAATGAGGATTCAATATGCTCTAGTAGGAATTCAACATGCTCTAGTAGGGATTCAACATGCTCTAGTAGGGATTCAACATGCTCTAGTAGGGATTCAACATACTCTAATAGGGATGGACAAAGATACAAACAGACAACTGTAAATTATAATATAGTATAATTATGTTTAGGTTTGACATGCTAACGCCATAGCTTATTTAATCATTTGTCAAATTATAAAGTGGTATCTTATATATATAAATTATATATAAGAATTTCAGCACATACGTTTAATATAATTACAGTTTAATTTAACTAAACTATGTTTTATAAGTATTAAAAGTGGATTAGTGGGTGAGAAGAAAAAAATCCTACATTTTTACTTCCACCTCCTCCTCCACCTCCTCGCCTCACTCCTCCACCTCCTCACTTCCACCTCCTCCACCTCAACCATCCACCTCACTCCTCCACCTCCACCTCACTCCTCCACCTCCACCTCACTCCTCCCCCTCCACCTCCCTCCTCAACCTCCATCTCTGCAACCACTGTCTTACTTTAACCGATTGCAGCATATGCCCCACCATTTTTATGTTCCATGAGACTTTTTTGGCCCCAAGTCTATAATATTCAAAAAATTAAAAGTCTATCAAACAATTCCCATAAATACAATTAATTAAGGGGTTTGCCAAATACCTTAACAGGTTTGTCCCCAAACGATCCTTCTGGTGCTTCCTCGTAAACAAAATCCGAGACAATAATTGCAACGAGATAAGTAGGCATTTTCACGGAAGTTGCAAATTTTGACCATCTCCAACCAACCAATTGTTCATCTGGGCTAAAATTCACGATTTTAAAGGCTAATTATAATTGATAGGAAATATAAATGAACAACATTGTTATTGTTATTTCAAATCTAAAATTTCCCTCCATACAACTATCCAATATTTATGAAGTAATAATAATATAAAAATCTCATCGCTTACTCTTCAGTGTCTTCCACAATGTCCATATTACATAGAGCATGGTAGCCATCATTTTTATTGTAGGCAATACTCATATCGAAAGTAGCTTTCATAGCCGGCTCGTCAAAACATGGGAATGCTCTTCTCGCATCTATGTCTTCGAATTGAGTTGTGGCCAACCATCTACAGATTCACAAACTTAATTAAATACGTTGATAATAATTAACAGGTTTAAATAATTAATAAAGTTGAACATTTTCTATTGACAAAACTACTTAATTTCCAAATAGTAGTCAATTCGAATAAAAAAATTTATATAATTTTAATATAAATGTCTACAGGCAACATTACAACGTGTTCAAATGTAAATTAAATTGATACATTTTATTCCTTGTCATTATTCTGCTTTTCTCCGGAGGAAGAAAATTCAATTTTTTATTTTTATTAATAGTTTACTATGATTACCATTTGTAAAATAGAAAAGGATTAAACACAATATTTTAACGCTTTTGTTCTACAAAAATTAAAATGTGAAAATAAAACGGGAATATTGGGATTAATACTGACCGTAGCTTTCCCTCGGACATATAACTACTTCGGTACAGGCCACGAAGTTGTTCAGAAACTGACGCTTTAAAGGAAATGGAAACATTGTAAAGTTTTTCTGCTTCTAATGAAGAATCTAAAGAGATTGTGTAAGTCTCATCCTCCTCGTTGTATTCCCCTGGTTTTGCAACTGCAATTTCAGCGCCTGAACTTATATCTATCACCTATTAAGATTTGATTTAAATAAACTTTATAAATAACATTTATAAAAATTATATTTTCAATATTGAGTGTAATAATTACCACTTTTATACTTCACCTTAGACAATTTCAATAGTAAATTTAACAAAAATGAGATTATAATGTTAGTTTTACCTTAACTGAGTTTTCATCTATGTCTATTTCAATGGAATGT
The DNA here is from genome assembly GCA_020055645.1 of Tomocerus qinae. Taxonomy (NCBI): domain Eukaryota; kingdom Metazoa; phylum Arthropoda; class Collembola; order Entomobryomorpha; family Tomoceridae; genus Tomocerus; species Tomocerus qinae. The sequence continues at coordinate 129,252,530 of CM034546.1, forward strand.
AGAGTTATACTATTCGTAGCTTCAACGCACTTGACTCTTATGACAACATCTCCAGGGGCATCAAATTGTTTGTAAGTAGGATCAGGATAAACTGCGTCTAAAATTGGCCTAATTTTTACAGTATAATGTTCAGGAATAATATTTGTGGGAAGACGAGATCGCGAAGCTTGACTATTAATTCTCGGTTCTCGGTGGAAAAGATCTGTACTCTTATGTCGTCTTTTAGTTGCAGAGGAGGTACAGCATTAGCGAAACGAATTCCGCAAATTAATATGACATAAATCTGCAGTGACATTTTAAGTATCTTATGTTTACTATGCTTATGACAAAATCAATAAATATTGTGCCTCTCTCAAAGCCTTCTCTGATGATACTGTGCTTGTCCTTTGAAATTAATTTTTATTGTATGCATATCCAGGCATTTTTAACAAGGTTTTGGATGGATTGTTATCTTAAGGTAATTTAACAAGTGTGATAGTGACAATAGCAATTAACTTGACATAATCGGCAGACTCACAAACAAAAGATTGTATAATGAAATGGTATTTAATATTTCATCATATTGAATTCCAACAAAATCAAACCAAATATTCCAAAGGTAGGTATTACTTGGTATATATTCAGGCATAATACAATAACTAAAGATCTTGTCGTAACGCAAATGAAACAACAGATATTATAACGAGTAAGCAAAGTTTCAAACACTTGTCACTTAATTTCCAGATAATGCTTGTCATAATACACAATGAAAATTAATCAGCGGTCACATCAATGAAATTAGAGACTACGTATGGTAGTCACTAACCGAATGGAGTGGACTATAATATAATTAGATAGTATAATTTTAATTTATTAAATGTTATTATTGGTATTATGTTTCATTTTATGAATATTTATAAAACTAACGTCAAGTATCTGATTGATATAATACAAACCACTGCTGAGAAGACGTAGGGAAGTTTATGTTGAGCTAAAACAACGTAAACTTTGCCTAACATTAAACTGCTTAGTAATGTTGCATAACTTGTCAGGTTTCTGACGAGCTATGTTTATACGACTCTGTATACAAGGTATTGATTTTCAGTTTTAATTTAACCCACTAGTATATAGTGCTAAAGTAGAGTAGTGTAACTTGTTCGATTGCCTAAAGGTTCGGGGACTATACTAAATAGATTACATCTATATCTAAATAGATAAATAGGGGAAGTGAAAAACTACGCTTTAGAAAATAATACTTTTCTGCTTAAATAGAATGTCGTGAGACAGCTCTCTCAAAAATCATAAGTCAGGTCATGTTGAGATCCTGTAATTTGTAATAGATCTCGAAAAAAACTTTACTCCTTCATTATCCTTACAAATTTGCGCCTGATGATGCAGTTTCTATTACTCTATTCCCGCTACTTTATTACAACGTATTGTACGAGGTTTTTTTCTGGATGGTAAATACCTTCTGAAGTGACCTTTGTCACAATCTTTTAACTTGTTTATACAGATTTTTCCGAATTGAATTATCCCTTTGCAGAATGTGTGCAACTTGAACAACAAATATTTGAGTTTGTTTATGGTTATTTTGAACAGAGACAAGACGAATTGGAAACAATTTTGGATAGAAAACAAAGGAACTATTTTATCACAAAGCAGCTCCACATAAAATGACACAAAAAACACACAAAGTAAATATGCACACAAAATAAAAATCGTATGAATTTTCATTTTTAAGTTGATTCCCACGGGCCTACTTTCGTCATACTCAAATTGCGAATGAAATTGTTTATGTGACAAATATCCAAAAAACTTCTGTAGTTCCTCCCAATGAATTAAAAGTCCTTTCTCCTGCATCCGTTGGAAATATTTGTGGAAATTGTGTCGATAGCAGCCAATAAATTGATACGAAAACGAAACTGTGAATGCGATGTCCTTGGTGGTCATGCAATGTCCATCCAATGATTCTAGTTTTGGTATTCTTGGTATAACATATTGTCCATCGGGTTTAGTAGTGAGATCAAATATTTTCATGGAGTAGTTCAACAACAGTTCCATATGGCGACCGCTTCTAGCTGTTGAGTTTTCAATTTCCAAGTCATAAATGTAAACACTAGAATTGATTTTCTCCGATATTTTATATTTAACAAAAATGTCAGTCCTGTTCCCATCCATAGAGATTCGATTGTCTTTTATCCATATAAGTTTGTAGTTATTCTCGACAAGTTCCTTGAAGTCCTGGAATATTTTCTTGTCTGGGGGTGCAATGATTTCACTTGTTATCCAAGTTGCATAGAGAGTAGTGATAGCGAATCCCGTGGTTGCTACTACCAAGAACAAACTCCTCCTTTTGTTATAAATAACTCCCTGGTCTAAAAGAACAGCTGCCAAGGACATCAATATCCATCCTAGTTTCTTGGCTGAAGAGGAATTTGTTGATCCGTAAACTAAAACAAAAAATGAGAGTGGGAAAAGAGAGAAGATGAGGAGCCAACAATAATCATCAAATGTATTTTGAATCAACACCAACAGGGATACCGACTGGAAATTCGGAGACGCCTCGCAGTAAAAAGGAATCCTCTCTTCAAAGTGTTGAATAAATTTCTTTGACTTCCAATGATAGGAGTAGCCATTATAAATTCCTAACATTTGAATCTCTCCACAAAATTTATACTCTTCTACAATGCTTCTGTGTCTTGCATATACGGCAGTAAAGTTTAATGCATCGGACATTGTCTCCATTGCTCTAAATGTTGGTGGACAAATCCAAGTCCAATCACCTTGTTTCATAGCCAAATAAGCATTATTTTTGCAATGTTGCATTGGAGTGGGGAAGTCATAAGGAATTTTTTTAGTAATCGCTCCAATTGGACTACGATGAAGATGCCCATTTAGAGAGTATCAAACTGTTTCCCAATTTTCATTTTCGATTTCTATATCTGCAACAAATCTTCTCCTTCTCTGTTTGTACAGATTTCCTGTGAACACTGAATGATGAGTTGCATTTTCGATGACAATTACAAACAGCGAACTGGATAACATAGTATCTACCATTAGTTTTAAATTTTGGCGACGTGGGTCAAGTTTCTTCTTTTCGTATACAATTATGAATGTAGAAGAAAGGCGATTGATTTCTCTTAAAAAGAAAATATTCAAGAACGGAACTGAATCGTCTGGTTCCATAACGATATTAACGCTACACAAAGTGTTAGACAAATCCTGTGGGTTGTTCCTGTTCTCATAATATAAATCAAGAAAAGATTTGGATGAAGCCACAGTCCATGGCTGTCTATTTTGGTTGGACAACAGAAACTTCGTTTCCCAAACAGAATTAGGAAATCTGATCAAATTAAAATCGCAATTTTTATAAAATGACAAATTTCGGATACAGTCGGCGATTTTAAAAGTACACAAAACCAAAATTAAAGAAAATTTGAAAATTATATCGAAAATCATATTTTTAAGATGTTACAATAGCTCCCCTCACAAGTCTAAATGTTTAACTGAGAATGTTAAATGGCGTCTTTTCTATGCAGATATGACCAATGGCTTGTTTGTTTTACTCAGTCGTCCTCAGCTACAAAGTCAAAACACATTTGATTTAGCCAACATAAAGTGCGGAATAGTTCTGTCATTTCCATTGATTTATCAATTATCGATGATACACAAATGATTGAAGGTTGGAATTTTTGTATAAGGACTTCCGAGATGTATCATTTCTTATACATAAATAGGTTTCATATTTCGCTATAAAGCTGTAACATGGTTTCAAAAAGCATAATATGAAAAAAATGGGACAAAATTCCCTTTTTCTAATATTCCAAATTTAATGAGACAAATGTGTATAATACGCAGATCATGAGTGTAATACTTTTATGCCCATAAGGTAACATTTTGACCCTGGTGATACTAGTTTTGACAAAAAGTAAAATGATGGTGCTTGCAATATTTTTTTTATTCATTGCCCTGTCGACACTTTAGTGGTTGAAAAATGTTAGGTGAATGACTTATCTGATTTGACCAGCTTCAATCAATTCTGCCTTTTATTTTTCCAATTTTAATTCCGCCTCCGACACAGTTTTCCATTTCACGGTACGATATGAATAAGCATGATACCATCATATGAATAAAAACTTTCCGTAGTGTGTGTGTGTGTTTGTGTGTGTTTCCGTTATCATTTGAGAGCCTGGATTTGGCTCAGTGGCGTTGGAATGTTACAAATAATTCCAGGCTCTCAACACACAAACGAAAATAAATTTAATAATATTATAATATTCTCGGCTTGACTCTTGCAACTAAAATTCACTAATTGGGGTAGCATAAGTGGGAGACATCCAAATAAATAATATTCACTAATTGGTGTAGCATAAGTGGGAGACATCCAAATAATATTCACTAATTGGTGAAGCAAAAGTGGGAGACATCCAAATAATATTCACTAATTGGTGTAGCATAAGTGGGAGACATCCAAATAATATTCACTAATTGGTGTAGCATAAGTGGGAGACATCCAAATAATATTCACTAATTGGTGTAGCATAAGTGGAAGACATCCAAATAATATTCACTAATTGGTGTAGCATAAGTGTGAGACATCCAAATTATAATTTCTCTAAATTGTGTAGCATGGGTGGGGGACATTCAAATTATAATTTCTCTAAATTGTGTAGCATGGGTGGGGGACATTCAAATCATATTCCTAAATTGTGTAGCATGGGTGGGAGACTTCAAACTCATATTCCTAAAAGGTGTAGCATAAGTGGGAGACTTCAAACTCATATTCCTAAATTGTGTAGCATGGGTGGGAGATTCCCAACTCATATTCCTAAAAGGTGTAGCATGGGTGGGAGACTTCCAAATCATATTCCTAAATTGTGTAGCATGGGTGGGAGATTTCCAACTCATATTCTAAAAAGGTGTAGCATGAGTGGGAGATTTCCAACTCATATTCCTAAAAGGTGTAGCATGGGTGGGAGACTTCAAACTCATATTCCTAAATTGTGTAGCATGGGTGGGAGATTTCCAACTCATATTCCTAAATTGTGTAGCATGTGTGGGAGATTTCCAACTCATATTCCTGAAAGGTGTAGCATGGGTGGGAGACTTCCAAATCATATTCCTAAATTGTGCAGCATGGGTGGGAGATTTCTAACTCATATTCTAAAAAGGTGTAGCATGGGTGGGAGATTTCCAACTCATATTCCTAAAAGGTGTAGCATGGGTGGGAGACTTCCAATTCATATTCCTAAATTGTGTAGCATGGGTGGGAGATTTCCAACTCATGACTCATATTCCTAAAAGGTGTAGCACAAGTGGGAGATTTCCAACTCATATTCCTAAAAGGTGTAGCACAAGTGGGAGATTTCCAACTCATATTCCTAAAAGGTGTAGCACAAGTGGGAGATTTCCAACTCATATTCCTAAAAGGTGTAGCATGGGTGGGAGACTTCAATCCAAATTTCTAAACTTAGTAAGCGCACGAATATGGAGTTAAATTCCTAAGTTTAAGGGTTTGTTATTTAAAAATTAAAAGAAAAATTTAAAACATTTTTGTAAATAATAAATTTTTGAAGTTTGCTTTAAATTAGTTTTCAAATTAAAAACAATTATTTTCATTTTTTCGAAATTTCATGCACCCAGTTATTAACCCCGTCCGTAGGACGGGTAACCTTACTCGTCAAATTATATAAAATGATATCACGCAATAAACTGCGACGCCAGACAACTTACAATTTCAATGTTGTCTCTTTCTGTTCTTTGCACACGTATATTGTTTACTATAGACTTTAGTTACATTTTTGGTCTAATACTAAACATATACTATTTAAATTTTATAGCTTTTTTGTCCACTAATTATGAAAAATATTATTTAGCTCCATTGTTTTCAGTATTTGACAAGTAGTTTTTTCTATAGGTAGGTGATTTTTATACAAGGAATTTTTTAATTGTAATTTTAATTGATGGATTAAAATTAAACCAATAAATTATGGTGAATCGGTACAAATAGTATTTCAAAATCTTTGACCCTTGTGAGATATCAAAGGCCAAAGTTGATTTTCCAAACGTAGTCCAAACGTATCGTTTGAAAGCAGGAGGTAAATCTCAATGCACTGCCATTATTTTTGCATGCCATATGTGATAGTCCTTATCAGCTTATCACAAACGTCATATACGTGACGTACGTAGTTGTCACTTTGTCAAGTACTTGGATAGTAGACGTAGTCGGCCTTCTAGACCATTAGAATGATTTACTTGCAAATCATGCAAAGTTTCGGCACACATGGCAAATCTATACTCTATGGTAACTATATCTGGTCAATGACCAAAAAATTTGCCACCTGTGGCAGTTGATTTTCAATTAAAAAAGGTCTCCCTGCTAAAGAATTCTCTATTTCTCTAAATCCAAGCCTAAAAGAGCGTGAAGAGAATTTGAAATCTAATTAATGCTGATGAAGCTATATGTATTTCATTTCATAATTGAAATATTTTAATTCATGCATTTTACAATACATCTTTTGTAATTTAAAATTAATAAAAATCATCTGTAGAGATGACAACTGGAATTTTCTCACCGTCTAGGAGGCCCTCCCATTGGTGGATATTTTCATTTCAAATCATAGACTTCCATGAGACTATGACGAAATTTGACACAAATAAAGACATGGGAGGGCCTTAGACCAAAGTTTCAATTGTCATGTAATAATTGTGCAAGTAATAAAGCTATTCAGCTGTGCATTGTGACAAAATCTATTTAGCAACGGGTGTTTGTGGAGTTCTAGAGCGACTGGCTCGAACAATTTGATTTCGGAGTTTAATTAATTCTTCTTCTTCTTTGGGCCTGAAGGTTGGCGGAGTAGCCAAGACTTCAATAGCGGTTTTACGCCTCTCAGGGTCTGTATTGGTATTAGGATAGGGCAAGCTCAAGGTCCTGTTCAAAACTTCTTTTGTCTGAAGCGAAGAAGAATTTATTTCAGAAGTTTGTCTGTTATAGAATTTACCCACGTCAACGTCCCTCGCTTTTATTTCATCGGCGTCCTTCGCTTTTATTTCATCGGCGTCCTTCGCTTTTATTACATCGGCGTCTGTCGCTTTTATTTCATCGGCGTCTGTCGCTTTTATTTCATCGGCGTCCGTCGCTTTTATTTCCGCAGAGCTATGTTTCAAATCAATTTCGTCCACTAAGGAAGAGTCAGTGGTGTCCTTCGTTTCACTGATTTGGACTAACTCTCCATTTTTATCAGAATGTACTTCAATTGTTTCTGAATCTTCTGACTTATCTGGAGAAATGGGCAGATATTCGGATTCTTCTTGAAGAAAAGTTTTCTGGACATCAACAGGGGATGGGGACTTCTTTTCATAGACTTCAGCTGCAGCCGCTACGCTGATTTTTCGTTCTATTGACTTTTTGTTGTTGTTATTAATTTCGGCAAAAGCATCCCATTTAACTTGATTGTCACTGGGTGACATCAGAAACTGTTCAACAATTGACTCATTGCCACCATTTGATATTTTGTTGTCATTAACTTCTGGGATTAAGCTCAGAAATAATTCTTCAGAGTTAGACCCTGCAGAGGTTGGTGTAATTACTGTGACAGAAGGATCAATAAGGTCAGTGAAAAATGGAGTTTTACTGGGCGGCGGTGTTTTTGGCACCGGAGGAAAGAACGGAACTTTATGTGGCGGCGGTGTCTTTGGCAGTGGTGGGGAAAATACTTCATCTTCAGATGTTGTCTGTTGATATTCAAGAAAATAAGGTTGAAGTAAGGTAGTGGTTGCACAAATACCTACTATCAATGTTATTGTTTTAATGGTTGAAGTAAGGTAGTGGTTTTCACAAATACTTGTCAATTTTATTGTTTCATTAAGGTTTAAGTTAAGTCCCTCGAAATCGGGTTCTGGCATATGTCCAATATATTTCCTGATGCAATTCTTAAAATGTGCAACAACTGTCTTACTTCAACCCAAAATAATACCCAATTTACAACTGTTAAAAAATATTTTTATCTCTACACAACCTTTTGATAATCTGTTGTTGATATTTCAAGTGTCTTTGGAGGTTGATGTTTCGTCGGATTATTTTCATTAACAGTCTGTGGCAAATAATTCAACAATAATTATAAAATCATAAAACAAAGTGCGTAATTAAAAACGTCCAGTAGTAGAAACAGGTTATATGCATTATCTCACCTGTTCAGTTGTCCTTTCTTGATTTAATTCCTGGATATTGTCATGTGAAACAGTCTCGACCGTAGACTGCAAATCATTTTGTTAATTATAATTACTATCATTTAGAAAAGACTACAAACATTTCAAAATGATAGTACCTGAATTGGTGGCGTATTTTGAGCATCTAATTGATCTGGTTTGGAATCCTGTGGTTCAGTATGTTGAACCTCGGCATGTTCGGTAACTTCAGTAGACTAAATATATACCCATCTCATAATAATAATTACGAATTCAATTATACACTATATTCGGAAAAAATGTACAGCAATTACCTTTGGTGGTGCAGTTCGGGCTGCGGGAGCTGGAGTTATTATTTCATGAGCATCTAATTGGTCCACAGAAGAAAGTAAATCCTAAATGACAAAAGACAATCACATTTCATTATCCGCTGAAATTTATTCACTAAATAATTTTATTAACCTTTTCTGTTGGCAGTGTGTTTATTGGAACTGATTCAACAGTTTTTTGAGGAAGATCAGGCCGTGGTTTCACATTTTCAGGCAACTAACCATTTAAAAGTTAAAATTTGAATCAAACCTTTTAGAATTTGTACCAATTAACTTTTAATTATCTATTTACCTGTTCAGAAGGTTTTGACATTCTTTTGACCGGAGTAGGTTGTTGAAGGACAGGAATAGCTTTATTTGTTGTTGATGGTGGCTAAAAAGTATAATAGAATTTTTAACGGAAATTCTTTTCAAGATTAAGGAAAGTTTGATGATATTTACTAAACCTGGGTCGGTTTGGAATCCGATTGGGTTGTTTTAACTGCGTCCTTTGACTTCGCTTCACCTATAGTCACCTATAGAATTTGAAAAATTGTGTAACTATGCTAAAACCTAAAAAATTGTTCCAAAATGTCAAATCTAACCTGTTGATTAGGCAATGTAGTGGTGGAAACCTTTTTTGCTGGCTTCGGTTGAATTAGTTGGGTAGCCTGTGAATAATTACAATAAATTCGTGAACTATGGTTGATTTATAAAAAGGTTAATTAGATGCTTGTAAAGGCCTAATTGCCGATATTTACCTTAAATTTCATAGCAAGTTCCCTTACGGAAGGCATTTTAACCTCTTCAGCTTCCGCGGTCGGTGAAACAGTGTTTGTAGGATCCGCAATTTCATTTTGGGTCAAATCAGGGTTTCGGGCCTTTAATTAAAAAATTACAGTAAAAGGAAACGTTAATACTTTTGAAAAATGAATCTCTTTAGATTAAAATACCTGAAATATTCCGTTTTCGGAAGAAATAACCTTGCTGTTGCTCTTTTTGGTAATTCTATAAAATAAACACGCAGTTTTTGTTACTTTGGATGTAAATTGTACTTTTTTGCTATGAGGGTGTTATTTTACATTTGTTTCTAATTTTTAGTACACTTATACCATTATAAAAGAATTTCTATTATAGCAATTATAATAAATAGTCGGTTTTTGTAATTACTTTTTAAAATTCTGGGGTTCGATATTGAACTTGTTCTTAAGACTGTGAAATTCTTCATCACGTCTAGGAATAACTTGCTGGGAACTGTAAACAATTTATGTATATTTTTCAATAATTGATACCTTACGATTTTGTGAAAATAAATGTCACAAGTTTATAAAAGGTAGTTTGGAGTACCTGTTGTCCATATCGTACTAGTTTCCAATGGAATTTTCCTCAGAAAATGGTTTAATTATAGAAATAATAAATTTTTAAAATAGGAAAGTATGAGATTTTATTAAACGCGTAAAATTATGAAAATTGTGATTAGTTACGTGAATGAAATGTAGGCAACAAGTGTACAAGAGAGAGGTTAGGTGTCAAGAGATCCTACATTAAAATGTAAGAAGATAAAAGGCATTCTTGTTATCATCAGTATGATTACCTGTCTACCTGTAATCAGAATCAGTGTTTCTGGTCAGTTATAAAATTGAAGGTCGGAGAGATAAAGGTGTCAAACATAAAAGGAAAGTTGACATTTTAATTAACTTGATCATGATTTATGACAAGGAAATAAAAAGGTGAATTCCAACCCGTGAAGGTATTTGATAAATCTCTATTATAATTATTGGCTGTTGTTCTTCCGATTGTAAAACGCTGTGGTAGGTACTTAAATGTCCTCAAAATAGAGATCTGTTTCTACTACTGTCGTATCTAAATAACTCGAATTCTCGAAGGTCCTACTTTGTAAGTACCAAAGCGATGTATTTTTTATCTAACCTCCAACTTTTCAATTTCGATTATTAAGTATGCTATTTAACCTCAGGGTGATAGAATACAAGGGTGGTCTCAATTACATGTAAACACATTGCCCCAAAAGCAAAAATCAGGGTTTCAGTTATCCTTGATAATAGTGTGACGTAAACATAACGCAGATTCTGAGACTTACATGCATAGGCATAGTAGACAAAGGCTTTTAATCCAGAATTTATATCATGCATACTTTAAAAACCAATTTTCATTGAAACTTGACAGTTATTATTAATGTATAACTAAAATTTCTTTCCAGAGCACAAATATTTACCTTATTGAGCTGAATAAAAATTATTTTTCATCTTGCAAATACATACATAACATCTCTAACGTCAATAAGGTCTTGCGTTAATTTTGGACAAACTTGAAGTTCACTATTATCATAGTCGATTAGAGCTTGCAATGTATTTTTTGTGATCAGTGTTCCAGATTGAAGCATGATTCCATGATCAACAGTGTGGTTTCTCACAAGTTTTATCATATGGGGACCGTCCGGAAAAATAAATACATTTCTATTAGGGCATTGTGGGTTTTCAAAACTAAATTTTGATAGGGAGATTCCTAACTCATTGTGAAGACCCCTATTTGAGCCTCCTAGATCACTGATTAATCCACAAACTTTAAAATTGATCTCCTCCAATTTAGTAATCACCTCCATAATTAAGGGTTTCGTAACTTCTTGATCAAATTCAAAGTAAAATGGCTGTTCCAATGGTTCAACACAAAGCCCCCTGAGAAGTAAAACTTGAACTTTCTTGCATGGCCCTATTACCATATCAATCGACGTGTCCAATACAACTGATGAATCCAGGGACATTTCGTCAAAGCAAATCGCGCAAAGCCTTCTAAAGTCATCCATAGATTCCCCTTGGCTTTACATATCAGTAATGACATCATGAAGTATACCATTTTCGCAGGAAAACTTCTGTGCCCATCGCTTCAAAGTACTTGCAGCCGGCAGGGGGATTTTCCAAATTTCTCTAACTGTTTCGTACGCTTTTCTTGACACTGCAACTAGAGACAGACATTTTGCTATATCATCAGACTTTTAATTAACTTTTTTCGTTCCACAGTTGAGTTTCAGAAAATATTCCTTTAACTCCAGTCAGTAAGCGATGGTCTGTTGATGAACTCCTTCCCTCAATCAGCGGTTTTAATTTAACACTTGCAATCTTCTTTTTCAGACGGTCTTCTAAAACTTTTAAGGATGATATTTTTTTCTTGAGGTATTGCTCCTTTTTTTGGACATTTAATAATTTTATCTTCAAATTTCTTTTTTGGAAATAAAGTTTCTGCTTTTGGCATTTTTCATACGGAATTACATAATTTTGATTCTCTAAAATAGATCATTAGATTACGCGGTCAAACCTTAAATGTTTGTCAATGATATTCAATTTAACTTTAACTTGAATTACCTGTGGGGAAATCACGACTGGATGTCCATACATCATTTGGTGGACCAACTGTTAAATGTTCGATAGATAAGCTGCTTGTCGATTTTGCCGATACAGGCTCTGTTGGCTGTTCAGAAATGTCCAGACCATTCAGCGGGCTTAATTCTGAAAGAAAAATGGACAATTTGAATAGGAAAGGAATTTTTATTTAGTTTTGATGTAAATAAAGTAAAGGGCTTGTACAGAGGCTTTCAAATTACCTTCGTATTTCGTATCTATCATTCGTATCTATGATTCGTATCTATAATATCGGAGTTGCACCTCGACGCTTTCCTAAATGTAGACATTTTTTGAAATCCAGCCATATGATTGGTTATTTCTATAACGAATATCTTAAATTCGCCAAATGGGAACATTTAGAAAAAATTTTGCTATTGTTTCGAAATACAATACAATTCATGAAATTTTTAGTTTAGTTGAGTGGGCAAATGATAATAATATGATTCTATTGTACTTTGCCCTTGCAAAGTCTTAGCATTTATTTTGTGTAGAATATTTCATGATTCATGATTATATTGTATTTCCAAAACAATTGCAAACGATGTTCTCATTTGGGGAATCGTATAAAATATTCGTTATAGTAATAATCAATAAACCATAGTAACTGGTGTAAAAAAGTAACGGAGCAAGTACAGGAATTATACTGATTAGTATACAATATTCCCTGTCTGAATATTCAAAAAGGCTAAAGTACTGTACAAACATACAGAGACTGGTAACTGGGCCATAAGGCTTATGCATAGCACTGTCCAAAAATAGAAAGCCAGTAAAATACAATCCCAAGTCCACGGTATATGATTTTCGAATCAATTGTCAGTTATCTGTTCACCATCAAATGTTAAGTGGAAGTCAATGTCTTGATCAAAACTCCCACTCATTGACCGTTATACAATTATTACAATTCTTCGAAATTCACGCACTACATATAAACGACGACAGAATGGTTTATCCGTATACTGCTGTAGGCGACACTGAAGTAATGTTTATTGATATCAGTAGACCAAACAGCATTATTCGAAAAGAAAGTATAGTCGCGTTAATATATTAATTGTGATAGTGTAATTAGTATTTACTATCCACCGGTGGTACTCAAACATTATGTACAAATCCTCCAAAACTCAATCACCGTATATGATCTTCGAATCAATCCATTGCATTGTCGGTTTTCTGTGTACTATTAAATGCCACGTGGAAGTCAATGTCTTGATTAAAACTCCAATTCATTGACCGTTATAAAATTCCTTAAAAATACGCTCACTCTATATGAACGACGACAGAATCCTTTATCGTTAATCTGTATACTGTTTTCGGCAACGCGAGATTAATGCTTATTGGTGTCGGCAGACCAAACTGCAATTTCCAGAAAGAAAGTATTCATATTAGTAATAAAAATATCAATTGTAATAGTACATTCAGTATTTACTGTCCACATGTACTCAAAAATTATGTACAATTCCATCAATATTCACCCCATGTATATGATCTTCTTCGATTCAATCCATTGTCGGTTTTCTGTGTACTATTGAGTGCCAGGTAGGAGTCAATGTCTTGATCAAAACTCCAATTTATTGACCATTATACAATTACAATTCACCCACTGTATATGAACGTTAACAGAATCCTTTATCGTTTATCTTTATACTGCTGTAGCCCATGCAAAAGTAATGCTTATTGATATCAGCTGATCAAACTGCAATATTCATAAAGAAAGTTTTTATAATATTCTTCAAAATATCTATTGTAATTGTGTATTCTGCATTCACTGTCCCTTGATTAAAACTCCAATGCATTGACCGTTGTACAATTGCTTCAAAATTCACCCACAGTCAATGAACGTCGACAGAATCCTTTATCATTTATCTGTATACTTCTGTAGACCACGAGGAAACAATGTTTATTGATATCAGCAGACTAAACTGCAATATTCAGAAAAAAAGTGTTTATAATAGTATTCAAAATATCAATTGCAATAGTGTATTCTGTATTTATTGTCCACGTGTGTTCAAAAATTATGTACAATTCCTTCAAAATTCACTCACTGTGTATGATCCTCAACCCAATCCATTGTCGGTTATCTGTGCACCATTAAATGTCACGTGGAAGTCAACGTCTTGATCAAAACTCCAATTCATTGACCGCTATACAATTCCTTCAAAATGCGCCCTCTGCATATCAATGTTGACAATGAGTCCTTTATCGTTTATCTGTATACCGCTGTAGGCCACGCAGAAGTAATGCTTATTGATATCAGCAGTCCAAACTGCAAATATTTGGAAATATAGTATTTATAATAATCGTTAAAATATCATATGTAAATATTCTAATGCTGCATTCAGTGTTTACTGACCACCTGTATTCAAAAATTATGTAAAATTTCTTTAAAATTTTACTCACCGTGTAGGATCCCAGTCTTTTGAGAAGCATGTTACAGGCGACCTGAGGAAAACTTCTGCACTCCAATGCATTGTGCCGACTTGTCTGTGTAATAGCCCCACTATACTACAGAAGTCAGCAGTGATTGTTCACCATTCTAGAATACTGAACAAGATTTTTGTTGTCTGTATACTGTTAAGTCAACTCACCGAAAGTTGACGTCCAAAAAGTGAGAGGCCACGTAGAGAGAATCCTTATTGATATCAGCAGTGGAAACTTGTCCTACCATCAATTGTAAATGCAGCCAGTATTTAATGTCCACATGTACTCAAAATTGACACAATGCCTGTTGGATTTTTGTTGTCCGTATACTGTTAAAAGTCAACTCACCGAAAGTTGACGTCCAAAAAGTGAGAGGCCACGTAGAGAGAATCCTTATTGATATCAGCAGTGGAAACTTGTCCTACCATCAATTGTAAATGCAGCCAGTATTTAATGTCCACATGTACTCAAAATTGACACAATGCCTGTTGAGTTGCCGCCTATGTGAGTTGACTTTATGCTGTTGAAAGCCACGTGGAAGTAGCGTCGTGAATAACACTCCAATGCTTTGTCCGTTATGCACTATGCTGTAAGCTAAAATGTAACTCCTCTCTCCCTCACTGCACCGCACCTTGCTGTGCATGCATTACCCTCACTCTCACTCCACAACGCTACGCTGTACGTTAAATGTGAACTCCTCTTTTCCTCACTTCACCGAACCGTACTGTGCATGTATTATCCTCGCTCTCAGTCCAGCAGTGCTGTGTTTGTTTGTGTGTATTGCATTGCTCCTGAGAATTCCGTTCGCACTAACAGACAGACAGACAGACAGACAGACAGATTCGACACGTCTATAAAGTAACTCCGTTACTTAATAAAATGATAGGATTTCAAAAAATACGAAAGCGGGAGACCTCCGCATGGTGGTACTACGGTAATTTGAAAACCTCTGTACATGATATTAAATAATATTATAAAGAATGTTTTGAATTACCCACAGTAATTTGATCCTCACACATACAGTAATGCAATCACCGAAATAACAAAAAAATTTTAACCTAAGTTCCTATTTTTGAATGGGATCATGTGTGGCTGTTCAACAGCTGTGGCTGGAGTCTTTATGAATAGCAATTTGCCACCCAAATTACCAATGCTTTTCCAACTTGGGTGCAAAATTTTTGTTATTTTGGGTTTTGCATTATTGTGAATTACCATAATAAGATGTAGATTCTTTTGAAGTCCTCATCGATACCTTGCTTGTTCTCAGGACTGGGAGTTTCTGAAGTGGAAGGTTCATAGAAGGCACGGCTCCTGATTTCAAAATTTTCCTTTCCCTTAAGTTGAGCATCTTGTTCATTTTATCTTCCAAAAAATCACTTTCGGGGAAATGGTTGGAACATATAACGGCAGTTTTTACATTAATTCGGTCGGTTCTTCTACATTTTGATTCCCAAATTTTTAATACGTTTGTGTCTTTTGGAAAGTGGTGAAAGGACAGGTTCCGATCTAGTTTCAAGCTTCGTTCTGTATTTTGACACAACGCAATTGCACAGGACGGCATTTTGAAATGCAATGAATACTTAAAATTTTATGAAAAATAGCACACCTAAAACAAAAACACAGTCAGCCAGCGCAATACTGTTGTGTTGTGTTACATCTGTTTGAATGTGCGTTATGTTTACGTCACTTCCCGCGCTACAATATCCTTGCAACAAAAAAGTGAAATAGTTTCCCATCGAGAGCACCCTTCCCTATAATAATATTCGACCATCCTGATTTAACTTTGAGATATCCGCCAAATTATTTATTTACCTGGAAAATAAGCATTTTATAGGCATGTACAACTGACATTATGTTATGATTATGATTGAGCTGTTGAAATTGGACTTGAAGTGTTCTAGGCCTGTATACTCCGAAGAAAATGTCACATCACAGATACAAAAACACGGTTCTGTATAAATTTGTCCTAGTAAACTGGTCTTCCAGGTAAAAGTAAACTGGTCTTAGTTAATTACCAACCGGTGCTCCCGCATAGGTAAACTGGTCAAAAGCCAAATGGTTGTCCTGCTAAACGTAAAATGTTCTTGGTCAAAAACCAATTGTTCTTTTCGTGAAAGTCTTCTTGTGTCGTTAAGTTTGATGTTTTAAGATATATGGCATGGTAGAGTCGTAGAGTATGTAGAGCTAAATTCAATCGCAACTTTGTCGTACAATTGAAGAAGGAGCAAAATGACAATGTATAGGATTGGGCTATCTGGCATAAATTCATGACGATCTGTCCTGAATTTTTGTTGGTGACAATAATTTTCTAATAGTGGTGTTCACTGTTCACTTGACTTTCGAGTGGGTTTATTTCACGTTCACTTATTTTAGAAAACCAGTTTACTTACGCGGGAGGACCAGTTGGTAATTGACTAAGACCAGTTTACGTGTAGCAGGAAGACCAGTTTGTTTTAAGCAAGACCAGTTTACTTACGCGGGAGGACCAGTTGGCAATTGACTAAGACCAGTTTACGTTTAGCAGGAAGACCGGTTTGTTTTAAGCAAGACCAGTTTACTTACGCGGGAGGACCAGTTGGCAATTGACTAAGACCAGTTTACGTTTAGCAGGAAGACCGGTTTGTTTTAAGCAAGACCAGTTTACTTACGCGGGAGGACCATTTGGCAATTAACCAAGACCAGTTTACGTTTAGCAGGAAGACCGGTTTGTTTTAAGCAAGACCAGTTTACCTACGAGGGAGGACCTGTTGGTAATTGACTAAGACCAGTTTACTTATACCCGAAAGACCAGTTGGTTTTTAACAAGACCAGTTTACTTTCGACCCAAAAGACCAGTTTACTAGGACCAATTTACGTCACACCCACACGCACTACACCTCGTAGTCAATAATAATTAGGATCTTCCTTTTACTAAAGTTAAATGCTCAAACTACTTTTAAGTTTACACACATCTTTCAAAACTCCAATTTACAGTGAGTTAGCCCAAATTTCACTTTTATTTGCTTTTCAAATTTTTCGTGTGGGTTTTTTAAGTCAAATAAATGATACAGTAAATAAGCTATTTATTTACTACAATTTACCGCAATGCATTTTGTCCCTGCCCATGACTTTGGTAACACTCTGGTAACTCTGGTATTGTCGAATTGAGATAATGGTTTTATCATCATTAGCAGATCCGTGATTACAATTGTACTCATACATCTTTCATATATACATTGAAATAGTCTTTGTATGTTATTAGAAATGCAATATGTTATCAAATATAAACATTCACTTAGATAAGATGATAATATTAAACTTGGTGCATTTCAAAATCAATATTTCGCATGTATGTACGTTTCAAACTATTGCATAGGAATTATATTGCATTAATTTTTAGCATGATATTTTCATCCTCCGTTGGGTTTTTTTGGGTTAAAACAGTGAATTGTAACTCAGAGTAGAGAAAATGCCAATAATAAACCCAATAATAAGACTTATTTTGAGTAATATGAATTGTATACCCTAATCCTCATTGCAACAAAACGCCGAAGTCCATGGCATAGATAGAATATCACGTATCTAGAAATTTAATCAAGAGAGCGCCAAAAAATAATAGCATAGTCATACATAGTAGCAAAAATTTTAGCGCGAAACGCGAATTTTTTATTGATTTTTATTCTTTTTTTGACAAAAAATCATCTTTTTCTTGGGGTTTAGGGGGGGCTGTGTGGTGCCCCCTCTAAATACATACTTATTGGATTACCGTGCGAACAAGGGCGTATCTAGAAATTGGATCTAGGGGGTGCTAATTTCTAAAAATGAGTATTACCAAGCACGTATTTAGTAGGGGGGCGGGGGGCGCAGCGCCCCCCCCCCCTAAATCTGAGAAAAAGAGAATTTTTTTTCTCAAAAATGGCTTAAAATTGCAAAAAATTTTCGCGCTTCGCGCGAATATGTCTTATTTTTGGTATAATTTTTGTTTCCGCCCCCCCTTGAACAAATTTCTAGATACGTGCCTGAGTATTACATAAATCAAGCAATTAGAACCGTCATTACAAGCACGTATACAGAACTGAGTTTCGAAAGGGGATATTTCCAATAGATATTTTAATGATATTTACTCGCGCTTAGCGCGAAATTTTTTAGATTGTTTTGACGGAAATGAGTCAAAAAAGGCCTAAAAAAGGAAATAATCGCCCGGAGGGCGAAATGTTTTGTGATTGTGAGAAAAAATGCCTCTTTTCGTTGATTTTGGTAAAGCCCATCCCTCAATACGTCCTTGCATCATTATATTAGTAAAAAAGAAGAAATATACGCGCGAAGCGCGAAAAAATTTATGATTTTTAATCTTTGTCAAAAAAATCCACTTTATATCAAGATTAAGGGGCTGGGGGCCTTCTAAATATGTGATTTATCTGTCATCACCCACCCAGTTCGGCCGATTTAGTTTTAGATGTTTTAAACAAAAAACCTCATTTCAGAAGTGGTCAATTGCTAAGCACATTTCCATTGTGTAACAATATAATATAAAGTAATCTCAGATCCTAAGGTTCAATACAGGGAAAAAAGGATTCGAAAATGTTCAAACATATTCAAAAATGCTCGAATATAAAATATATGTTATTGTGTCATATGAAAAAGAAAATATGTTTCTTCCAATTTGGAATTAAATACTTGAATATTATATAAGTGGTGAAAACGCGAAAATATCTAGTGTGTTTTCAAAATATTTAGGGGGTGCTAAAGCACCCTAGCACCCCCCCTAAATACGTCCTTGCGTGCGAATTCATACCACTCTGCAATTTAATACCACTCTGAAATTTCATCTATCACTGTCAATCATCCACGTTTACTAGCAATAAAAATGAACATTCATTACTGCCACTTTGTTTAATTGTATAGCCCAATGCTGCTATGCTATCATTAATTCATTATCATCACTTTTCCAATGAATGTCAGTTATAATTATTAAAAATCTAATTATCTTAACCACTCTTGACTTCAATATAATGATTGATAATCTTTTAATATCATTTCAGTAGCATATCGTAATACATTTTTAAATAACATCTTTTGTTAATTAGATTTAACGGATTACTCTTAAGAAACAACGATGTATTGTTCCACCCTTTCCATACAGATTAAAAAGATCCTAGTTTGAGGTGAACATCGAGTTTAATGATAGTGTTGACATCAAAAAAATGATATCCGAAATATACAAGGTAGGCACTAGGGATAAATATACGCGCAACAAAGCGAAAATACGAAGTTAAATGTGACCAATGCCATTATTTGGTGTTTGCTAAAAATGACGAAGTCAGTTTGCATCGTGAATCTGCACAGGGTTCCCGAAGAATGTTATAATGCCACAAAAATTACAAAAATCCTTACAGTCGTATTTGCTAAGCTAAATGCTAATTAATAATTTTATGGAAATGCTATATTACTAATTGATTCGATTTGTAGAACTATAGTTATTTGGATCAATCGGCTGCCGACTGAGACCTAATATTTAACCGCTTCCAGTCAGCCTACATTCTCTGAATTTTATTGCTTTTACTACATTTACCATGCTATGAATATGGTTAATATGAAATCAAGTTCATAGGGCGATGTTATATTCATTTATTTCTGTATTTTGTGTCATTTTATACTCAGCATTTTTAATAATATTTAGTCCATTCAAGTGTAAAGGATTAATATACATTGGCATTATTGTAAAAGTGAAATTCTTAAGATTTAAATTCAGTTTTGCATTGCGCTTAAAAAATTAATATGCCTGACAAGAATAATCATTTTCTTTAGTTTGACAAGATCAAGTAGCAAAAGAAAAGTCATAAGAAAGGCACATATAAAATTAGAAACGAGCATCGTTTAAGATTTAAAAGTTAATTTCCAAAGCTTCTAGTATTTTTGAATTTTCCAAGTGTTTACAAAGCTCTTCTTGTTTGTAGTCCATCAGAATTTTCTCTCCACCTTTGCTCACAATGAGGATACCTCCATTTAGCATAGCATTTCCCCAAGCATTATGAGAGGTACCATCTTTTATGGACTGAAATATTTCAATACTCTTATAAAAAACCAGCTAGTCTACTTAACCCAAAAATACTAAGCTAAGCTATATATTATTATCATAAAACGTCAGACATATATTTCTAGTCGTTGTCAAAAATGTTGAAAGTTTTGAAAGTTTTGAAATTTTGAAAGTTTTGATTTATTTACATTATTGCGTTTTATCTAAAACTGCCAATTTGATATAGATAAACATGGTACTCGTTTATTACCCTAAGGATCTACACAGAAAATTTTGACAATTAAAAAATTACAATATTTAATGAAATAGTAATTTCTTGTGCATACTTTCCAATTTTTTCACATCACTTTAAAGTAAATTGAAAGATTTGGAAAATTTAGTGTAAGCACACTAATTTAATTTTTTTATTTTATATTCAAACTTTTTTCCAAAACATTTTCTAAGTTCAAAAGGTCGTTTTTACAAAATTGTTATGAGACATTTAAAGGAAAATCTTTAGGAAAATATTTTTTATTTTAAATGCTTTGAAAATATTTTAAAAATTTGATTTTAGAAAATATACGTAGCGTATATGTGCAAATATTTTTTTAAATAGGCAAATACCTGAAGCTAAAAAATATTAAATAAAAATATTAAATTATTGAATGTAGGATTAGGAGCTAGTTATTTACCTTTTTAACCGAACGATAAACATCTTTGTTCATAAGTGCTTTGGTGATGGAAAAGATATTATATTTTTTGTAGCCAAGGGCTTTGTAAGAAGCTGCATTAGTATCCACAAATACTTCCCCTTCAAAAAAGTTTCCTTCCAAAAATTCTTGGCATCCCAACTCTTCTAAGCCAATTGCAACCATACGAATGTCATGTTTGTTAAGCAAGGGCAAAAGAAGACTAAACTCTTTCGCCGCTTGCCGACAACATATTCATCCGAAACGTCTCAGGAATATTATAACCACTGTACTATCTTCCCACAACGTCTTCAACTCAACAGGCTAAATAACAAAAATAAATCCTTGATATATTTCTACTTTTAATTGTAATTTCATTTCGTGGCGTGACTTAAAATTCTCTAACTCTGAAATGTATCTAGGAAAAATAAAGCTGCCAATAATTACTTTTAATTTTGTTTTAAAAGTATTAATGGCTTAAAGGTTAAACTATTAACAAATTTAGGTTTTGTTAACCAATATATAGTTTTCAAATAATTATGAATTATTCACCTTTAAAGATGGAACATGTTTGATGAGATTTTTCCCCAAAAGGTCCACATTAATTATGTGGTTATCTGAATTCGAAGTGCTGGCCGTAGTCGTCATACTTGTGCCTTCCCAAAAGTGAAACTGAGGCAGAATGAGATAGCAATATATTATACAACGTATCAAGTTGTTGTTGTTATGGATAAAGTAGGAAAGTGCAGGTATGGTAAAGTTGTCCAGAGAAGAGTCAGAATTCTACACATGGTAAATAAACTTGTTTACAGTGTCGCTGATAATCCGTTCTATCCAAGGATCCCCATGTAATTTTGTATAGGTAAAAAATTATTTTTTTGTAGTTTTAAGTTCAAACTATTTTTTAGTCTATACACTGAGAAGGGAATAACAAAGGTACTCATTTTTTACAAAAAACAAAAAGGTACTCTTTTTTACAAAAAACAAAAAGGTACTCTTTTTTACGAAAAACAAAAAGGTACTCCTTTTTACAAAAAACAAAAATGTACTTTCTTTACAAAAAAACAAAAAGGTACTCCTTTGTTACAAATAAACAAAAAGGTACTCCTATTTTACAAATAAACAAAAAGGTACTCCTATTTTACAAATAAACGAAAAGGTACTCCTTTTTTACAAAAAACAAAAATGTATTTCTTTTTTAAAAAGCAATCCTTTTTGCTTTTTTGCATAAAATAAAAGTAAACGAGTCAAAATGCTACATCAAAAAAGGAAAAAATGCAAAAAGGACAGCTTTAAAAAATCTTATTTATAAAAAAGTCAAAAAATTACAATTTTTGTTCCCTTACACTAAAGCTGCTAACCTATTCATCTACAAACTATATAATTGTCAGTTTAATTTATTCACACACGCACTCAGAGCTCGCAACACGCAACAGTCTCAAGTGGGTTTCCTTTGGTTTATACCACTATACAGAGACTTTAGTCTAGACTAATTACTATACTACGAGTTTCTTTAAAACCATAACAGGAGGAAGATTTGTAAAATAGTAAACAATTCTACTAAGATATTGACCACAATATTATGGTAATCAAGAAATTATTACATTGAATTGTACTATGAATTGATGTTTAATTATGCAAATATATAAAATATATTGTTTTGCAGTCCCAACTGTCAACCACTAACTAGTACAATGTCTTATGTACATTGATTAGTAGATTTAGAGGTTACAAATTATTCTTGATGCTGATAAAAATTTATTGAATGAAATCTTGAAACATTCCATACATTTAATCCGACTTGATTTTAAATAAAATTTATATTTTTAATCTTTCCGTTGAAGTTTAGCAAATTAATCTTTTGGAATTCAATATCAACAAAGTATTAACATTGTTTTCTTCTACCTCACAATGAATTATGTAAATGTTTAGATTATTATGACTTATGACTGAATATATTCGATTGTTGTTAATACATCTGGTACAGATATAATATTATCTCACACGGATCTAGGTACTTATAGCATTGTATAATTAAATCTAAAATTCTAAAACGGAGGATAATCGACGTTTAATTTTCATAACCAACATAAAATGGGATAGTTTCGCCTTTTTACCTTGAAATGCCAAGCATATAATTATGGTGACCTAACAATCAATTTAATTGCTTGAAATAGTAATCTACCGACTTCGTATTATTCATTCCTATCATTATGTAATTTATTTTGTTATATACTTATATGTAATGATATTGGGTCATGAGATCCTATGTGACGTCATTTCAGACAAAATTACTCAAGAAAGTAATGTAATCCTTCCTGGCTAAAATATATTTACCCAAGTATCATCCATCAGATTGTGAATAATATCACACTATTGTAATAAAACCTGAACCTTTTGACTTGGACGCATAAATTTCTATTAGGATGCAATGAGAAAAGTACATGGTAAATAAGGTAGAAGTATTCCAGCAAATTCTCAGTTTGTTGGCATCAGTCAAAGTCGAACAAGATTTCCTCCACAGTCTGACTCTGACATGCAACGAATTTCACACAGACAGAAAGAACTATACCAATATGCAATGTTTAAATGATAATTACTACTTTGTTATGTCTCCCTTATAATTGTACGAAACCAATATTATACCACAATTATATCCACAGAGGAAAAATCTGAACGATTTAATCATTATGAGGAAGTTATCTAGTGAAATATAATAACAGATACATTACTCTATCTAATATTATAACGTGTAGATTTGTCTTTGTGCCTAAAGCTGATTTATAGTTGCTGTACATTTGTTTCATGATAATCCACTCCCTTTGTTGGCCGCATTATCCAGCTTGTAAAACAAATTAGGAATTAATGCACTGTAAATAAATTTTAACTAATCTAAATACAAAACTTATTTTCAGTTTTTATTATATCTTGAAAAAAAATTAAATACATATAATAAACATTAAACATTTACGCGTATTATGAATTATAGTATTTCAATGCACATAAAACGATTCTAATAATTTTCTCTTTATTTAAAACAATAACCATATTATAGTTTTATTTATTAAGTATATTATAAGACTGGATACTTTATTGTAAGAAAGTCTCATTACTTTTTTATTTAGGTTTTCTTAACCAAAATGGGATTTTGGCAGCTGAGACAGTTTCAAACTTGGTTTTTGGTCTGATCATTTGTTCCATGTTATTCGTAGATAAGCACTTGTAATGTTTTAAATCGCATCTCGTAGCTACAAAGTGATAAGCAAAATAATATTTTTATTTTCTAAATGGCAATAGTATATTAAATACAAATAACAATAACAATAGGTAAAAATTACCGTGAGGACAACAATGATAACCGTCATCACAGCAAGATCCATTTGGATAGGGACAGCAAACATAGCCACCTTCAAAATCGTCGCAACAAGTTTGACTTTCCTCACAAGAAATCTGAGATCTTGGACAGTACTTGGAGTCAATAGATGAAATTGTAAAGATGATTACTAAAACCATCCTAATACAAAATGACAGAGTTTTTGATACTTTCATCTTGGGTTTGTATTTTGATTATAAATTGAATATTTTAAATTATTAGCATTAAAAAGCTTTTCAATAAAAATTACAAAGGCTTTGCAACCAAATTAATGTCTGCTGTTGAGACGTAAGATAGATATGAGGTTAAAAGTAAACTGTTTCAATTCCAAAACTTAATAACATATAGAGTTTAATAATTCTTATTTGTATATTAAAGATATAAGCAATTGACAAGTTCGTTGACATTTCGTAAGCTATAGACAGGCTGTTAAAAAGTAACCTAATTTTTTTTAAATCATGGCTACTTACAGAAGTGAAAAGTGTTAAACCATCTATTTACATTTATACCCTTTGAAGCAACAATGCAGCATTGATAAATATTTAAAGTGTAAGTAAACCATCTAGTAAGTTACAAATAAAAGTTAAATTTAGTACACGTGGTTAATATATTATCATGTTATAGTTATAATTCATTTTGATGGGACGGATTAAAGTTAGTTTTATTGTAGCTTATGGTCATAATTTAATTATGCCATTGAAAACATACTCACATTTTAATTTGCATAATATATTATACATCAAAGATAATTTATTCAACCCTGTTTGAGCACACAGACACGTTTATCGTTCATGTTGAGATAAAAACCAATTTATACAGAATCACACAAGTTCAAACTGTCTTATATCAGTGGCTCGTTTGAAAAGTAGCTTAATGCATATAAATCTTATAATCTGGAGGTTGACGTTTTGTATAATAATCTATTATATAGTTCGTCTAACTTATTACCATATACTTCCATGGTTTACACTTTGTAGTTCCAATAAGACTACAAGGAGCACATATTTGTTAATGTCTTTATACTTTTTTCCATGCTTGATTGTTCATATAAATATTTGACAGGCAGTCTTAATGGCTATTCAATGCATTGCATATCCACTAAATTGGTTTATTACATAATAGACGCTATAAGGCTATATGTAGGGCATCCAGTCCCGGGAAATCAGTCCCGGGAATTCCCGAGAGTCTCGAGACTTATTTCCCGAGACTGGCTGTATCAGTCTCGGGAAAGTCTCGAAAAATTAAACATTTCATGGAGCAATATTTTTTTATAAAAATTGGGTTTGAAAATTTTTACGTTACAAATTATTTGTATGTGAGCGCGAAAGATATTATTAGTAACTCTTGTTTCTACTCCAAATATTATTTTAATATAATATTTCTGAAACCTTTATTGAATTATTTAATTACGTCTTAACACGTTTCTCCATATAAGTTTATTTACTAAACGAGAGAGCTTTACCGTTCCATCAAATTATACATTTACCTATCCATGCAGTCAATTTCAAATCTTACAGGAAATCTTACTTTTAGCAACCTAAAATGACTCAAAAGCACTTTAAAAATTTAAAATGGACTCCCAAATATCCCATTTCTTTGAAATCGAAATAATACAGACTATCACGTAGGCCATCCCAGGCAATGAAATCTTAGTTGAAATCAACAAATCTAAGAATAAAAGAATAGAATTCTTAAAAGCAAAAGGAATGATCACTCTCTTCTCTATCGCTTTTAATTTAAATATTTAACCATTAGTTCTAGAAGAGCAGAAACATTACATTATTGGCATTTCAACCAGTAATCATGGGGCTTATCCTATCCAAACGACATAACTAATAAACAACTAACACCCGGCGATTAATATAAGTTAGTCGCCGTCGGTTGTAGCGTATTTAGGATGCGCCCAGTCACGGTATACGGTCACGGTTCTTATGTCAATAAGGATATACAACACGCCATCAGAACCAGCTTGATAAGTGATACTTCTTTTTTTAATTTCCGCAATAAATTCAAAGATATGACTTGAAATTCATTGCAGTTAGGGCAAGTTATATTATAATTTAGTTATATTATATTATAAGTTTTTCTGCTGCCATTAAAAAAAATTAAATATTCATCGTTTTTAAATAAAATTTTGGAAATTTTAGTGATATAGGTAGATATGCTTCAGTCTCGGGAATTTCCCGGGAAATTCCCGGGAAGTCTCATTTCCCGGGACTGGCCAAAGCTACCCGAGACTGGATGCCCTAGCTATATGGGAGGCTTTGCAGGCAACACTTGGACCGAAAGGTCATGGCCATGTGTGGTTTCACCTCAGTATAGGCATTCATAAGGGCCCCTACATCTTTGGACACTGATTGTAATTAATTTTATGTAAACCAGTAATTAATTTTGACTTTGCTTGATCACTAATTTATTCTCCTTGGCAACTTAATGCAATGCGTTAATAGTAAATAAATGGATATTGGAACCTGGGACTGGAACTAGGATTTATTCTCGTTACTTGATACTAGTCCATTTTCTATTGCCTAATCTCCGTAAGATCGGAGTATATCTACTGAATATAAAATAATTGAATTGACAATAATGTAGGAGTTATAATCGTAATACCAACTACGCACCCAACCGAGGTGAAAAAAGAACATTTATTGAGACAATAGGCACCCAGCATTGTTAGACCCCTCGTATAGTTAAGCCTTTAGCCTTCCAAACCGTTAGTGAATTTTTCTATAACAATAAATTTATTGGGATCAGTCATGAAAACACAGCAATGATAATTTGATAATGCATCTCATGCCGGGGAGATTAATTTTGAAGAAGATTATCGTAAGATTTCATGATAGTAATGTATATCATGGTATCTAAATAACTTCTTTTCTCGTATATTTTGTCTGGTTCTTATTTCTTTTTATTAGGTATAAATATATATGTGACATATATGGCTAAGTAATCCCATGATATGTACTTCACGATTTTGTAAAACTATTGAGTCATTGTTGGAAAGCAGTTAAAATCTATTTACAATTTTTGAAGGGTTACTTATTAGTTGTATTTTTTTAGCAGTTGTAAAACTTTGTAATAAACTAATTCCTTTGCATTTTGTCCAAACAAAAAATCCGTGTGCAAAAATCCCTCGGAAGGAATCTGATAATTTTCTACAACGTGTGGTAAACTTCGAGCTAGCTTCTCCACATCCTATGAAATGAAAATGAATAAGATGAAGAGGAGCGGTTAAATGGATCTGGAAAGGTAACATTGTGCAGAACTTACACTTGGGTCGTTAAATGCGTCGTTTTTAGACCAAATAAGAGCAACTGGAACAGTAATTGTCCATAATTTATACAAAAGCTGAATAAAAAAAATTATGAATGCATGTTGGATGGAATTTAACGTTAATATTAAAACAGTTTAACGGACCGGTGTTAATTGACCGTAAATTTCAATATTCTTTTCACGATAGTCGTATTGTTCGAATTGATTTGAATTGATGAGTTGAGACATATGGATTACAGTTTTTGAGGAAGTTGGGCACGCATCGACTTGCATTCCGGTTTTAGAATCTGGAGTAGCCTATCATTGATCATCAAAGTGTAACATAATGAAAGAATGCACAATTTGGACCTTTAATACGTTTGTTTTAAAATATTCCGATTTTCACCGAACCCCGTTTAACCCGACAGTCGACAGTAAACCTGAGTTTTATGGGAAACCAGCATGTGTTAAAACAAACCATAATAGAACCGCTTCCTTCAATAGTCGATGCAATTAATTTTCAAAACTTAAAAAACTTGGGTTGAAGTAAGGCAGTGGTTGCACAAATACCTATCAATGTTATTGTTTCAATTAGGTTAGGTCCCTCGAAAGGGGGTCCTAGTGCGCCCTGTGTATTTCATGGCGCGATTTTTAAAATGTGCAACTATTGTCTTCCTTCAACCAAAACTTGCGTACAGAAGTTGAGTCGGATCTGATATTAATTCCAAATAATCCACTAGAGCATGGGGAGCCAGCTCCTCCTGCAGTATTTTGGGCACAAAATACATTGACATAGCTTTTAATGAAACCTGAAAGTTTTGCATCGGGAATAGGACTGTATCCAAATGAGTTTTGGATCATCTACGAAAGAAAATGGAGAAAAACCGTTAAAAATTTATTTCTTAGTTATGATTATGAACAAAGAAATAATGATGGAGATTCAAGAGTGAAAGGAAAACGAACTTCATAAAAAAGTGTAGTAGTCTGAAGATGTGACATTGACATAACAGAAGATTTGGTATTTGACATGAAAGCCATTGGGGATAGAGCTATCATCAATTTGACTTTGTTATTGTATTCGGGATGCAAGGAGGATCCAGCGAAGAAAACTTGATTCCCATTTGAGTAGCCAATGTATTGAAGACTTTCATATCCTGTAGTTCTTAGAATGTAGTCAATGTTAGCATACAAATCTTCTCCCCCCATATCATCCAAACTAAAATAATTGATTAAAAGTTTACAGAATAGATCACTTTTACTGAAATTGATAAATTCTTTTAAAAAACTTTCGTTACTTGAAATTCCAGTATTTATTATCAGATGTTTTCAAGCTAACGTGTTGATTTGAATAACAATTTCCTCTTGAATTAGCTAACCAAACATCATATCTGGTGATTTTAAATCAGGATATCAATAGTTAGATAATAGTGTCAGGTATTTAATTGAAGATATTATGATGTAAAATGACTTGCCCTTCATCAGCCAATATGAATGCTAATAACAAACAACAACCAGTAGCAAATTAGGTTTAAAAGTAGAAATACAAACAAGGAAAATTGGAAAAAGCAAAATTAATACCTAAAGAATTTTCGGGGTTAGATGCTACGAAATGGAATGAACTTTGCCAAAGTCCATGAGTTAAAATAACAGGAGGCCCCGGGCTTTGACTGTTAACTGCTCCTATTGGTTCCTCTGTCTCTGCACTAGCCTCTGCACTACTGGAACTTGTATTATTCTGTAATTTAGGTCCAGGAATCCGATGCAATTCTAATAGGTACCCAGATTTTGTGACTACTGTATGTGTTTCCATTGGATATCCCCGATTCTTGACCAAATCTGGCTAATGGGTGTAAGTGTAATAAATATAACTACAGTTTTAAGTAATTCAAAGCCATATTTAGTGGTTATTTATTTTTGAAACTTTGTTACCGTCCTAGTAAATTTATTTATTTATTTTTGAAACTTTGTTACCGTCCTAGTAAATTTAAACGTTTTATTTGGCGTGCTTAATTTCTGAGCTAAAGTATCAATATTCCCCGCAGCCTCAGCTCTTTCATCATTTTGTAGTGACGATCCTTCTGCTTCAGATGGTGAATTGGTTGAATTGATTGGTAGGACATCGTCTGATGCACTTCCTGATGCCAGATTCAATAAAATGGTACCAACAGTATGATAAATTCCAAAACAGTAATACCTCATTGTTTTAAGTAGCAGCGACCATACTACCGTCAATACTTTAAACTATTTATACAAAATTTGCCAGCTATATGGTATCAGATAGAAAAACCGTAAACTTTTGGTTAGCTAGCCCAAAGTGTACCTTATTTATTTCCATTGGCAGTATTTATTCCTTTCTTACGAGTTACTATTTTTAATTTGAATTTCTATCTACGTCATGCCGTGAATTGCATTGTTAATTCATTTATCGTTTCACGTAATCATAATGCAGAATGCAATAACCTGGCTGGCTTCTGGTACAATAAGCCATTTTTTAGTTTTTATTACGAATTGATTCATTCCATGCATATTACTAAACTAGGAACGTATCCAATAATTTGTTGAAGGAGTTGCACCAAATCGCGCGAAATTTTTTTGTAGTTTTTAAGGCTTTGTTGAAAAAATAAACGCTTTTCTCTAAAAGAGCCGCAACGATGGAGGTCAGGGGGCACTTGTCAACCGCGAAATCATAGAAAAAAAGAATTTTTGCCTTCCAATCCAAAATTTTTTGGCGCCTCGCGCGAAAATGGTATATATCCGCTTATAATTTTTTTGGCGCCTCGCGCAAAAATGGTATATATTTCGCTTATAATTTGTAGGTTCCTCTACCCAAATTTATATCCGGATGCGGCCCATTTATGATTTAGGCGGCACTGCGCTTATTACCTCTCATCCCCTTTAGATACGTGCCTGTTACTAAATCATTTCTAATCACTTTTACTCATATTATGCTATATTTCTTTACAATTGCTATTAACAGACATTTTAATGACTGCAGGGTTAATGTGAAAATGTGCAAAGTACAAAAATATTTAATTTCTACTGCCTTGGGTTGGATTAAAGATTTATAATTATTATTACTTTTCTACTAACTTGCAATTGTCTCGAGGTTGTGCCGTAGAAGAAAATCGAATTAAGGGAATTCAGCTCCAAGATGCTGCATAGCCAGTTCCCCATCACCCAGGTCCAAGTGGGTTAAAAATGGCCTACACTAAATGACTTAGATGACAGGGCAGGAGAAGTTGAATCCTTATGTAGTGTTTGTAAAAGCTTTAAAGTCAGTCAAAAACGTAATATTATACCTGAATGCTATAATGTGGTTGCCAACCCACTTTGGCAGAAAATTCGTTCGACATTCAACGAGAATGATCCAGTTAAAAACTAAATCATTATATCTATTTATATATTTACCTATAATATTAGCTTAGAAGAAATTTTTAAGTGTCGACTCTATAAGTTATGTAAAAGATCAATAATATTTTTTAAGCTTTATTACTCGGATGCAAAACTCGATCAATATGGATTTAATTATTTTTCTGACGCCTAGCAATATGAACTGTGACTTAGGTACCATTACTCATGACAAAAATTAGGTATAGCCTGTTTAGAATTGGAATATAAATGTTGAGTCTCAATTTATATTCATTTTGTGTAGTGACTTTGTTAATGACTACCTTGACCGGATTGTTATAATATTGTAAAAATACCACATAATTTCATTGAATAAATTATGAACTCCACTGTATTAAAACACTGAGTTGAGACATCACAAGTATATCATTAGTAGCTTTATTATTGAAATCAAAGAACGTTTAAACTATAAAATGTCCCCTGAATAATTGGTTGAAGTAAGGCACAAGGTTGCAGAATTATCTTTCAGTGTTATTGTTTTAATTAGGTTAGGTCCCTCGGTCCTGGTATGCCCTGTGTATTTCATGGCGCGATTTTTAAAATGTGCAACAACTGTCTTACTTCAACCAATTGACAATAAAATGGCTTGGTAGACACAATTGAGTGTTAACTGTGATTAACGAGGTAAACACGGTTCAACGCTGTCTTTAATATGGTGAGAAAAGAATTCCATGTTAAGAAAGGTGGAGGGACCGAGAAACATTGCTCTTGTAGTGTGGTCCAAAATTTCCCATCTTGTCAATGGATGCAGCATGATTGTAAGATTCCCATGATTTTTCATGAAGAATGACAATGCAGGAGAAATGGACGTTTTGTTGCAGCATGTCTCGTGGCTCCCAACGGGGTGAGGTCCTACAGGGCCCATACTCACCTCGGACACCAGACAATTAGCAAGATTCCCATTTTCAATCTGTTCTTGAATGCCAACCCTTACAATATATTGAAAAAGGAATTGAATTAAATAATGAAATCATGCAAACATGATAATCAAGTCTTAAGCTAGGTTTTGAGTGTCCCTTTCCTTTTTCCTTCACGCGGGAAAAGGACCGTTCAGTTATTCATTCTGCCTAAAATTCTAAATCTCCTCACCTGGGGCAACAGCAATGTTTTATTTATGAATGCTCCTTAGCACGTGAAGTGAAAAGAAAGTGACACTTAAAACCTAGCTGTAGACTATATTATATTCAAAAGTGCAAATTTTAAAAAACAATTCGGGTTGATGTTTTCAAAATTAAAATGATACCTTAGTGCCAGTGCTTCTTGAGTACTACTCTGTGTATTTTGAAAGAAATACGTGTGGAAATGGTAGCCGAGGATTTCATCAGTGTCGTATTTTGAATTTTCTTCGCCATTTGTAGCGAACACAAACAGCAGAGTTAACGAAAACAATGTGAGTAGCATTTTCTACAGATTGATATTTACCTGCAGACGCTGTAGACAATTTTATAAAACAAAATACGACTTGATGTCTTGCAATCAAAACTCAGGAACTACTTTAACGTTTTCTCGCAGTATTGTAGTTTGAAATGACATACACAGCAAATTAAATCGACGTTTATATTGACTGTCTAAGAATTAAGTTCAAGTTCATATTTCACTGACATGAATACTAATTCTGAATAATTACACCTTATCTATTTTTCCTCCACAAATGCAAAGATGCTTTTGTGAAGTTATTTGTTAATGAAACTTGAAGTGGAATTATTAAATTATATCTCGCAATCACAATATCGATAAGATGGAAATAATATTAATGAATCTCGATGGGAAAAAACTATTCATGAATACCAATATTTAGTATTGTACTATTAATTCAGTTGAAATGGTTTTTCCAAAAGAGATAATTGATGATGAAAATAAAAATACATGTAAACAAAATAAATAAAGAATGCCTGTCTAGGTTGAAGTAAGGCAGTGGTTGCACAAATAACTATCAATTTTATTGTTTTTATTAGGTTAAGGTCCCTCGAAAGCGGGTCGTGGTATTTCATTTTATTTCACGGCGCGATTTTTAAAATTTGAAACCTCTGCCTTACTTTAACCCTTGTTTGTTGCCATCGTGGCAGCTCTTCTTTTCTGGATGGTAATTTTAATGATATCCTTGAACCAACGACTAAATTTTGTGTCAATGATTCTTTACTTACTTCATTATTTACCTAAATGCTTCATAATAAATAAAACTAATGCGGACTTGCATTTACATATATAACACGTTCTTTCACATTATTATCTTTAAAAATCATGAACATATTAGTTTCATATCAGTCTTACCTCGAGTATATATCATCAAGGTTACGCTTATTGCGTTTTATATTCCAGCTATAGATTTTACATTACACTTTCTAAATTCACTTCAAAATGACTGAAGGACACAAATTCTGTTCCCTGAATTTATCATGACTCCCCTAATAATCACAAGAGTCTTGAAACCATGTTCTTATTCTTATTCTGTTAAAAAAACTCTCGAGAAACAAGAAAGAGTATTCAGACATCGTTTAGGTTTATTATATGCACATGTATAAATTTTTCATGGCATCACATCTTTAGTTTTAAGATGGATATTGCACATTTATTTTCATCTCTGACAATTTTACTGTAATAAATTCTCATCAAAAAGATATTAAATATTAATATGCCCATTTTCTATGGGAATTTTTCAAATTGACTTTGATAAAGAGTTTTACTGTAAAAGCTGTAAGCAATACAAGCTCTAACGTTAATAGAGGCAGGAAATAAACTAAAAATTGGAATGGCATTCTGCCAAAAGAGTTATTAAATTCCCAACCTTATTCCTCGGCTTTGAATGTTTAATAAAGTTTTCATTCCTTAGTATTTCCCTGCTGCAGGTCACTGAAATGTTTTATTTGCATCGATCTTTCTTTATTATCATGGCATAAAACTTTTTTCCGACGGAGGATTGAGTAAAATGCAGCGCAAAAACTTTTAGCACATTCTCTCATTGTGCCAATTGTGCACTTGATTAGATTAAATCAAGGCGTTGACTCATCCATAATGAATTTATCTAGCATTTCGGTTAACTTTTGTTTCTCGAGGGTCCCATTGTCATTTCTTCGACAAAATGCAACTTTATACGGCGGAAACAATAGAGAAAAGGTCGTAGAGCAATAAACTTTGTCTTCCTGTTTCGCATACAGAAGAGGAGAGTATTGATCTTTTCCGTCCGTACAATACTCGGGAATCCGAATTCCCATCCCGTACAGACTACTACCGGGTATTACCTCACAGCTTGATTCCAGGCAAACGGGCCTGGCAAAAATCTGTTATAAACCCACATTCTGCAACCGCATTGCGAAATCAATAATCTCAGAACGAGTTCGTGAGCTCAGTCACAACAAAAAGACACGAGAGCAATCAAGATTCTCGTTTTCCTGTCTCGAATCTTGATCAGAAAGTAAATTAGTTTTACCAATGTTGTGGATTAGTTTTTATCGACTGCTGCTCGCCTTATATTATTGCCATACGGAACTGTTATGTTAAGTCTGTTCAGGTTTACAGTAGAAATGGGAACAACTGTCGAAGTGTTATTTAATAAGACGAACAAGTCTTTCTCGGCTGGAGATGTGGTCTTAGGACTTGTAGTCGTTGAATCCGACAAAGAAGCTAATCTTCGCCTAATCAAAGGTTATTGTTCTTTTTCTCATTTTTGTTATCTACGCAGTAATATTTTTATTATCTCTAAAATCATCCTGAGATAAAAGCAAAGAGGGAGGAGCCATAAGCGTCTCTATTTATCCATTTGTGAAACAAAGGAAAGCTTTTCATCGTCCGTTTGTAATTGCAATTCTTTTTTTACAGCTTTAAGGGTCCGCTGCAAAGGGATATCAACTATTGACTTAAAACTTGGAAAAGACACAGAGGATAATCCAAATCCTTCTGCTAGTATTGTTTATTTTATTAACGAAGACGCTAAACTCTACACAGGTAAACACAATTTTAATTTAATTGTAAAAAATTAAAAACACACTAGCAAATCAATAATAATTTTTAGGGCTAGTGAATTAAGAAATAGAAATTAAAATAAATGTGAATTATTTATTTGCGTTATATTTTTTAAGTAATTTAATTGCAAAATATTTTATGTAAATAGATCGACTGGTGAAAACCACTTATAACAATGACAAAGGCCTACAAAGGATAAAATATGAATATCCATTTCGCTACGAATTGGCGAAAAATATACCCTCATCATTTAAGACGACTTATGGTCGAATGGAGTACAGTTTAAAAGCGACCTTGCCCTCTGGAGTAGCGAAAACATACTTTGAGGGACGCGGAACGTTTTCTGTAGTTGGAAATTGTGATTTGAACAAAATTCCAGAAGCAATCAAACCAGTCGAATTAAAAGAGGAAGCCAAAATCGGTTTTCTTTGGTTTGATAGCGGAGCTGTTAGTTTTCACATCAGTCTTCCCAAGAGGGGTTATGCCATTGGAGAGAAAATTCGCTTAAACCAGGAAATTGTCAACGGCTGCTCTGCTGATCTCACTGGGCAAACTACTCTCGTTCAGAAAATTCAGTATGACCTCAAATCTTTTATTAGACTGGAGAAAGAAAACAAGATTCAAGTTTTTGGGCGGGAGATTCCCGCCGGAGTAACTGATATCTGCAACGAGGACGTTTTCGAGGTGCCAATAGTTCCTGTGTCATCTGATATTAAACTGAAAGAGGATTTCAAAACTGTAAAAATCAGTTATGCCCTGAAGGTAATATCTATATTTAATTACACAAAGAACTCCATTACTGCTGTTGTGTGGCAGTGTATATTTTACAATCTAAATGTATAATACTTTATTCACAGTACGAAATCCACAACAATCGGATTGGACATTCGACGGCCTTTAAAGGAGAAATTCCAATCTTTATCGGTTCTACCCCAATTTCAAATAATAAATAATATAGGAGGTAATGTATTTTAATTTAATTTTTTTAGTTGTTAAGGGTGTTTAGTAGCGGAGTAACTTGAGCATACACGTTGGGTGTATTAATTAAGATTAAAGTTTAGCCAGTATTTATTTACCAAAAGTCTTCAAAATTTCCAAAAAGTGACGGAAGGTGAAAATCTCTCTCCTGTTTGAAATTTCTAATAAGTTTTGAATTATGGCGGGAAATCATGTTTTCCCGCTAACACCATAATTCAAACCACATTAATTTTTTTAATATTTCGGAGCCACAAGTTCCAGTTATTCTCCTTCCGCCACTTTTTGAAAATTTTTGAAGACTTTTGGTAAATAAATACAGGCCCCATTCTAATCCTAATTAATACACACAAAGTGTATGCTCAAGTTTCCCTGCTATGAACCACCCTTAAGGATGGCGAAAGAACAAATACAATTAAATTGATTTTCTGCTTCAAATGGCTTCAAAAACTAAACAATTTAATTGACCATAGTTGTGTCAAAGATTAAAATATGATTGAAATCTCAATATAAAAAATACTAATTTCAGGATGTTTTGAAAAAATTGAGAAAAGTTGACGTATAATTTTTTCAGTGGTTGAAGTGGATTTTTCCAATAGCGTCAATGTTTAAGCCTTGTTTCAGATTCAAACAAAAAAATCTAAGTCGGATGCACAGTTTGAGAATTATCTAGTAAAAACTGAAAAAATTAATCTTCCGCTAGAATTAATGTACTCGACCTTTTTAGTTTTTGCATATTGCATACTTGCCAATCTTAACTATATATAGAAAGTCTATTAAATTGCAAACATCTTTAACCCTATATCTATTACGACTTTTACGACATATAAATAATTAAAATCTCGTTCATGCACGTTTCCTGTCATATATTGAGTTTTTAAACGTCGGTACGAACGCAGATGCAATCAAGAAGGTACAAGAGTCGAGAAAGACATCAAAGTCTGGTAATTTTTGTATCTATATCTAAAGGCACAATCGAGCAATATCAGAACTGCACATTTACAATCACCATAAATGTTTACTAATGCATTTACGAATAGTATTTAAAATAATTGGAAAGTACTGTTTACATTTATTTACTATTTAAAATCATGTACCTGGACGACTTACTGTATTCGATTTTTAATAGTGTTCAAACAAAATTCTCAAGGAAAAATAAAATTACTTACTTCTCTTCTTATTGGTATTTTGCTCATAATAAAATGTACTTGTAATTAATATAAATAGTATTTGTTATCTATTCTATCTTCTCTAACTGTCTTCTCAAATTGTACTAAGTGTTTGAAAAATGAATAAAAAATAATTCTATTCATATTCCTAGAGAAAGCAACTTTCACCAATTACTGTAGTTAATTAAATAGTTGCAAATAATAAAAAACGTTCTACTACTTACTTAGTTTTAGTTATGTTATGTTATGTTATGTTAACACGTATTTTTAATTTCAATGTTCTCAATTCTCAACATCTCACGGCATGTAGTAGTATAATAAATGAAATACAACATTGAAAATAACGCTTTCATAAATATTGGTGGAAATTCGAAGAAAAATTTTTTAAAGACATAAAATGGTGTTTATGCACTTGGAAACAGATGGGTTATAAAAAAAATGACGGTATAAACAACGATTGAAGTCTGCAGAAAAATTTGTCTTTATTTATGGCGAACAAATTGGCAAATCCTTAATTGTAAATGGATTTCATTGGAAAAGAACAATGACGGTGAATGGAAGATGGTCAACGTTCCAAGTTTTTGGTATAATAAATCCAAATCATAGCTCACATTTCTCGGTATGTTTTTGTTTAGAAATATTTTCATTTTCTAGAATTGGAAGCTCTTGCCAGAAATTATACCTAGGTTCAATGGATGGATGTTGGGTAACAAAACTCGTACTTTTGTCGATTAGTAACCATCGCGGCACAGCAGTTTTATTTAAATCTAACGGAACCCACTCTTCACCCCCCCCAAAGATCAGTAGGCTTCCTAAAGAGATTATATTCTTAGTAAATTTTTTGTAAATATTCCCTGAAATTAAATTATTGAAATTTTGCTTAATTTACCCAGTTTTAGAGAATGAGGCCCAAAGATTTAAGAACTTTTCGGAAAATGAGTAAAACGGAGATTCTGGTCCAATAGTTGGCAATGGTATAAGTCCTACGACACTGAACTGATATTGAATCTCGTCAAAGTGTGTCGGTTTCTTTGCATCTGAAAATAGTAAATATAGTAAAGTCAAAGTAATATCTCATTAGTGAGAAAAAACTTTGAAAGTTGTTATCTAATAATTTAACGTTTAATTCTAATTTAATTTTTAGCCTTAGACCTTTAAATCTTTTACGAAGCATTTAATTGTAAAATTATGTTCCAACAGATTTTAATTTCGTTGTGAAAAACAACTTTTTCTTAGGCTATTGACCTACCTGGGTCTTCACTCGGAATTTGAACCAAGTCTGTGAAAGATGAATTTCCCCTGAAGGTAAAATTGTACAAGTATGTCGGAGCATATTGAGAATACATGGAAGCCAATAATATTGTTGGATGGAGAGCCCAGCGATCTGTGATGAGATTTTCTAATGCTTCTGCAGTTTCATTACTGACTTTTTCATTATTAAAATAGAATTTCTTAATTTCATTAGAAATGACGCAAGTGTCTTTAGCTTTGTCTTCATACTTGAACATTTTTGGTGCTACATGTCCCCATTCTTCGTTGAATCGTTTACTAATTTTCAGGTTGTGTAAAATCACTGTAATCAACATAATTAGTAAGGAATTTCTGTAATAAAAATGACCATAGTATGTGGATGCATTTAGTTTGGTAAATCATTTAGGAAAAGCCACGGTTGAAGTAAGGCAGTGGTTGCAACAATACTTATCAATTCTATTAGCTAGGTCCCTCGAAATCAAGTCCTTGTACAATTGTACGCCCTGTATATTTCGGGCGAGATTTTTAAAATGTGCAACTACTGCCTTACTTCAACTAAAACTACAAATTGTTGAGAGAATACTAACGACGATTTTGTTTCCATACTCACTTCCTGAATTAATTAACCCTTCTGCATCGTTGAGGCCAATAATATAGGGAACAGCATTAAAATTTCCATTCTTGAGGATTTCATATGGACGTTGAGGTAGAAACTTCTTGATCTTCGAGTCGTGCGAATAAGTCTCCACTGAAGGGAAAAATTGAGATGTGTACATGGGATCCGTAGGAGTTTCTTCTATCTAAAAAATTCAATCTTTTACTAGACTGATTAAATAATTCAGGGATTGAAATGTTTTTTGCTGACCATAAAGGAACATCTGATATTGGCCATCAAATATTCAGGAGAGATTTTTCGAAGGCATTCCACCATGTATTTTAAATTATTCGTGGGACAATCTACTGAGTGGGCTAACTTTTTTGCTTGTTTTACTGGATTTTCTTCAAGTAAGATTGGGCCCAAAGCAGATCCACTCTGGGATATTGCGTAGGCAAATAAATCTAAATAATTATTTCAATTATCATCTTATAACCATTTAGTGTTTATGTAAACTCATTATTTGATGAAGTACCTTTGGCTAGTGGAGAAAGTGTGAGGAGAGAGACGGCACTACCTCCCGCGCTTTCACCGAAAATTGTAACTTTGGAAGGGTCACCCCCAAACACTTCTATGTTCTCTTTTATCCATTTTAGAGCTAGCACTAGATCTTTCATCCCAACATTGCCTCCTGCCTCTTCAATTCCTGCGTTTAAAAAACCTAAAAAAGAAATTTAAAATACTATTCATTTCATTTGTTAAGGTACGTAATTTAACAGAAATGGCGGAATCCAAATTATTCACCAGAAGTATTAACAGCATCATTGATCATTTGATCAGTATTAACTTTAATTTATTTACCGAATGGTCCTAGACGATAATTCACAGTTACAAAGACAACGTCATGATCGATTATATACTTGGGTCCGTATTGTGAGCCACTTCCCATGAAATATCCTCCTCCGTGAATAAATACCATTACGGCAAATTTTTTATCCGGATTTAGCTATAATTTATTTTAGAATTTTTACATTTTGTGTAGTTAACATTTCGTGTTTATACATAGAGGTATTTTGAATCCGGTATGCTTAATCTTAACAATTTGTAATTTTTATAAATATAGTATTTGGCTTTAAGATTAAAATTTATATTGCAACATACCTTTGTGGAATAAACATTAAGGGAAAGACAGTTTTCATCGCCGAAGGTTTTGTTTGTGACAAAAGATACTTGAATACATTGAGAGCCGAATTCTGTTGCTTTTCTTACACCCTCCCATTTTTCTGCTTCTTCTGGAGGCTAAAAAATAAATGAATTATTATAGGGAAAATAATTCTTACTTTTTACGCTTGTAAGAAAGTCGAATACAATTCAAAAGGACATAAACTGATACATTTTGTACTTACTTGAAAACGAACGGGTACTTTACCATAAGGTATGCCCAGGAATTCATAGAAAACATTACCGTTTCTTGATTTTGATAATTTCCCTTCTAATAAACCTTGCTTCGTCTGTACGATATTACCACTTTCAGGAACTATAGAATTATTTTCAGCTTCAATTGAATGAATTCCTAAGGAGGTTAACAGTAGTATATATATCAAAAGTGGAATTGAAGATTTTTGTCTTATTATCCTTAAGCTTTTAAATTTTTCAATTAGCAAGAGGCTTTTGGTATATTTTAATTCTGTCACTCGTACGCAGTTGACCGTGGAATAGAATTTTGCAGAGCTTAAAGTTGAAGGATATCCTCGACATTCAATTGAAGCTCATGCAGTGTAATTCAATCTTCAATGTAATAATATGACATTATCAAAGTTGACTTAGCTATAAAGTACAGACACACTAAAAAGCACTCCCATCCATGTAACCCCTGTACAGGGTAGCGAAAAATACAGTTGTTTGATTAGGTTAGATTTTCAGTCACCCTGTATAGGGGGAGGGAGGTGCAGGGTGCTTTTAATGTCACTGCTATAAATGTGATGCTGCAATAAAGCTGAGATATTAAGATCTTGAAAAATGCTGAAGCACAAAATGCGTCGGCATTGATAGCGTGTATTGCTGCAAGGCTTATCTAAAGAAGTATTACGCTATTCTATAAATAGCTGGACCTAATTATCATGCACTACGCGTAGTATTGATAATTTTGTCACGTTGGCAATAAATATTAGAGCTTTGATTGTATGAATTGTACAATACTTTTTTCTTTTCCCTATTGTAATATAAAGTTATTTATATTGTTACATAAAAAATAATTCACATGCAATACAGAAAGTCATGTGCACATCTCCCAATTGATGTGTAGGTTACAAACATGCAAGATTATACCGAAGTATAAAAAAGTGTGCTTTATTATTATTGGTAGTTGTTTTTATCATCCTAGCCATTTATACCTTCACTGCGTATTTATTTATACTGTCGTACGGAAAAGACTCCTCTGTGGGTGATGCGCTCGCTAGGTAAAGCCACGGGTCAACCAGGAGAGGTATTCTCCGAATGTTCTTCTTTCGGTCAGGTCAGTGTCAGTCACGTCCCGAAGATGCCAATAATGCCAAGATGCCAATAACTCAACCCAAGCCAAGACCTCGTTTCTCTGTCCCACAACCTCTTTATTGGCTCTAGACTCGCACCTTCTCTCCTCCGCTTCCAACTTAGTTCTCCCGACTCTTTTTACAAGTCTGCTGAGAGTCATCCAATGGCTTCACTCACTAGTGCAGCCATTGGCTGGCTCACGGCAGCCCCGCGTTTACATAATTGTCGGCGGTTTACATATC
Source organism: Tomocerus qinae (assembly GCA_020055645.1). Classification (NCBI taxonomy): domain Eukaryota; kingdom Metazoa; phylum Arthropoda; class Collembola; order Entomobryomorpha; family Tomoceridae; genus Tomocerus; species Tomocerus qinae. Next base: position 129,294,276 of record CM034546.1, read on the forward strand.
TCTATGACTAATCTTACTATACCCCGACAATACAAGTAAAGTCCCCGGCCAAAGGATATTATATTTTATCTTTTTGTCAAGGCCAGTTTTTTTATTTGTTTGATGGAGCACTTTGTTTTCCAAAGTGACAAGACTTAAGACCGCTGCACTGGTGCACTATTTTACCTTGCCTTTAAACTCACAATATCAAACACTTATTTTATTACACATTTTTAAATATTTGGGAGACTGATGAATTATCTATACATTCACTAAATGACCATTAATGTTGAAAATATGCCGTAGAACCTGAAAACGTTAAAAATTGAAATGGATGCTATAAAATGTGAGTGGAAACGGCATAAGAATAATTTCTATGTGGCTGGAAAATGAAAGATGCTGAGCTGATGGATAATGTGTGACATCTAATCAGAAATAAATCATCTAATCTTATCAGTATACTATACGAAACGAAGTCATACTTATAAAAATTAAAAAATTCAACTTAAAACTAGATCAAATAACATTGCAAAGGAGTATATAACTCTGGTGGGTATAATTCCGAGACAATAACATAAACCAAATTAATTCTATCCAGTAACATTTTTCAACTAACAACTAAATACTACATACAAATAAGTCAATAAAATAAAAGGTATAATAATATTTATGCGGGGGGAAGGGCGGGTTTACAAGAAGTGTAGATGGTGGGCGAGAGCGCGGTGTGCGTGTTTTCCGAGGGAGAGTCCAGTCAAGAAAGCGAGCTTGTGTGCGTATTGACAAGGAGCAGGGACGGCGACAGTGCCGGACCAGTTGAAGTAGAGATGGCACATTTTGTACGAGATAATCTGGATCCGATCCGGAGAGAGGCCTTGGTTGTCGTACAGAACGTTGAATGACGTCGGACTCACCGTCCCTTGCCGAGCTGTCTGCGACACCAGAAAAAAGTCGTACCTGCATCAACAACAGAAAAACAAGAAATTAGAGTCAATTCACGTCATGGACAAAAGATAAAAGGGAGCTGGATGTATTTACATGGAAAGAAATATTTTAGATAGAGATTGCTGGATACATTTACATTGAAAGTAATATTAAATTAAATACCTTTCTGGCAAAGTGACGACGTCGTCAACGACGGTGCCTGGTGGAGGATTCTCCGGTCCTTTAGTCCCAAATCCTTTGGTGAACAGACGAGTGTTGATCTTCTTGGTCACCACGATAAACGTCAGCTTAGGAATCTCTTTTCCTTCAACCGCGTACAACTCACGCAACGCTGCCTATTTAAATACAATTTAATTAATTAATTATCTCTTTTATGATTATAGTTAACGAATTGTGAATAAATTAAGACCAACCTGAACTTGCTGCACTTCCAACTCTCTGACATAGCCCAATTGACCTTCACCCACTCCATCGCGGAATAGGATGATTCTGTCGGGCATTAATCCGTTCTTCATCTTGTAGGCATTGCAGCATTCTATGCAAGAAAGTTAATTAATTAATTAAAAGGTACTAGATTTAATTAGAGCAATTGAAATATTACTTTTGATGTCGAGGTTGAGGTTCTTGGAGAGTTCTTCGTTGGAGGTGTGGTTGGAGGTGACGGAGAAGTAGGATGCGAGGGAGGCGGAAGTCGTGCAGACCGTAGCCCCAATGCTGAAGCCAGAGCCTTTCGCGCCGCTGTAGACATCAAATCCAACGACCATTAAGTTCTTGAGAGGCAACTTGATGGACCACGGCTCCCCGCCCAACTTCGTACACATCTGAATTGTCATCTTCGTCGCGATCGACATCAGACCCTTCGACACCGCGTTCTTCGCCAACATGCACTGCGACGGAACTAAATTAACAAACACTAATTAGATCACTTCTATTAAATCATGATTATTTTAATTAACTAATCACTTACTGCCCATGTCGACGCTGAGGCGTTTCTTGACAGACGAGTACAGGTCCAGTTTGTTGTTCGGCAGAATCACGAACAGCATTTGGAAGTCCTTCCCACTTTGTTCAGCATTATCGATAGCTTTCAGGTAAGTCGGGATTCGAGTGTCATTCAGCTTCACTCTGCATATCATTAATTAAAATATAATTAAAAAAATAAATTAAAGTGTATGCAAATAAATAGATAGATTTACATGTCTAAAGGCTGGCGAATTTGGAAATTGAGAGGTCCAGAGACTTTCATCATAGTGCGGACCAAGTTGTCGACTGCCGATGCATCTCTTTGAGGGACGATGATTATCCATTGGTCCAAGTTGACAGCGTTCAGGAGTTTCTTGGCTGGTGAATAAAATAAAATATTTTTTATTATATTAATTATTACTTAAGTATTTTTAATTAAATTAAATCTAAAATAACTTACATCGAAAAGCCATGGTCCAGTCTGCTTTGTCGTTGGCTTGTTCATTGGTTCCGTCGGCGAAAAGTATAGACTCTCGAGGGAGAGTGCGACCTGGACAATCAACCAAGTTTTGGTCGAAACCGATTTCCCACTGCATAATATCCTCCATGACCTGATAATGATAATATAAATTAATATAATAATTAAATGTAATAATTAAATACAAATGTAATAATTAAATATAATTAATTAATTAATGATAATTACTTTAGGCGTGGAGGTGAGTCTTTGGATGAAGGCGGTAATGGCGTGTGTCTTTTTGTTGGGTGGCATGTGGAGGGAGATGTTGTGCGAGGTCCTTCATGAGGGAGAAGTTGGCTCTCATTTGGTCGGTGAGTCCGGTGAGTTGGCAGAGTTCGGGGATGAGAAGAATGTTGTTGGTGTGGCCACGATGCATTTCTTTTTTGGAGGGGCGGGAGAGGAGCAGCGGTTGTTGCATGTCCGAGATGTCGATATTGTAACGATTTTTGTAGTAGGCAGCATAGGTGATTGCTTTTCCTCCTTGCTCGAAAGTCGTCAGTGGATTGGCCTTGAAGTCGATGTCGTCCACCCGGTACGTCTTCCTGTTGTAGTAAGTCATCACGATCGCCCCTTTCAGCTCCGTCTCCACCGCCTCTTCGAAATTCCTCGCCGACCCTTTCAGACTCTTCACCATCGTCAGCACGTTGCCCAGCCGAAGTACTTTGTGGGTCAACTCCACGCACAGAAGAACGTCCCTCTCGTGCATACGCATTGACGTCACGTAACCTGATTTAATATAATTTATAATTATTTAATTTATTCACTTATAATTAACTATTTAATTGAGAGAAATATATTATAATTAAATTACCTGGCCAGAGTTGGAGACGGTTTTGGTTGACGGTGATGGCGGAGTGTCTGTCGTAGAAATTCCGCCCCATCTCTTCCAGCTCCATTCCGTACAGACATTTTCTGACGACGATGTTGTAGAACTGCGTGTAGACAGGGTCCGAGGGAAGGACTTTTCCGACCAGCTTCAGCCTGATGACAACTTCGGTCTCGTCCTTCTTGTTGATGCATGGCAGGGTGACGACCTCCTCTTCACTCAGGGGCGATGATTTGTAGAGCAGAGTTCCATCGAAGATGTGCGCTCCAATCACAGCTCGCTGTCCACGGACAATCGCCTTCCGAACTTCCAGCAGGTCTTCTTGCGGGCTGAAGTCCACGCGGTATTGATAAAGAGCCCAATCCGCAGGGCATCTCAACCGAAAGTAGTTTGACACAAGCCCGATCTTCGTCCCAGAAGTCCCCTGCTTAGTCACCAAATCCTCCGGTCGTGTCACCGTCGACTCCAAAAAGACATTCGGTCCCAAAAGTCGGTTCCCACGATGAGCACCGCGATTTCCCACCGCCTCCGGGTCGCTCAACTTCTCCTGCAACAACGATGACTGCGGAGAACTCGTAGATGACGACGACGAAGAAATATCCTCCGATTTTTTTCTGCAAAATGCAATCGGAAAAATTAGTAATCGATTTTCAATTAGCAAGTAATAGAACCTTTTTATTGAATATAATAGTTAATTTTCGAAAAAAGTAATGTCAAAAATTAATTGATGTGATTAAAAATGACTTACGATTGGACGGAGATGTTCAAGCGGCCGATGCCTGTCTCGGGAGTTTCATAATAGTCACCCGAGCGTCTAGGAGGAGATCCAGTTCTGGGGTAGTCAGCTCGTATTCGACCTCGGGCTCGTCCTCTTCCCATCGGTTCAGGTGTCGGAGGAGGGTAGCTCATCTTGGAGTGGAGGAGAACTTCGGTACAGAATCCAAAATGGAAGAGAATTTCGGTCAGATCAGAGTTGAGTGAAGGAGAGTGGCAGCAGGTCCAGGACAGTTTTCTTGAGGTCCGTTTTCTCTGAAGATCGGCAGAATTGTGACTCTCCAGGCTCACCAACCTCCCTTTTTATACGATTTTCCAGAACAAAGAATCTCACATCTTTTCCATTGTAAGACATGGAGAACAAATAGAGTCGGGCACCGAATGCTGGAATTTTCTTGTTGGCAATCAGGTGATATATTATACCATATTCCTGTACCATGCAGTCTCTCCATGTTACTCAAATAGGAGACAAAGAAGAATGAAGAGTATGAACATAATATAATATATGTAAATATGTAAATTAGGATAAACGATATTCAAATTGAAATGGATAATTACCTTGAATAAGGATGAAAATATTCAAATGAGGACGAATAAGGATGAAAATATTCAAATGAGGACGAATAAGGATGAAAATATTCAAATGAGGACGAATAAGGATGAAAATATTCAAATGAGGACGAATAAGGATAATATTCAAATGAGGATGAATAAGGATAATATTCAAATGAGGATGAATAAGGATAATATTCAAATGAGGATGAATAAGAAAAATATTTAAATGAAGATAAATAATAATCAAATTTTGACGAACTATTGTAAAGTGGGATGAATAATATTCAAATTAGGAATGCCAATATTCAAATTAAAATGGATGATGAGCCTAATGAGGGTGAATAATATTCAAATGAGGATTAAAATGTAAATTATGCAAATATATTCAAAATTGAGAATTAACATAAAATGGCAGTGTAAGGAGGAGATGGGGGAACATGACTAAAACAAAGGAATTCGGAGAGTATTTAAGGCACCAACTTGAGAGCCTTAAAATCAGTCTTAAGCTGAACTCTCTGAAGGATGGAGCCAAGACTAAAAGTCTACCCAGTGGACTCTAAACTACTCTCCGATTTTATTTTGTCTACCCAGTGGACTCTAAACTATTCCCCGATTATTTTCAGTCTATCCAGTGGACTCTAAACTATTCCCCGATTTTCTTAAGTCTACCCAGTGGACTCTAAACTATTCCCCGATTTTCTTAAGTCTACCCAGTGGACTCTAAACTATTCCCCGATTTTCTTAAGTCTACCCAGTGGACTCTAAACTATTCCCCGGTTTTCTTAAGTCCATTCATTTGACTCTAAACTATTCCCCGATTATCTCCAAGTCTATCAATTGGACTTCAAACTATTCCCCGGTTTTCTTAAGTCTACTCAGTGGACTCTAAACTATTCCCCGATTATTTTCAGTCTATTCAATGGACGCTTAACTGTACTCCGTTTTTTGAAAATCATTCCAAGGACTCTAAAACATTCTCCGATCTTCGAAAATCTATAGCCAGTGAACTCTAAAGTAATCTGCCTTCCCACAATGTTAAGAATTTAGACCGTATTAGCTGTATTACAGTAAATCATAAAACGTGACTAAGATCGACCATATAAAATGTGTTTGTGTAATATACAATGTGATATACCATTGCAATAGGTTATATAAATACAAATTATATTTGTGAGGCTACTAAATGTTAAAATGAAATGCATAGGAAGGCTTCTATAGTTCATAAGTTTTTATTGCACGAATACAGTGCCTGTATACGCACTCATTTCTTCCCAACGATCCTAAACTGCTGGTATTGTGCTTGTAATTTATTTTTTACAATGTACGTATTAGGATTTTTTCCATATGGGACGGGTGAAAATTTGGAGCATTTTTCTCCTACCGTCTTTAGTATTTTCTTCTTTTCCTCCTCAGGAAGTTCTTTGAATTCTTTTTTGCTAAAATGATGTAAGAAGGGTTCAGTGCAGGAGAACATTTGTTGAGCCTGCTCATCGTTATCGTAGACCCAATCCTTTTCAAGAAACTGGATATTCACTTCTGAAAGTCCTGAGTTTTTGAAATACAAGTCCCAATTTTTGGTTTGGCTGTCGTTACTTTCAAAATGGAAATATTTGGAAATTTCTTTCGCATCTTCCGGACTTTCAAATTCAGTCACATCCCGAAGCAAAGTTGTATTAACGTAGCAACGTCCACCTGGTTTTAACAGTCTAGCAATTGTTTTCACCGCTGTCGCTTTGTCGGGGACCCAATGGAGAACTCTGAATGGAGATAATAAAATAGTTGTCATTATTCTTCTATTTTTAATTTGCTCAGATTATGAATTACTTTTAGTGATGTTTGTAATGACCATTCTAACCTGTTGCTCCACACAAGATCGACTTTTCCTTCCAGATTCCTCAATCTCTCATCAAGGAGATCCCAAGGAAGAGAAATATCCTGAACAAAATACTCAATTTTGTCGTCATTGTGATTTTTATTAGCATATTCCACCATTTGGCTGTCAAAATCAGATGCAAATATTTTTTTCGGTGTCAAGCATTGCGCCAGTTTTTTTGTGACGTTTCCACTTCCGCAACCAATATCGACTACGATCATATCCGACCTAAAATATTCAATTAGTCAGGGAACATTTTCATAAATAATGTTTTTGTCACACTGATTTCTGTCAATTATTTACGAGTTTAAATTTTAATACTAAATCATCACCAATTACTGTAAAATATCGTAACCGACAAATTCTAATTAATTTTTTATAAAACAATTAACTATTACTGTTATGTTATACTTACGTGTCCGGTAAATCTTTGATGATCAAATCAATAGTCTCCTTTGCATCTCTGTACTGAGCTCCATTAGACTTGTTATAATCATCAGCATCCCAAATAATTTTATTTCCCATATCTTCTACTGGCGAATCCGCTTCTGAAAAATTTATTTTATTCGTGCAGGTGGAAAGTGATTAATTAATCTTCATTTGAAGCCTTTTATATAAACTCAGCGTGACAACTGGAAAAGTTTAGTGGATTTAGTTCAGATAATTTCCTACCTCGTGAGTTACAAATGATAAGCATTTTTATTTTCATAGCACTGTGAATCCGTATGCATAATACTTGAAAGGTTTATCAGCATTGCCGTGCATGTTATATTTAATTAGTAAAGTTACATTATTATAATATATTATAGTATGTTAAACAAAATAAAGGTTGGCATTATGTTAATCTTTTAAAATTATTGTTTATAGTGCAATCCACAGAAGTGTTATTCGAGTGTTAATAAAAAAAATGGTTTCACATGTACATAATATTATGTAATCGGTAATGATTATAACGACCCGTTATCTGTCTACCTAATTGTGAGTTTTACCTGTACCTGTATGTAGGCATATCAAATATGAATTAAGGCATTCTTCTTTAGTTACCCTAGGTCGCATTTTATTATGTCAGGTGGGAGCCCCGTGAAATATGTTAATTACGATGATAATTTGCAAGTTAGGAAGGACAATATTAAATTAAAACGAACAATTGCCTAATGAGGATGAATAATATTCAAAATAGGACGGACAATTTTTTAAATTATGATTAATAATATTCAAACTTCAATTATGCAAATATTTTTGAGGCTGCTAAATGTTAAAATGAAATCGAGACCAGTGACTTTTGCAACTCAGGAATTTTTATTGCAACAGTGTCATGATAAACACTCATTTCTTCCCAATTATTCTGAACTGCTGGTAGTGTACTAATAATTTATTTTTTACAATGTACGTATTAGAATTATTTCCAAATGGGACGGTTGCAAATTTGGTGCATGTTTCTCTTACTTTCTTTAGCATTTTCGTCTTTTCCTCTTCAGGAAGTTCCTTGAATTCTTTTTTGCTAAAATGGTGTAAGAAGGGTACCATGCAGGAGTATATTTGTTCAACCTGTTCCTCGCTATCGTAGACCCAATTCTTTTCAATAAACTCGATATTCACTTCCGAAAGTCCTGAATTTTTGAAATACAAGTCCCAACTTTTTGGTTGGCTGTCGTTACTTTCGAAATAGAAATATTTGGTAATTTCTTCCGCATCTTCCGGGCTTTCAAATTCAGTTGGGTCCCGAAGCAAAGTTGTATTAATGTAACAACGTCCACCTGGTTTTAACAATCTAGCAATTGTTTTCGCGGCTGTCGCTTTGTCGGGGACCCAGTGGAGAACTCTTAATCCAGATAATAAAATAGTTCTCATTATTTTTCTATTTTCCATTTGCTCAGCAAATTAATACTATTGACTATTACTAATGGTTGTAATGATCATTTTAACCTGTTGCTCCAGACGAGATCAACTTTTCCTTCAAGATTCCTCAATCTCTCGTCAAGGAGATCCCAGGGAAGGGAAATATCCTGAACAAAATACTCAATTTTCTCGTCATTGTGGTTTTTGTTAGCATATTCCACCATTTGGCTGTCAAAATCAGATGCAAATAGTTTTTTTGGCGACAAGCATTCTGCTAGTTTTTTTGTGACGTTTCCACTTCCGCAGCCGATGTCGACTACGATCATATCCGACCTGAAATATTGAATTAGTCAGTGAACATTTTCATAAATAATATTTTGGTCACTGATTTTTTTCCTACAATAAAATAATAAACAATAATGTAAATGTTGTAATTACGTGTCGGGTAAATCCTTGATAATTAAATCAATAGTCTCCTTTGCATCTCTGCACTGAGCTCCATTAGACTTGTTATATTCATCAGCATCCCAAATAATTTTATGGCCCATGTCTTCTACTGGCGAATCCGCTTCTGAGAAATTTATATTATTTGTGCAGATGGAAATTGGTTATTGATCTACATTTGAACTAAGCGTGACAAACGGTTAAGTTTAATGGATTTACGTCAGACAGTTTCCTACCTCGTGAGTTACAAATGATAAGCATTACGTTTTTTTATTTTCATAGCACTTGTGAATCTGTTATATAATACTTGCTGAACAGGCATTGCTTATATAATATTCATGCAATGCATGCTAAAGGTTGGCATTATCTTAATCTTTTTAAATTATTGCTTCTAGTGCAATCGACCGTATTATTGAGTTGAGTATTATTGAGTGTTAATAAAATTGTTTTACATGTACATAATATTATGCAATTCGGATGATTATACAGACCCATTATCTGTCTGCGTAATTTTGAGTTTAGATACCTATAACCATAAGCATATCAAGTATATAAATTCTTCTTTAGTTACCCTAGGTCGCATTTTATTATGTCAGATGGGGGCCCCATGAAGTATTGCCTGGTAATTTACCAACATTTTTGTTCATGTTTGTCATTTTGTTTTTGTGCACATTACCTTAATTAATAAGTCTGTATGAATAGCTGAAATAGTAGGAGCTAATAGGGCCAACACAACAAACCATAACTGCAGTTTTTCCAAAGATATGTATAGTACTTACGCCAAGGTATTTAAAATACTTTGACAGATCTATCGAATATCTAATTTATGTTGGAATAAATCTATAATGATTTAAATTTAAATGCCATTTGCATTTTAATTCCAATATCCAAACTAAAATGGCACCAAAAAAGTTTAGCCTTGTAAACATTTATCAGAAACTCTTAATAGGATGTTCTCTTTAGTTATTGTTTCAATCTGGTTTTCATTTTTCTTTTGGACCGTCTAAATATTGAACTCGTTTAGTTAAATCCCTTTTAATTGGAAATGGTGGAGTATAAAGTTTTATTCGCTGAGAGTGACTGATTGTGACCTATAATTGATAATTTGTTATGCGTATTATGCACGTAACATAATATTAATTACATATTTATTTAACTGAATAATATCCCTTATAGTTTTGAACTTTGAACAGTTTGAAGGTTATAATTACATTAAAAGCCCATGTTGTCCGTATAACTGATATAAACATTGTACTTAAAAGCATAAATATCATAAACTGAAGTTGTTAATTTATCACATTTATCATTATCACTCCACAGTGTTAGTAAAAAATTATCTTAAAACATTCACTTACGACAGTCTGCACTTTTTAAACATTTTAGTTTTGAATGGAGTTCAATATTTATGTGTACAGATTGACACTGACTCTGAGAGAAAATATCTACAATAAGCATGATATTATATCAAAAGCAGAACTCCACATTCGTGGTGTTTTAATCGCATCGATATACTTATGAATATATATTGTGGCTTTTCTAAACTATTAATTACAGTAGCTATAATTGTCCAGATGCAATTTTAAATTGAGGATTTCTGTGAAATTAACCACGTTAACATACGTTATTTTACTCTGAGTAGGTAATATATTTTTGGACTTCAAGATAAACTGTTAAAATTTAAATCTGTGGAGCAAATAACTGTAAATAATTTATTCGTTTCATTACTGCCAAAAAATATAAGGACTAGTTAATTTTACAAGTTATTTCTGACACCGAAGTTTGTTATTATGCTACAATTTATATAATTTGCCTTAATTAGACTTTAGACCGTGTAAATTATTATGCAGTACAACTTTAACAATCTATGATACAGAATGATATATAAAAAAATTATTTACACACACCAGAAATTGACTCTAAATATAGGCAACCTTCATGATCTCTTCAATCTTCAATTTATACTTACCTAGCTTTAGAGTAGGGATGTAATGATATTATGAATGAATATATAAGTTGTCATAAACATTTGTGCAAATAATAATCAGTATGGCCCTACTGTAGGTTCAATGCAAGGTGATATCCATACATTTTATATACATCCACATCTTATCATCTAACGTTAAGGAAGTTCTGTAGTGGGCATTCTAAGAGAGCTCAAACCAAAATACATTTGCAGAATATTTCTGCCAACAGAGTATACAGAGGAACTTTCCGGGTTGTCCTCCCCCCTCCAAGGAAACTAGGTCCAATCATTATTACAATTAAAGTTTATTTTCTGTGGAAAATTGCAACCTGTGGAAGGATTCTGCTAAAATTGAGTAGTCTCAAGATGCCCATCAGCACCTCTCCTTATAACGCTGCATTTATTTCTCGAGTACATCGCCTTATCTCATACTTAATTCATCTGTGTTTAAAGCCATTAACTATCATTGCCTTTGATATCAACTTCCAGTGTCTGAAGTAGATATTTAAGTAGACACAAAACAGTCATACAAACAAGATGCCAACAATGTATATTAAATAGGTACATATGAAAATTTGCATCCAAGTAGTTTAATTGGGTTAACAATTTCGATTAAAATTTTTGTAGCGTTTCATCAACATTTAATGCAAACCCACCATAATAAAGTTCAATTTTGAAGTGTTAGTAAACATTGGTACTAGTACTATTGGTATGTTTGTGTATTAAATATGCGCCTGAAATAATTGCATGAAAATCTCCTTTTTTGATTTTCCGTCAGTTTTTAATCTTATTTTTGAAGACAATACACTATTTTCAGTTTTAAATCTTGTCCTTAATTAACTTTGGCAAATATGCTGGAAAAATTTTAATTGAAACACAAAATTAAACAAATCAGTAGGTACAATTTAAATTCTGAAAATGCATTGTCATTGCCATATTGTAATAAAAGTTCAGCATCTTTATTTTAAATTAAAATAAGGTTGCTCCATTCTGACCTTTAGCCTAGTAGCCGGGTCCTCTGGTTATCCATTCAGATAAACAAACCCATACACCAAATGTGAAATATTATACTGAATAAGAAGTAATATGTATACTATTTTGAATATAGATATTTAATATCTTCATACATACATAAAATATATCCGTCTGTCGCATCACAATATTTGTATGAATAATTGCACCTTGAGTTTTACTTACGTACTTACTTATATCCACCTGAATTTATGAGTGGTATATGTAGGCTATGCTATTCTAATGAATGACTAAAATCTATATCTGTACATTCAACATTACGCAATGAAGTGAGACACTTCCAGGACAACTTGAACTATTTACTGACCTTATATTTAAGAACTTTGATTTGCAGATTAATTTGTCAGTTGTCCAGACTAGCTGATTGCACAGACTTTATCACCCAAATATTGCAAAATGAAACCTTACCGTTGTCTCTTAACCGTTTTGGCCTGTATTTCTACACTTTTATTAACTACAGGTAATAAATACATAAATATATACAATATAATAACATATAATTCCAAATATTTTATAATTATAAAATAGTTTTGAAAACAATAATAAAAATTCCACGTATTTTTATAAACGTAATTGGTAATTATTGGAAATGTTTTAGATGCCCTATCATCCTATTCATGGTCTTCATGGAAAACTACATCTACTAATACTCAGACCCGACCAGCAACGAATTACGTTTACGCTGCTCAAAACGCTGCCAGCACGAATGCAAATTACAACAGACAATATAACTACCAATTAAGATCTACACCGACGGCCCAGCCTGCGTATACGAACTACCAAGCCAATTATGCCTACGATAACAATCGACAATACCAAACGAGGTCCTTGGACACTTCGGAGAGAGTCAACGCGAGCACTTATCCCGCCGCCACAATTCAAGACTGGTCAGCATACGGACAAAATAATAATCAAAACAATTTAGTCTGCTCAGCTGGTTACACTGCCGTGCAAATGTGCGTTCCTAATCCACAACCCCCACAAGTTATCCAACCGGTAAATCCCTGTGTATCTTATAATTGTCAAACTCCACAAGTTGTTCAACCTCCCCCACAAATAGTCCAACCCCAAATTGTCCAACCTTGTCAAACATATAATTGTCAACCCCAGCAGGTTATCCAACCCCAACCAGTAGTTGTCCAGCCCCAACCACAAATTGTCCAACCCCAACCACAAGTTGTCCAACCTTGTCAAACATATAATTGTCAACCCCAGGTTGTCCAACCCCAACCAGAAGTTGTCCAACCCCAACCGCAAATTGTCCAGCCCCAACCACAAGTTGTCCAACCATGCCAGACTTATAATTGTCAACAACAGGTAATTCAACCCCAACCAGTAGTTGTCCAACCTCAACCTGTTATTCAACCCCAACCTGTAGTTATTCAACCCCAGCCAGTTGTCCAACCTCAACCGGTTGTTCAACCATGTCAAACATATAATTGTCAACAGCAGGTTATTCAGCCACAACCAGTTGTTGTCCAACCCCAAGTAATCCAACCTCAACCAATTAATACATGTTGTCAGCAAATTGGCCCTTGCCCGAGTGGAGTTAGTTGTCCTGCCCAGACTTGTGCTCCGGGTACAGTTTGCTATACTGGTTAAGTACAATCTGAGTTTTTTCTGATTGAAATTAATGTTGACGCTGATGCAAATAAGTAAATATTATGTAATTGTCTTTGTCATCTTTATTTTAAATAAATAAAAGCTGGGTTCTCTACTCGATATTGAAATATTTGAGATAATTATAATTACTAATAAATTTATTCTGTTTTCATGGAAAAATTAAATATTATCAAACCTTAAGTGTTCTATATTCTCCTTTGAAGTACTATATACACATTATAAATGTCTGTACTCTACTATTGCATGATTAAAAATTAAGATATCTTATCTATAGATGACGTTAGGGGTGTCAATGTGTCAAATATGTTATGGTCTAATAGTATCTTCAATAAAACATTCTGCAACCAAAGCATAATGTCTTTCGAATTCACTTTCTATCATTTCTCTATACTAATTTAGTTTGACGGACATCGTCAATATCGTAAGAAAGTAAAGCATCTCTAATTATTAATTTAACATAAATTCATTTTAATATGCTACAGATCTGTTTATGCACATTTATGGATTACTTAACTAACATACAAATAATGATAGTTAAAGAATACCGTCACTTATACATTGATCAATATGAGCAACGTTCATATGCTTGGCTGAGCAATGCTTTGCTTTCTGAGTGTCGGTTATCATATACTGCTTGTATGTAGGGATAAACACTTATGCACAAAAAGATGTAATACAATAAATAAATGTCTACAATTACTTGTCGTGGTCGGTAAATTTTGTTGAGGTCCATTCTGGATTTATAATATAATAGAATCAATATTTTCGTAAATTAGTTCCCCATAGCATACTAAATATAGATACTCAATAAAGTTCACAATAATTAATAATAATAAAGGGTTTTCCTACTTCTTGGTTGTTTGCTATAAACTTTGGGTAAATTAAGATAATAATTTTGTATAATTGCTTTACTTAAAAGCCATACTTGAGTTTAAACTGGGCGAATTTTATCACAAATAATTCTAATTTGCTTTGTGTAGACCTATAAAATATTCACTAGAATAGACACCTCTTGGGAAATTGTTTATTGTCTTCACAGAATAAATAAATTGTCCCAATTGGAGTATTGTGATTATTGATTGCAATACTCCAATTTATTTACAAACTTTGTATACAGAAATTACATGGTAAGAACTTGGCAGAAAACAATATAAAATAAAAAGTGGAAAACCTATGACTGGGAACGGTAAAGTAGTATTAATACAGATACCTTTCCACAATTAGCATAAAATGTATACCGTGCCTTGGGGAAAACATTTTTGTACTTTTATCAACATAAATTTGCATTTGGCAAAACTTAAAACTTCAATTTAAAAAAATAGTAAAGTTATTCTTTCACTTCTTTCTCATTTTCAGTATTTTCGAATTATTCTGGAAAATCTGAAATAAATTACAAAATGGCAAATTATACAAATGAGTTGAGTGTTGCAGAAAGTGTCAGTGATTACTTTAATTGTTCATTGCTCCATGATATTCCTGTCCCTTATGGTGCAGCAATGAGTTTCATCGGTTGTTTTGGGACTCTTTTCAATTTGATCACCATTCATATAATACGGGGCGTGAAACCGCCCCTCTCTTTTAAGATATTTCTTATCACTCTAACTGCTATGGATGCAACATTTTGTTTCGGCAGCATTTCCAAGCTTTTTGTAGCTACTAGAATGTTAACGGATGATTTGGCACTCATTTCTTATCTCATTTCAGATTTTGGTAAGACATTTTTAATTAAAAACCTAATTTGTAGTAAAAACTTGTATAGAACGCCAAACTTTGGATACTGCTTACACAAAAACTTAAATTTAATTGAAGGTAGTAAATCTTTGTTCAATGCAGGGCGCGTCGGATCAACATTTTTTACAGTGTTGCTATCAATCGAAAGGTGAGCTCTACTTTTCTTAAAAAATTTAAATTTTTGAGATTCAAGCAATTGGTCATTTTTTATTTCAAATATTTAGATACACTGTCATAAGCAATCCCATTGAATACTGTTTTGGATGGGCTTCACGGAAAATTTGCATGGTGCTAATTTTAAGTTTAATTTGTGTACTGATGAGGAACTGGCCACCTTGGTATTTTTATTGGTTGTGTGCTACAAAGATGCACTTACCCTGGGCATTGTTACAGATATCATGACATTTGAAACTTGCCTTCTGATTGTAGAACTTTTATCGACGACCGCCTGTGTCATAACGTTAAATTGCATGATATTTGTAAAGGTCAGAATAACAACTTTTTATAATTTAAAATATTTATTTAGAAAAGCTTTTGCAAGTTCATAACTTTCAATCCATTTTTGCGAAAGTTTTAGACCATATTTTACTAATAATTTCAGATAAAGAAATCTCTGGCTCTCAGGGCGGAAATAACTCACGAATCTCAAAACACAGCAACATTTACCAAGATAACCCAACTTGTCGTCAGCTCCTTTCTGTTTCTTCAAACTGCTCCTAGAGTTGCAGCTTTAGTTTTCTTTCTTCAATCAGTTGTAAATCAGAAATTGGAACCGAATCCAATAGATTATTATTTACACATTTTAGTCGCCTTGAACTCGGCAACTAATTGGATCATTTACTGTGCCGCTGCTAAGAAATTGAGAATTAAATATCTTCAGTTTTTCTTTGGCCAAGCCTGTCAAAACCGTAAAGCGTCCATTATGTCTTCATTTTCAGACAAAAGTGACATTTAATCTCTACTAAGATAAACGCAAGTGGAGCTTGAATAATTCCATCTGTATTATGTATCTTTGAATTATTTCGATACTTTTTTAGCACAATGCTTGTGATACGTCCAATGCAAGAATATGATATTAACGTCAAAAAGCCATAAATGTTGAAAAATCTATTCAATTTCAATAATCCGCATTATTTAGTTTTTAAAATAGCATCCTTCCTATTCTAAAATATTTTGATGTTTTGCATAAGTTAAATTTCTTCAAGATTTTTCATCGCAGATGTATATTTAAATATAAAATATTAACCATTGGAATAAATACAAATGATGGAGTGCTAAAGTTCTATTTTGAGAATTATAGTATTTTTATTCTATCTAATTCTAAGGATATCATTGTTATTGTTTTCGGTTGACGTAATCGTGCACATTAACCTTCTCTTAATAATTAATCTGCTTAATTCTACTCACTCTACATTATCAACAGAATAGTTATTTTCCGTTTTCTTAATAATATTTATTTTGTTTTCCTTTCTGTGGAATTTTACTAAATAGGTCAATGGAAAAGTTAATGGGAATTACTATTGACCGACTTATGTGGAATATTTTAAGGAAATTAACCCGTAATGTATGGTCTTCAATGGAATATCAAAATCAAGTGTCATAGTTTATGAACACGAAACCACACAAAATCCTTGAAGTGTTTAAGCTATACTATTAAATAATAATAATGCAGATTATAATGGTAGGAAAGTAAGGAACTGTGAATATTATATAACAATAAATCGTGAGCTTAAGTCTAATTATTATTCATCCTAGCCTCGTCATTACCAATGATTATTAGAATAGCTTATTGCTTGTAAAATTTTTCACCTAACTTTATTTGGAGGTTTGTAATTGGTATTGGTAGATATGAAATTATTCGACTTATCATGAGTAAGTTCCACAAGTCGTAAATATAATTGTTCATTAACTATCTTTAGAGTACAGCCGTTAAATGTGTCTCAGGTAAATATTTATTTTTTGGTAATTTCTGAAATCACAAATATTTATTTGTTGAAAAGCAAACTGTGAAAACCTTTTAAAGTTTACAAAGTTCGTACAAAAGTTTAAATTAACCAAAAGTTCAACAAACTTACATTTTTCTTAATTGTAAAAACGTGCATAAACTAACTACATAATCATTTATTTCGTATTTTTATTTTTAGTAGTTAGTGGCAGCATTATCTGTATTATTACTTAATTTCCAGTTTATACTGGCTTGATCTGGCAGACTTATCTGTATAAGCAGGTTTCGAAAATGTTCTTATTTATTTCCTCGAAATTATATACACAAAAATAAAAATATTTTCTTCTGAAAGTATTACGCTTTTATTATTCCCGAAATTGTGTAAATGCATAACTATATTTCCGATCCGTGGCTATATTAAGCGTTTGATGAGAAGCAAACCTCAGAGATTAAGAAACAGACAGATAATGAAATGCTATCAATTAACATGTCTACCTTTAAACGCCTTAACGAATAACAACTTTTTAATTGTACCTGCTACATCAACTAGAACAAGGACGTATTTAGGGGGTGCTAAGGTGCTTAAGTACCTCCTAAATTTCCCAAAATAAAAACTGCACATTTTCTCAAAATCTAATAAAAAGTAGTTTTATGCAAAAGAAAATGCTACTCACATGTTCAAGCACCCCCTAAATTTGTATTCTGAATACGCCCTTCAGCGAGAGTACTTTTATCTTCATATTACGAATGCAATGATACTAATAAGTCCTTGTTAGTTAATGACATAATTTTAAAGTATTTCTGTCTAATAATGAGTAGACTAATGATATAACAGGACGCAGCCAAAATTGATCTTGCAGTAATGAGTCAATTAAGTCAACATGGTGAAATTCTTGAAATTTTCAAGACTCACGCATTAGTGAAGCTAATTCAATCCTTATCCCTGAGGTAATTAAATTAGTAATTACTGCAGCCAAATTAAAATACAAATTGGTCTGTAGATATACAGCAAACCGAGACGTATCCTTATAAAAATTCAGACACAGGATAAAATCCTATCAGTAGTGCCCAATTCTACATCCGCTTTGCGTCTCACTCAACTATATTTTAGTGTAAGTACGATAACTATCATCACAAGCAAATACATTGAAATTTTCTATATAATATCCAATCTAACATAATAAATTGTATATATTTATGACAGAGATATCTCGATTATTCTTCTAAGTTGCATTTATAAGGTATTTATAATTTTCATTACGACTAACATAGATAAGAGCTCTATTTAATTGCAATCTGTGCGTTTTTGTAGGAGATAGTAACATGAAGACATTTATAATTGTGGTAATTGCAGCTATTTTTGTCGCTGGACAAGGTATTTCTTCGCTTTAAGCATTCATTATGTATAATTTTTTATTTTATTGTTGAAATTTGAAATTAGCTTAAAATCGATTGTTCAGTATTCATTTTGATGTTTTACTTTTCACCATCTCTAAGTTTATTTCTCTTAATATTTACCGCCAATTATCATTATATTACAGCAAGATCAGATACCAACCTTTTGAGCAACGTAAACAGTGGTGGAGGAGTTGTTGCAAATAATCGTGTAAACTCAGGTTAGTCACAATTCCAAGTCTTTTGCCAGTAGAATTAATTGTACACATGAAAAGTTTCTTGAATTTCAACAAAGATTTAGGAGATTTAGGAGGGGACGCAGCTGTAGTTTCAGCTCCAACCGCCCCTGCAGCTGTTTCAGGTATACGACATATCCTTCATGTACATTATGAACAATAGTAAATGAATCTCTTAATTAGTTTTTAAAATATATTATTCATTATTTTTAATTTTTATTACCTAGCTGTAGCTGTAGCTCCTGCCAGCCCAGCGGTTGCAGGTATAAAATTATTTCTATACGCAAATAATTCATTCCTTGATAATAATATTATGAAAATTTATGATTCGCTTTTAAAAAAATATTTATTCTAATTTGTATTACTTAGCTGTCGCCACAGTTCCTGCTAGCCCAGCTGTTGCAGGTAAAAATAGCATTCAATCTACCTTTTTTCTTGAAAGTCATTATAGAAATACTAAATAATTCGCTTAATATATTTTTTAAAATTTGTAATATTGCGATTATTAACTTTTATTATTAGCTGTAGCTTCGGCTCCTGCCAGTTCAGCTCCATCGGGTCCTAGCTCATTGGATGCAGCTGCCCTTAGCCGCATTGGGTCTGTCAATATTGCTAGTAAGTCACGCAAAGGAATTATTTAAACCAGCAATTTTGTTTTTTATCTGTTTTAAAGGTGAACAAAATTTTATAAGTATGTGTGCAAATTGCTGCCTTCGCAAAAATCAAATTTCGCTGCTTATTTCTACCAGTGAAATTTGCTGTTTTACTGCTGTAATTTACAAATTTTAGGCTTTGCAAAATCAAAATATTTTAGAAAAATAGATTGAAATTTTACGCCAAAGAATGTGGTTTTAGAAAGTAAATACCTATACGTAGATTTAAATTGCGAAAGTTAGAAATGCAGACTAAAAAGGAGAAATCGAATACACGAAATAGAATGCTATTTATATTTTAATCTTGTAGAACTTCCAGTTGGTCCATCATAAAGATAATCCTGGTGTTCCAAGCAAACTCTTCCCAAAATGATATATCATGCACGGTGGACATCGTTTTCTTAGAATGGAAGTGTCTCCACAAAATATTTAAAATACTAGTAGTAAAGTTGCTATAAAGGGTGTAAGTATAATCGATGTAATAATTTTTGTATGTATGCAAAATGTAAAAAGTAAAGATACACAATATTATTATGGTGCAATTATTGGCTCAACAACTTAATTAACTGTACATATCATCTTTGGGTTTCCTATTCAAGTATTAGGTCAATAATGACAATAATGGGTGGTAAATATCAACGTGATGCAATAAATCTCAATGTTATCAGGCATCAAAGGTGTATTATAACCGTCTTGAACAAAGAATCGGAAAAGTTTATCTGATTCTTTATAAATGATCTTTATAAATATTTAACTCCAATATGACGATATAGAAAGGACATATTTTCCTGGAAGGCATATTATGAACATTTACTATTGAAGCTTAAGGTCCCGCAACGAATTCTTTCCTTTTCAACGACAGTTTGTTTTAATTTTTGTACATGAATGGGTTGAAGTAAGGCATAGGTTGTACAAATACCTATCAATGTTATTATTTTAATTAAGTTATTTACCTTGAAAGGGGGTCCTAGTATGCCCTGTGTATTTCATGGCGCGATTTTTAAAATGCGCAACCATTGTCTTACTTAAACCTTTGAATATATTTAAAAAACGCCCATTGTAAGGGTATCATTAAGAGTATCTATCTATACGCATTGGCGAATGAAAATATTTCATACTGGTGGGGTCGAACATACAAAAATATTATATAATAAAATGTTTGGCATTTTGATAAACTTTTTTTCTTGAATTTTGGGTGACCCTGCGTTCTCTGGTCATTCTTGTATGTATCTATACCAATACCAGCATGTTTGTACTAAAGTACAAGTTAATTTTTTTGTGCATTGGCTTAGAACACAACAAAAACAGATAACAATGACTGACTGAACTATTGGTACGTATAATATAGGTACATTCTTTACATCGTACTTGCTTAAGAGATTATATTCTTTACTAACTTCTCTGAGTTCTGAATTCTGAGGCTTCTAGATTGTTTAGTTCATCATTTCATGTATGTGCTTTGTATAAGTACAATAAGTAAAGTAGTCAATGCAATGAGTGGAACAGCAATTATACTGCAAATTCACTTTCGTTAAGAAACCAGCTCCGTCCATCATTGTTGTTACAGTATTTAAAACCTAAAGTTGTAGTTTAACATTCTTGTGTTGTCTATTGTCTTCTAAATCCATTTACATCCATCGAAGGCAAAGCCCTTCTCCTTTCTTAACCACAAGCGTAGCTTAGGGAGAAAGAAAAAAATCTATGGCATTGAGAGATTCAGAGATACAAAATTCGTGAAATGTTTAAAGGAATAATTCACGTTTTCATTATTTTATTTTCTTTTTTAATTTCAATTGCTCATATTGATATAACTCATGTTATATTAATAAATGTGTATGACTTCATACCTTGTCTAAATTATAGAATAATAAACCATACTACTGATGCTGAAATCATTGCGAAATTTTGGAAATAATAAATGTTCCTTTTTAGTAATAAAAAGTATTGTCTTTAGCTTAATTATATATATTCTTGCTTATAGAAAGTACTTTAAATATTTATTCTCCTTAATTATTATTGCATGTATTATTTGAGTGACAATTAGTGTCGCAACCAAATAGAAACCCTTGATGATCATGAAATAGATTGTTCCATTGCAAAACAGGTTTTAAACATTTAGATGTATACCTAAAAGGCGTAAAAAGTCAAGAGACTCTTTATTTTGAGAAGTGAATGAGATCATAATGCCTTGGGCATTTTTATCTACATACCAGCCCCTACTGCTCGATACTTTATTATATATTATTTACATCTTCATTCTTCTATTTCATTCTGGCACGTAAACCAAAACTTACGCTCTCTTGCTCCACTTAGATATTATTTAATATTAATATTTTCCCTTTTTTAAAATTATTAATCCTGTAAAATGGCTAAATCAATTTTGGCTGTTGTGTTAGTTATTGGAGTTTTCGCAGTGATCGGAAATTCCAGTCCAATGAAACCAAAAATACCTTTGGCCTATTTTAAGTGTGCTAATTTAGAGTTTGAAACTGAAACAGACAGTAAATATATTCAGTGCAAACAGTTGAAAGAGACAACAGAGGAACAAGGATTCAAATTGAGACAAAAACTTCGCAAGTATTTGCAGCTTCTAGATCAGATAAGCAAGGCAAAGGAGAGATCAGGAAATACTGTTATAAAAATTGAAGACTTAATTACTCAATCACAAAAACAATATGAAGATCTTTTAAACCAAATTAAATCATATGATACCATAGCACAGGAATTCAAAAAAATTGTTTCAGCCGACTACTTTGTATACAAATTGGAAGCTGGGGAAGTTGAATCTCCACCACACAATTAATTAATTCTTGCTCTTACTTGCTCCAACAACTCATAAATTTGTGCTGCTCTAATCATAGTAAGAAAACTTATTTTTTATAAAACTGTCCCATTTTAAGCTGAACTCCACACAAATTTTTAATTAAATTTTTTATATTCACACTTTATTAAAAAATATTTTCATGTTTCTTAGGAAAAATGATGAAGGTGACGGATTGGAAGGATGTCGTTTTAAGCTTTACAATAAAACGGAACTAAAAATAAGAAACATTTTTGTTTTAGTTGTTTTATTAATCGAAAGTAGATCAATAAGTCATGATTTATATTGTATTACGCAAACAGCTAAGTAAAAAATGAATATGTATTTAATTTACGACATGAATTAATATATATCTCATAATTAATTGTTTTCGGCAGAGTCAGAATTAAATGCCTTTCATTTTTGTGTCTTCAATCCATCATGATCAGCACCCAAATTGGCAAAGTCATTTTCATTGCAGTTAGTAAGAGTGAAAGAGACAAGGTCGTCAAACGAATTTGCCCAAAAATTCGTAAAAAGCACCTCCTTAACTATCGAAACATTTAATCCTCTGCAATGTACAAAATTTAAATTAGTACAGTAAAAGTGTCTCCTAAAAATAAAAAAATGAATAGTTACCTGATTTGATACAATAGTAATAGTAATTGTCCTACACGACTGGTTGCATTGATTTTATCTTCACCTTTGACTACACGTACACGTGACTTTATAATAATATGATGTTTTAACTCCTTCAAAATTTGTGACTGTATTGTGAAAATAGAACTGACAATTGAGGTACCCCAATCTGCAAAGCGATCTGCAGTGAAACGAAATTAAACACTTTAAGGTTTAATCCCATTAAACAAAAGCAGAGTCCACCCACAAAATAATTAAGTAAATAAAAATATATAAGACTTTATCTTTCGTTAACCTGGACTGAAAATCGACAAAACTTTCATTGCAGCGAATTCAAAGTCATCAATATTCATGTCATGGGCCTCTTTGAAAATTGCCGAAATTTTCGCTAAAAAGGTAGACATTTGTTGCGCATCATTGTTCGTCTTCGATTGCAAGTGAGCACGTAAGCCATCCGACAAATGATTTAAAGGAAATAGATTTTGACATTGCGCCAACCCCAAACAGAAAATATCATTCCAAGCACACTTCACAACAGAAATCTGTATTTCTAAGCTAAAACAAAAAATAAAAAAATAACTATAAATTGTCCTTCGAAGATTTGGCTATTTATAACATAATTACTACCTTTTATAGATCAAAAAATAATAATGCGTTAAATATAAAGTAAAAAGACAATGTTTCGCTAAGGTTGCTATTTCCTATAGTTAACGCAAACTAAAAATATTTTTTGCAAATGTTGATATTTGAACTTTTTAAAATTTAAAAATTCACCATACCGTAAGGAATGGAAGGGTGGCAATGAGTGTATCCATTTAATCGAGAGAAACAAAAGTCTGGCTGCCATCTCATGAATATGGAGCAAATTGTCTCTTATTGGAATATCTGGAAGGGCCAAAGTAAAATTTACACACGATGCAGGAATTAATTTTTTTTCCTTTTCGATGTTATTGCACGGCTTTACCAGACTTCTTTCGGGTTTCGTTCCCTGTAAGTGTTACAGAATTTTAAACGTCAGATTTACGTCAGATTTAAATTCAGTAATTTCAATCAAATTCAAACTATGCTTTCAGAGTCAGATATTCTTACTACCGTTCCTTCAAGTTTGATTGTTTGCTTCACATTTACTTCAGAAGTACATGGACATGGAGCCATAACTTTTGAGAAGTCACTTTTATTTGATTTCATGTAACTTGGGTTTATGGGTTTCCGGTCATATTGCACTTCTTCACAAACAGTTTAGAATAATTAGAAATGCAAAGCAAAAGTATTAACCATTGACAATATATGATTTAAATATTGCAACATACTTTCCAGCCGCATTCCCATTTTTAAGCACTTCTGCATACGACAGTATTGACAGCGGTTTCGGGTATCTTTTGTCACTACACATTTCCGACTATTCAAACAAACATAGCCCATCTGTCGTCTGATAGAACGTTTGAAAAACCCCTTGCAGCCTTCACAGCTGATAGCATTGTAATGCCGACCTAGGGAAAATTTAATGTCAATTTTAATATAATTCAGGCCAATATAACTGACAAACGATTTCGATATTATTATCAATTATTGAAATATATGGTTTGATAATTTATACAACAAAAACATTTTTACACACCAGTTGCCCGCAAACGACGCAGGTTATTAATTGGTTTGTCTGTGATGTCGGTGTCGGGGTTTGGAAAGATGAATTCACAATTAAATTCGTTGGGGACGACGACGACACCCGAGTAATTGTTGTTTCCAGGAGTCCAGACAATATTGGATTTAATTGAACAAAACTGTCGGATAAAGAAATAGAAGAAACCTCCTGTTTTCCGTCAAAAATTCTTGGAACATGTAATTTGGATGCAGGCGGAAAAGCGAATGGCTTCATCTCCATCCAGTTGTGTGGCTCGCGAAGAACTGAAATAGTAGATCCAATCCAGTTTTTTTAAAACTTTTTTAGTATTTTAAAAATAAGTACAGAAAATAATTTACTATTATAGACAAAGTAAATCGACCACTGAACTATAACTGATTTCTCACCTGAAAAATAGCTTATTTAGATTTGTAACGTTTTTAACACTTTAAAAGTGTAAAAATGAAATCTGCAAAATCAACTGAGAACTCGGTGGTGAAAGATTGACATCCACAATCAATAAATTGTTAAAACGTTTTTTTGGCCGTTAGTTTTCTCAGTTTTCGTCTTCGGTCAATCAGGTCGTTGATCGACATTAGGAGTGCAGAGTGCACGTAGTCGGCATGCAGGGGCAGTAGTGGCGTCATGGTGTGGTACCAACGCAGTACCAGATAAAATGCTTGGTGTGGAGTGTGGGGTGCTTCCCAATTTAATGTGAAAGGTCAGAAAGTTGATCAATGGGTTGAGCTTCAGTCACCACAGTCGCTCAAGCGCATTAATTTGATTCAGGGAAACAATGAGCCATACTGTTCCCACAGAGAATTGGTACACTTTTTCAAATTCAGACAACACTTAAAAACGATTTTCATCGGTGGAATTTTTCGATTAGCCAATGAAATTGCAAACATCCATGACGAAATTCTTTGACTTCTAATAACCGTCCTAAGGAGTAATATTTCAAAGAGCCTTACATTATCAGAAACTCAATTTACGTTGAAAGGATTACTAGTAGACAGAGTGACAGAGAACCGAGTTTTCTTTGTTATAGTTATGTTATATTAATCATAGTTGTCTCAATCATTACTCCTGTTGTAGTCTATTTATAAATTTCAACAGTTTCGAAAGTATGTAAGTGTATTATAGCTTAGAATGGTAGTAATAATATTATCCTAAAGGGTTAGTCCATGCTATACTACTAAAATAATAGATAATTAGTGTAAATCATCTGTCGAAGAATTAAAATGATATACTTGTTTATCGGGTAACTCCGGAAGTTATCCGACAAACTTGGGCTTAAATATACTTAATGAAAATTGCTTTATAATATTCTTGCTATAATGATTTTTTAAAATTATGATTATTTTAATTGATGACAATCCCCATAGGTTTCCCATGAACACATAAAGGTTTTACATTTGTAAAGTCTTGCACTTTTACATGCAGTATACTCATTATGCATAATATTACCTATATACTATTCCTAACCAAGCACGTATGCAGAACTGAGTTTCGGAGGGGGCTAGATTTCCAATAGATATTAATTTTTGGCATTTTTTGAAGGAAATGAGTCAAAAATGGCAAATAATCGCGCGGAGCGCGAAAAGTTTTGCTATTTTGAGAAAAAATTCCCTTTTTCTTGGATTTCGGGGGGGGGGGGTTTCAGCCCGTAAAGCCCATCCCTAAATACGTCCTTGTTCCTAACTGCTCTGCTATATTACGTTTATTTTTAATAAACCATGACAAATGCATGTAAAAAAGTAGCAGAGATAATCAGGCTTTGTGACGTTACATGACAATTTAGTGTATTTTCCAATTACCTTTAACCTTATGACCCCTATGACTGACATAAACAAATAAATTCATGACGTTTTACAATGCCGAGAACTAAAGGTACACCAAGTTTTAGTTTTTAAAAAGACGGACAAATCGGGCATATCGATTCCTATAAAGCTGCTCCGCCACTTAAACGTACTTTCATAATATTGATATCGGCTTATGTATCAGCATGATAAAGTCATTTTGATAGAACGGACGATTAGATTACTTAGATCGTCCGGGTCTGCCTGTAAAAACTTTAATAATAGGTTCGCCTCTTATTTATTTAATTATGAAAGGGGGTTTTTTGTCTGTCTGTGTATCTATCTATCAATCAGATCCCACGTAACTTTGGACAGAAGAAACATTTTTGAGTTCTGTTTCTGTCTTGGGATTGCATGAAAGCAGAGGTAAGCGGGTTTTTTAATTTTTTATGATTTGACTCACCTCCGTCGGGGGAAATATTTCTATCATATTATACTTATAGAAAGTAGTGTAATACCTCATCCGAAAGAGGACAACTTTAAAAAAATTGTCATACTACCTCATATCCCCTGTCTGGGGAATTTGGTAACTTTCGTTTTATACATCTTACAAAAGCTGAAGTTGTGATATCTCATTTGAAAGAAGAGGACAATATCTAATCACCTAACCACATCATTCTAATTCTAACCACTCTTTCGACTTCTAACCACTTCTTTCGATTTCTAACTACTTCTTTTGACCTCTAGCCACTTCTTTTGACTTCTAATCGTTTGACCTTTGAGTTATATGAACCTCTTATTGCCTACACTGTGTTACCAGTTTATTTATGAGATCATTGTACTACTATAAGTATAATTCTGTTGAACAATTGTCATTGTATTAATGGACCTATTTTTGTTTTTTAGTTTATGTTTATGTTAGTTTGTTTTTTCGTTCGCCATTTTTCTGTTCAGTCAGATAATCAGGTCAGCCAGTCCGCCATTCTCCATACACAATAATACAACAAACTGGGATACCACTTTCTATTTAAATTAAAAGACCGCCGAAGAGTCAGTATAGCGTGGTATAGCTTTCAAGTAACTAGTTTCCTAAATAATATTATGGATTTGCAGTCATTGCAGTTTGCACTTGCAGTGGTTTATTTCTTCTAATAAACATTGACTAGTAACTAGTAACTAGGTAAGCTACCAAGAGTCGGGTTTTCACGACAATAATAAACAAGGTTAAAAATATTAAGAGTTAAATAGTTTACGGAATTTGTGTCTCGTTTCACAAACGGATACTTCATACTTCAAAAGCTTCATTACTGGGCCAAACCTAGGGAATTATTTACAGGTTGCCTAATATGAACAGAAGACCAGTCATTGCATTATTTTTAGTTACAATGTGTCTTTCAATCACTTTTACTGTGTATAACAATACCTTAAACTACAATTTCCGTGACCATATTTGCTATATACAACAGCCTAATAGTTCTTGGATATACATCGAAAATCTTATTAAGGAAGGGTTACCCCAAAATGATTCTAGAATAGTTGATTACATTAAGAAAAAACATTTATTTCCACCTTCAAATCTTCCATACAAACTAAATGACATGAAAGGCGATCCTGGAGTCGGAACTTACTACAATGGTCAAAATCTGGTCGTGAAGAAAATCCTTAAAAATATGGTACTAACTCTTGAATTTAATAATTTTCTAAATCTACTTGATTGAAAATAAAAATCCAAGATTGTATTTAAATTCCAAGTGTAACAATTCTCAAATATCCCAGCTCACATTTGTTTGATACATTTTGGGCTACTTTGGAAAAATTTAACCGCAAAATCAAATTAACTATCAAAATAAAATTTCCTGATTGATTTTCTAGACGAACGGATTTTTTGTGGACGTTGGAGCTCATGATGGAGAATACATATCAAATACGATAAGTTTAGAAAGAGATTTCAATTGGACTGGATTGTTGATTGAGCCATCTCCCATTGAATTTGCAAATGTAAAGTCAAAAAACAGAAAAGCTTGGCTTTCCAACGTTTGTCTATCTCCTACAACTATGCCTTCGACTTTTGACTACTTACACAAACCGGGATACACTATAGCCAATAAATTGAAGGGTACAGAATCAGACACGGATATCAAGAATAATTGGAAACTCTATCGTCTTCAATGTTTTCCACTGTTCTCCATTCTGAGTGCACTGGGCATCAAATCAATCGATTATTTCAGTCTGGACATAGAAGGAGTAGAGCTCAAAGTTTTGAATACAATTCCCTTCGACTCGGTCTTTATTAAAGTAAAAAATAGTTTTCTTTATTTATTTTCTGTTCCATCAAAATTAAAAAATCCATTATTGATATCTGTCTATCTTTCTGCAGGTAATCTCCGTGGAGTATAACTTGATTCCAGAAGGGAAGAATGCTCTGGCTGATTTCATGAAGACTAAAGGATACATTGTCGCCCAAGAAGTGTACCACGACCAAATATTTGTCCATAAATCTCTAAATTATACGAATGCGACTGAGACAAACAAGACAGTTGGTTAAGATGATTTCTTCTCACGCAGTTGAAAGAATGGCTCCAAAATAATTGTTCAGAAAGTTTTGAACTTTGAAAATAGTATTTTCAGATTATAGTTAGTTTCGTATTTATAGCATAAGGCAATTTATTGTTGCTTATAATAATGTTTGTTGTGAAAACTTTTAGTGTAACTTAAAAGCTATAAAATAGATAACCATGCACATAACACGTATTTTTATAAACTTCGAACCCGTTTTATAATCACTCTCATTCCTCTAAAAGATTCATCAGCATTCCATAAAACCATACCCGTTTTTAACAAGCATGTTGTGAATTCGTTCATATGTTAATATGTAATAAGATCAGAGTGGCATAATTAAACAAGTGTCAATGTATTTTTCCAGGAAGAAAATGTAGTAGCCATTTCCGGGGTGTTGCTTTCAGCACATTCCTAGCCTACAAGATATATTCTACACCTTTTATGTTAACAAAATATTCAATTGTGAAAATTTATCAAATATTTCTTGACACAACGCAAATTAAGGTCGTAAGAAATCTGCCAGTAGTATGAAAATTAAGAGATAAGTGAAGTCTAATACTAACCTCAAAAATGCATGAGTTTAATAATAACTTGTTGAAAACCATTGAAATTCTTATTAAGGAAGGATTTCTACAAAAGAACTCTCAAATAGTGGACTACATTAAGAAAAAACATTTATTTCCATCTTCAAATATGTCATATAATATAACCGATATGAACGGCGGTACAGAGGTCGTGAATTGGAAAGGCCAAAATCTAGTCGTGAAAGCAATCCTTAAAACTATGGTAAGTTTTATGTTTATCTCATAAATTCTGAATTTCAGAAGCTTCGAAGTAATTGTCCAAGACTAATATGATAAATATAGGTACTTAAGACTTCATTTTTTTTTCAGACAACCTCGGTAGAGTTTAGCCGGATTCCAGAAGGAAAACATTCATCTGCCAGATTTCATGAAAGATCTTGGTGTCTTCTTGTTGTCATCTTTCTTTGTCCATAAATATATCTAATTGTAAAAATACGACAGACAAAAAATAAATTTACCACAAATAAAGTTGAAATAAATGACTTCAATAATATTCTTTTAATCACCATACCTGAAAATAGTTTCAGAAAGCTACACTATCATGTGAACAATTAAACATGTGGTTCCTAATATTTATTGTAAAATCTTAATCTTGGGTCTACAAGTCTATAATGTGACATACTGATGAGCAATTTGTATGGTATGTCACTTAGTAATTTTGCTAGAAAAGTTTAACGCAGTTTGGTTCATTATGCGTTATATATTAGGCAAAGAACTAGGTAGGAGGTAGGATAATACATTACGAACAGAAACTACCCACAAAGACCAAATTGCTTGCAGTGCAGCCTTAAAATGTTGAGACAAACTTTGATTTTAATTTACATAAATGCATATAATATGTATTAAGATAAGGACTTCCATAACTATACATACATCAAAATAATTGTAACTGCTTACTTGGAAACAAAATAATAGTATGTTTGTTTCAATAGTTAATCAAAGTAAAATAATATCCTACATCTACATCAATCAAAAATCAAACGAACAAACAATATATATAAGGGCTTCTAAATAATTAAAAATAAAGTTGATTGGTTTAGCAATGGAAGTGGTAGCAATTCTATTATCAGCTATAACTAAGATTTATAACAAATACCGGTTAAAGTAAGGCAGTGGTTGAACGTTTTAAAAATCGCGTCATGGAATAGACCAGGGCCCGCTTTCAAAGGACCTAACCTAACCTGATTAAAACAATGACATTGATAGACAGTTGAGCAACCACGGCCTTACTTCAACCCAAATATTAAAACAAAACATACACTTGCTGATGAAAACTTATACAACAATCTATTGGAAACCCTTCGATGGAGATGGATGTCGACTTTCGTTATTTTGATTTTGTCTGGCCCGAGCGTGAGGAGGAATATATTTATTCTGCGTTGTCGGTGGAGAACCAACCGTTACCACACCCGGTACAAAACTGTTACTACCATGAGTAGAAGCTTGGGGTCTATTGGAAGTTTTCCAAGAACCGACATTCCAGGAGGTAGACGTGTTATGTGAGCTACTAGGGTGTGTACGTCTATTCGTGGGACTTGGCTTGTTTGCTTCTTCAATTTTTGACTTTAACTTGAGCAATTTTAATTTGTGTGCATCTTCGGGAGCTCTTCTGATTTGTTCTATAATTTCTTCATTCACATTTCCAAAGATTTGGTCTGCACTCCATTCCCACTTGTAGCGCTTAGGAATATATTTTAAAGCCTGTGATAAACAATATTTGTTATAAATGACCACATTTCAAGAAAACAATGAAAAATATTATAAAATTAGGTCAAAGCAATACATTAAAACCGTTTTCTTCATCCGAGGAAAAATTATTCTGGATCCAGTACGAGACAGCTTCTGGCGTTTCCTCTATTGTAACAAAATAACATCCTTCTAACAAAAGGATAGAATTTTTGTCCTTTTCAGTCCAGGCGTGGTCTAAATCCCAAAACGATCTAAAGAAATTTTCAATTTGGTCTTTAATTTTTTCTAGGAGAGCCGAGCAACGTTTGGATTAAGTCAATCCGAGCAGGGAAATTTCTTGGGGTACATTGAATAGCAATATTGAAGAAATGTATCGCCTGTTCCACATCATTATTCTGTTACGAAATAAACCAATTATAACTTTTTAGTGGGATTCTGTAATACAAACGAGAGGGACATACGGACATACGTTAAATATTATATAAGACGTTAAATGCAAATTTAAATTTAAAAGTGTAAAATAGCTTTACCCTGGTAAGTAGAAATGTTCCCATTTTGTGATTTACTTTACTATTAGAAGGGTAGCGTTTTATACTTATTCGGTAAAATTTTTCAGCCAATTTATAATCACGATGGATGTCAGGAAGTAAAGATGCAAATATTTCTCCGTATCTGACTGCTTCATTTGGACCACAGGTTTCCCGTTCGAAAGAATCTCTAAAAGTCACAAAATAAACAATAGAGTGTGATCTCACATTCAAAATAACCAATTTATAATTTATTTATTGTTACCTTGCTAGAGTCTTGATATAGTCAACTACTTCCTTTTCTGACAAAAATGTTTTAATCCCAATGTCTAGAGGAAAACTAACTATTTCTTTGAATTTGTCCCTTAGAAATAAAATTTCCGCAAGACATTGGCATAAAGTAGAAAGACAGGCAGAATTAAAGTTTGGAATAGTGATAGTGAGCTCCACTGCTTTGATAACCGCATTTAGCTCGTCCATAATTTTTTCAGGGTCGGGGCGGGTTGCATTAAATCTTTGCTGACGCCTCAAATATCGCAATCTGTGGTACAATATGAACATCCAACTCGGATTCTTGTCATCTAAGCTAGCAATCTAAAATATAAAACGAAGATTTTTATAAGAAATACTGAACAAAACATTCGGCGGTAATAAAATTCACGAATAAAATAAAATAAACCTTTTTAAAATCGTTGAGCGAATCGACAGACCTTTTTCGTTCTGGAATCTGTTTATTTAGTAACCATTTGGATAGATATACCATCGATTTTCCGTTGTCACTAAGATTTTGAAAACTGGAGTCGAAACTTTCGTAATCTTTTTCGGTTGCAATTCCTAGCTTAAGGTTTGCATGAATCCGCAGCAAGCGACAGATATAGGTAATACCTTCTGCATATTCTGCGGAAAAAAAATATTCTCCGACATAGTATTGTGTCACGTATTCAACCCAAGATATATTTTTTGTAGCAAGATCCACATTTCCCCATTCGCATATTATATGCAAGAATGCTTCAACTAAGGGTGATACAGCACTTTGTAAAGTTCTTTTATCATTAACAGAGTAATTCTCTTTCAATTCTTCTTCTGTTTGTTGATGCGGCACCCCAGTCTTTTCATATAAGGACTCAGTCATTAGGGTAAACATCTTCGGTGTCACTTCGTAACAACCTAGCCAATTTATGAAATAAGTCTCGCATCTTTTCAGTTCATCTAGAATATTTTCACCCTTAGATATTCTGCATGACGTTTCAAGCAGTTTTGCTGTTTCCCTTTCCCAATTGGTTTGCCGTGGCTGGTCTTCCGTAGAAACTGCTGAAGCAACATCTGCAATTAAAAAAACATTTAATCCAACGTATATAGACAAGCTAATAGTATTTGTAACGAAAATATAAATAAAATAATTTTAGATACATTATTTTTATATAAAGTTTACCTTGAATAACACAAATAATATTGAGATCAAATGCAAAATATTATCTTTATTTAGCTACCTGGTTCATTGTTCCAACTGAATGAAACGTTCATTTTCATGGCATTTTCAATCATGCATTTCAACAGAGTCAGTTTCTCTTTTTCGGAAACTGGAACAGATCTGTCTTGTAATCTTTTCAAAATTTCTTCACGAGCAACACTTAGGTTAACAAAATCAGGCCACCTTTTATACTTCTTTTTCAATCGAGCCAGCGTCTAAAAATATATTCAGATGATCTAATGTTAGAATTTCACCTTTTAAGAATCGTATTATTTTATTCAATACTAACAGCAGCACAAGTTACAAGTAGTTCTAATAAATAAATCTTACTGCAAAATCGATGAGAAGAAACTTCTTGTCCACCTCGCACCGAAAATCCATTTGGATCCATTGCAGAAGTGCATTATCCACATCATCTTTCAATAAAAAATAGCAACCATGCAAGAAGTGTAAAGAATATATTTCATGGCTTTTCCAGTTTCCACCTTCTTTCCAAATTGCATTAAAAACATTGTCAAGCTTTTCCGTGTTATTTTCTCGATCTTCCAAAAGAGTTTGTATTATGTCGATCGACTTACGATAATCCTTTTCATTTTGTTGAAGAAATATCTGTTAAAATAAAATACAAAATAAATAAATACAATAACGTTTACACCCTTCTTCATTTATTTATTAATGATTGAATTTCTAATTTTAGCACAAGAAAATCAGAATTTAAATACCCCAATTATCATAATCAATAATCATAATAGGTCGTTGTTTAAAATACTAAACAAGCACGTATCCAGAGGGGGGGCCGGGGGGGGCCGGGGGGGTCCGGGCCCCCCCTAAGTATCCAGAAAAAGGCAATTTTTTTGTCAAAAAAGGTGAAAAATCCAAAAAATTTTCGCGCACCGCGCGAATATGACTTGAATTTATCAATATATTTTGGTGGACCCCCCCTAGGTCAAATTCCTGGATACGTGCTTGATACTAAAAGTAATAATATTTTACTTCGAAATAATGATTTTCATCAGGCAGCAATTTTGAACTCATTTTGTAGCACTTTTTTCGGAATCCTGAATTTTCAAAAGGTGAAAGGAAAAGAACTATTCCTGTCAGTCACCGCCGTCCTTTCCTTAGTCCCTAGTCCCTACTACTCTATTTACTTGTTTTCAACTTTCACTGAGTTTATTCATGTATAACGTAAATGAGATTTTCAAATACGTGATCCAACTTAAACTTCCCAACTTAATTTTGAAAAAATTTCTCCCGCGTGATAAAATACCAATCAACACAAACGATATCATTATTAACTTCCTTGTTAAGTAGCAGTTTGTACTTCTAGCTTTATCACTTCACCCCTGTAATTTAATATTACTTCACCAAATACAATTCAATGGACCCACCTGTTGATCACGTACAATTTGGTTGAGAATACTTGAGAGTGAGACGTTGACTTACTGGAGCTCCAACACTAACGTTGCATGAAGTTTTGAGTCTCACTTTTTCGGTTGTAGTTGTAGGCTTGTTGGGTACTATTTTAATATGTATAAAATGTTGCTTTTTATTTTTTGTATTTAAGTTACAGTTGCTTGTAAATATGCATTAATTCGATGCCCGTTTAAATGTCAAATAATATTAATTCCGGTTTGCGGTAAACTAAAATTGTTACTTAAAATGAACTTGTAATAAATATGTAATTCAGAAAAATTTAAGGTACCGATATGGTGGGATGTACGGTTGATGATTTCTTACGGAGTATATTATATGCAGGAAGATTTCGGTATTCGTATTCATAAACTTTATTACTAGGTATAATTTAATTGGTCGGCTAACAAGGTGCAGCTGTGAAAGATGATACTACTCTATCAACAATTTACAATTAAAAACTACACAACTAATTATGGCATGCAATGTATTGTGGAAGTATGCCAGAGGTAAAGATTAAAAATGCAATTGTGGAAGAAAAGAGCTGAAGACCATAAATCTGCAATTTTATATCGAAGGAACAGAAAAAATTGTTTTTTTTTATTAAAATTAAAACCCAGATAAATCATCAAATTAAATTCATTCAGCAACACATAACAATGTAAAATCGAAGGTAACAGAAAACCCTTAAATATCTTTCGTAATTCTACTCTACAATTACTAACTAAAAATATATACAAATTCAGGTCAGACACCTACAAATAAAATAGAAGATGACAATTCTGGATAGCTGCGGCGGGTTTATAAGAAGTGAAGATGGTGTGCGAGTGTCCGGCGTGCGTGTTTTCCGAGGAGGGAGAGTCCAGTCAAGAGTTACTTGTGTCCGTATTGACAGGAGAAGAGTGTGCGACAGTTCCGGACCAGTTGAAGTAGAGATTGCACATTTTGTACGAGATAATCCGATCCGGAGAAAGGCCTTGGTTGTCGTGCAGAACGCTGAATGATGTCGAACTCGCCGTCCCTCGCCGAGCAGTCCAGGAAACTAGGAAAAAGTCGTATCTGCATCAACAACAGAAAAACAAGACATTATAGTCAATTCATATTCTGGATAAGGTAAGAGATTCGTGGATAATTACTTCTGATAAACAATAAAAAATAAAAAAAATAATTAAAAAAAATTAATACAATTAAAAAATTAAAACAAATTGAATAATAATAAACTAATATAATAAACAAATAAACTAATAATAAACTAAAAACTTAAATAATAAAAAAATTAAAATAAATAATTACCAGAGTAGTAGGATTGTAGGTGGAAGAAGTAGGTGGAAGAAGTAGGTGGACGTTGAGCAGATCGTAGCCCCAATGCTGAAGTCAGTCCTCGTGTGTCGATTCCGGAAAGATATTCGGTCCTTGAGGTCGATTCTCACGATGAGCTCCGGGTTCAACTACAGCTGCCGGAATTTCCTCAGTTACTGATGGTGGCGGAGAAGAGGATGACGCTGAACTCAAAGAGGATGCGGAAGAACTCAAAGAAGATGGTGGAGAATTCTTCTCCGCTTTGTTGCAACCAGGATCAGAGCTAAATAATAAATAAAATATACTTTTTAAGTGACAATTCAAGAATTTCATTATGTTACTTTAAAAGTTTAATTGGTTTAATCAAATACAAATGATTTCAAAAAATTAAATTGTGTGGTTAAAAATGGCACTTACAGGTTGTCGGAGATATTCGATTCTGTGGTGTTTGCTTCGGGAATGTCCAAATCGTCTGTTGATTCCAGGTGTATTATAACCATTCCTGGGTAGATATGTTGGGCTCTGCCTCTGCCTCGTGCTCTATACATCGACCTCGGTTGACGTTGAGGCACCGGCGACGGGATTCGTGGGTAGCTCATCTTAGTGGACAAAAGATCTTCGGAGTTGGGTAGAAAGTGTAGAAGTCGGTCGATCAGAGTTCAGCGATTAAGTTCTTGAGTGGAGAGAGGCGGCAGCAGGTCCAGGAGAGTTTCCTTGAGGTCAGTTCTCTCTGAAGATCGGCAGAATTGTGACTTTCCAGGCTCACCAACCTCCCTTTTTATACGATTTTCCAGAACAAAGAATCTGCCATCTTTCCATTTGAAAACATGGAGAACAAAGAGAGTCAGACCACGAGTGCTGGAATTTTCTTGGTACCGAGTATGTGATATGCAGATATCTCTGTACCACGCAGTCTGTTCGTGACTCAAATAGACAAAAGAAAAAATTTAAATTAGGATGAATAATATTCAAATTAGGATGAATAATATTCAAATTAGGACGAATAATATTCAAATGAGAATGAATAATATTCAAATTAGGACGAACGATTGTAAATGAAAATGAATAATATTCAAATTAGGATTAAATGAAAATTAGGCTGAGTAATATTCAAATTAGAATTAAATGTAAATTAGGCTGAGTATTATTCAAATTGGAAATGGCGAATATTCAAATTAGGACGAACGATTGTAAATGAAAATGAATAATATTCAAATTAGGATTAAATGAAAATTAGGCTGAGTAATATTCAAATTAGGATTAAATGTAAATTAGGCTGAGTATTATTCAAATTGGAAATGGCGAATATTCAAATTAGGACGAACGATTGTAAATTAGAATGAATAATATTCAAATGAGGATTAAAATGCAAATTATGCAAATATATTCAAAATTGAGAATTAACATGAAATGGCAGTGTAAGGAGGAGATGAGGGAAGATGACTAAAACAAAGGAATTTGGAGAGTATTTAAGGGACCTAATTGAGAGCCTTAAAATCAGTCTTAAGCTGAACTCTCTGAAGGATGGAGCCAAGACTAAAAGTCTCCCCTGGGGACTCTAAACTATTCTCCGAATTTCGTTAGTCTACTCAGTGGACTCTAAACTATTCCCCGGTTACCTTAAGTCTACTCTTTGGACTCTAAACTATTCCCCGGTTACCTTAAGTCTATCAATTGGACTCTAAACTATTCCCCGGTTACCTTAAGTCTATCAATTGGACTCTAAACTATTTCCCGGTTTTTTATAGTCTACTCAGTGGACTCTAAACTATTCCCTGGTTTTCTTAAGTCTATTCATTGGACTCTAAACTATTCCCCAATTATCTTCAGTCTATTCTTTGGACTCTAAACTCTAAACTATTCCCCGGTTTTCTTCAGTATCCCCAGTGGACTTCAAACTATTTCCCGGTTTTTTTAAGTCTACTCATTGGACTTTAAACTATTCCCCGGTTATTTTAAGTCTATCCATTGGACTCTAAACTATTCCCCGGTTTTTTTAAGTCTACTCATTGGACTCTAAACTATTCTCCAATTTTCTGTAGTCTACCCTGTGGACTCTAATTCCCCGACCTCCGAAAGAATGTCTTTAGAATTTTGGAAGACTAACTAACTAACTACTAGTAATTAGTAAACTAACACTCACTAAAGTAGGCTTCAACACTTCGGAAATTAATTACTAGAGCAATAAACGAAGTATGTGATGAAGTTTGGTGTTAGAATGTCAACCAAAATCCATTTTTCTGTTTCTTTACTTATGAAGTGCAAATGATTTTGCAATTTCTACGTTTCGTAGTAGGTTAAAATTGGATAGAACCCAAACTGCATGTAAGTAATTTATTATTACATGTAAAAATTATTATATGCGGTATTTAATATAAGGCTAATGTTCGGCAACTCGGTTCGGTTTAACATGCGTTATATATAGGATAATACATTAGAAACAGGAACTCCCCATAAAGACCAAATTTCTTGCAGTGAAGCCTTAATATGTTGAGACAAACTTCAATTTATAGGTGCTGGATAAATAATATAGCAATATGATTTTAATTTACATAAATGCATATAATATGTATTAAGGTAAGAGCTTCAATAACTACACATACATCAAAATAATTGCAACTGCTTACTTCGTAACAAAATAATAGTGATATGAATCAATATAATTCATCACCAAAAAGTTTCAATAGCTTGTCAAAGTAAACTAATATTATCCTGTCATCAATCAAATATCAAACTAATAAACAAAAAATCGTTCCTTAAGGGACGATATATTATATGCTACTAAATAATTAAAGTTAATTAATACCAAAACAAAACACATATTTGCAGATGAAAACTTGCGCAAAACAAAGAGTCTATTGGAAACCCTTCGGTGGAGGTTCATGTCGACTTTCCCTATTTTGATTTTGTCTGGCCCGAGCGTGAGGAGGAATGTATTTATTCTGCGTCGTCGGTGGGGAACCAACCTCAGCCGTGACTGCACCCGGTCCAAAACTGTTACTACCAAGAGTAGAAGCTTGTGGCCCATTGGAAGTTCCCCAAGAACCGGCATTCCAGAAGGTAGGCGTGTTATGTGAGCTACTGTGGTGTGTTCGTCTGTTCTTGTATATGTTTGTGGAATTTGACCTGCTTGCTTCTTCAATCTTTAACTTCAACCATTTTAATTTTTCTGCATCTTCGGGGGATGTCTCCATTTGTTTTATAATCTCCGCATTTACCTTGCCAAAGATTTGGTCTGCACTCCATTGCCACTTATAACGCTTAGGAATATTTTTTAAAGCCTGTGATAAATATTTAAATGAACAGCTTTCAAGAAAACGAAAACGATGAAAAATATTTTATAGCATAGCATTAGGCAATACATTAAAACCGTTTCTTTCATCCGAGGAAAGATTATGCCGGGTCCAGTACGAGACAGCTTTTGGCGTTTCCTCTATCATAACAAAATAATATCCTTCTAACAAACGGAGAGAATTTTTGTCCTTTTCAGTCCAGGCGTGGTCTAAATCCCAAAACGATCTAAAGAAATTTTCAATTTGGTCTTGATTTTTTCTAGGAGAACCGAGCAACGTTTGAATCAAGTCAATCCGAGCAGGAAATTTCTTGGGGTACATTGAATACTTCACGATTGAAGAAATGTATCGCCTGTTCCACATCATTATTCTGTTACGAAATAAACCAAACATGACTCTATTAGGACTAGGTAATACAAACGATAAAGATATATACGTATAAGACCTAAAAAGTCAAAAAGTGTAAAATAGCTTTACCCGGGTAAGTAGAAATGTTCCCATTTTGTGATTTATTTTACTATTAGAAGGAAAGCGATCTACACTCAATCGGTATAAATTTTCAGCCAATTCATAATTACAATGGTTGTGAGGAAGTAAAGATAAAAATATTTCTCCGTATCTGACCGCTTCTTCTGCACCACAGGTTCCCCGTTCGAAAGAATCTCTAAAAGTGACATAATAAACAATATAAGATGTGATAATCTAACATTTAAAATTACCACAGTATATAATGTTATATTTATTTATTGTTACATTGCTAGAGTCTTGATATACTCAACTGTTTCCTCTTCTGACAAAATTTTTTTGATCCCAATGTCTAGAGGAAAACTAATTATTTCTTTGAATCTGTCCCTTAGAGATAAAATTTCCGCAAGGCATTGGCATAAACCAGAAACACAGGCAGCATTAAAATTGGGAATTGTAATAGAAAGGTCCACCGCTTTGACAATCGCATTTAACTCTTCTTTAACTTTATTTGGGTCGGGGCGGGGTACATAAAATCTTTGCTGACGCCTCAAATATCGCAACCTGTGGTACAATATATAAATCCAGTTCGGATTCTTGTCATCTAAGCTAGTAATCTGAAATATTAAATAAAAACTTTAATAAAAAACTGTACAAAACATTCGAGAGTAAAATTCATAAATTAAATGAAATGTACCTTTTTCAAATCATTGAGCGAATCGTCAGACTTTTTGCGATCTGGAATCTGTTCATTTAGTAACCATTTGGATAAATAAACCATTGCTTTTCCTTTTTCACTAAGGTTATGAAAACTGGAGTCGAAACTTTCGTAGTCTTTTTCGGTTGTAATTCCTAGCTTAAGGTTAGCATGAATCCGCAGCAGGCGACAGATATAGGTAATACCTTCTGCATATTCTGCGGAAAAAAAATATTCTCCGACATAGTATTGTGTCACGTATTCAACCCAAGATATATTTTTTGTAGCAAGATCCACATTTCCCCATTCGCATATTATATGCAAGAATGCTTCAACTAAGGGTGATACAGCACTTTGTAAAGTTCTTTTATCATTAACAGAGTAATTCTCTTTCAATTCTTCTTCTGTTTGTTGATGCGGCACCCCAGTCTTTTCATATAAGGACTCAGTCATTAGGGTAAACATCTTCGGTGTCACTTCGTAACAACCTAGCCAATTTATGAAATAAGTCTCGCATCTTTTCAGTTCATCTAGAATATTTTCACCCTTAGATATTCTGCATGACGTTTCAAGCAGTTTTGCTGTTTCCCTTTCCCAATTGGTTTGCCGTGGCTGGTCTTCCGTAGAAACTGCTGAAGCAACATCTGCAATTAAAAAAACATTTAATCCAACGTATATAGACAAGCTAATAGTATTTGTAACGAAAATATAAATAAAATAATTTTAGATACATTATTTTTATATAAAGTTTACCTTGAATAACACAAATAATATTGAGATCAAATGCAAAATATTATCTTTATTTAGCTACCTGGTTCATTGTTCCAACTGAATGAAACGTTCATTTTCATGGCATTTTCAATCATGCATTTCAACAGAGTCAGTTTCTCTTTTTCGGAAACTGGAACAGATCTGTCTTGTAATCTTTTCAAAATTTCTTCACGAGCAACACTTAGGTTAACAAAATCAGGCCACCTTTTATACTTCTTTTTCAATCGAGCCAGCGTCTAAAAATATATTCAGATGATCTAATGTTAGAATTTCACCTTTTAAGAATCGTATTATTTTATTCAATACTAACAGCAGCACAAGTTACAAGTAGTTCTAATAAATAAATCTTACTGCAAAATCGATGAGAAGAAACTTCTTGTCCACCTCGCACCGAAAATCCATTTGGATCCATTGCAGAAGTGCATTATCCACATCATCTTTCAATAAAAAATAGCAACCATGCAAGAAGTGTAAAGAATATATTTCATGGCTTTTCCAGTTTCCACCTTCTTTCCAAATTGCATTAAAAACATTGTCAAGCTTTTCCGTGTTATTTTCTCGATCTTCCAAAAGAGTTTGTATTATGTCGATCGACTTACGATAATCCTTTTCATTTTGTTGAAGAAATATCTGTTAAAATAAAATACAAAATAAATAAATACAATAACGTTTACACCCTTCTTCATTTATTTATTAATGATTGAATTTCTAATTTTAGCACAAGAAAATCAGAATTTAAATACCCCAATTATCATAATCAATAATCATAATAGGTCGTTGTTTAAAATACTAAACAAGCACGTATCCAGAGGGGGGGCCGGGGGGGGCCGGGGGGGTCCGGGCCCCCCCTAAGTATCCAGAAAAAGGCAATTTTTTTGTCAAAAAAGGTGAAAAATCCAAAAAATTTTCGCGCACCGCGCGAATATGACTTGAATTTATCAATATATTTTGGTGGACCCCCCCTAGGTCAAATTCCTGGATACGTGCTTGATACTAAAAGTAATAATATTTTACTTCGAAATAATGATTTTCATCAGGCAGCAATTTTGAACTCATTTTGTAGCACTTTTTTCGGAATCCTGAATTTTCAAAAGGTGAAAGGAAAAGAACTATTCCTGTCAGTCACCGCCGTCCTTTCCTTAGTCCCTAGTCCCTACTACTCTATTTACTTGTTTTCAACTTTCACTGAGTTTATTCATGTATAACGTAAATGAGATTTTCAAATACGTGATCCAACTTAAACTTCCCAACTTAATTTTGAAAAAATTTCTCCCGCGTGATAAAATACCAATCAACACAAACGATATCATTATTAACTTCCTTGTTAAGTAGCAGTTTGTACTTCTAGCTTTATCACTTCACCCCTGTAATTTAATATTACTTCACCAAATACAATTCAATGGACCCACCTGTTGATCACGTACAATTTGGTTGAGAATACTTGAGAGTGAGACGTTGACTTACTGGAGCTCCAACACTAACGTTGCATGAAGTTTTGAGTCTCACTTTTTCGGTTGTAGTTGTAGGCTTGTTGGGTACTATTTTAATATGTATAAAATGTTGCTTTTTATTTTTTGTATTTAAGTTACAGTTGCTTGTAAATATGCATTAAGTCGATGCCCGTTTAAATGTCAAATAATATTAATTCCGGTTTGCGGTAAACTAAAATTGTTACTTAAAATGAACTTGTAATAAATATGTAATTCAGAAAAATTTAAGGTACCGATATGGTGGGATGTACGGTTGATGATTTCTTACGGAGTATATTATATGCAGGGAAGATTTCGGTATTCGTATTCATAAACTTTATTACTAGGTATAATTTAATTGGTCGGCTAACAAGGTGCAGCTGTGAAAGATGATACTACTCTATCAACAATTTACAATTAAAAACTACACAACTAATTATGGCATGCAATGTATTGTGGAAGTATGCCAGAGGTAAAGATTAAAAATGCAATTGTGGAAGAAAAGAGCTGAAGACCATAAATCTGCAATTTTATATCGAAGGAACAGAAAAAATTGTTTTTTTTTATTAAAATTAAAACCCAGATAAATCATCAAATTAAATTCATTCAGCAACACATAACAATGTAAAATCGAAGGTAACAGAAAACCCTTAAATATCTTTCGTAATTCTACTCTACAATTACTAACTAAAAATATATACAAATTCAGGTCAGACACCTACAAATAAAATAGAAGATGACAATTCTGGATAGCTGCGGCGGGTTTATAAGAAGTGAAGATGGTGTGCGAGTGTCCGGCGTGCGTGTTTTCCGAGGAGGGAGAGTCCAGTCAAGAGTTACTTGTGTCCGTATTGACAGGAGAAGAGTGTGCGACAGTTCCGGACCAGTTGAAGTAGAGATTGCACATTTTGTACGAGATAATCCGATCCGGAGAAAGGCCTTGGTTGTCGTGCAGAACGCTGAATGATGTCGAACTCGCCGTCCCTCGCCGAGCAGTCCAGGAAACTAGGAAAAAGTCGTATCTGCATCAACAACAGAAAAACAAGACATTATAGTCAATTCATATTCTGGATAAGGTAAGAGATTCGTGGATAATTACTTCTGATAAACAATAAAAAATAAAAAAAATAATTAAAAAAAATTAATACAATTAAAAAATTAAAACAAATTGAATAATAATAAACTAATATAATAAACAAATAAACTAATAATAAACTAAAAACTTAAATAATAAAAAAATTAAAATAAATAATTACCAGAGTAGTAGGATTGTAGGTGGAAGAAGTAGGTGGAAGAAGTAGGTGGACGTTGAGCAGATCGTAGCCCCAATGCTGAAGTCAGTCCTCGTGTGTCGATTCCGGAAAGATATTCGGTCCTTGAGGTCGATTCTCACGATGAGCTCCGGGTTCAACTACAGCTGCCGGAATTTCCTCAGTTACTGATGGTGGCGGAGAAGAGGATGACGCTGAACTCAAAGAGGATGCGGAAGAACTCAAAGAAGATGGTGGAGAATTCTTCTCCGCTTTGTTGCAACCAGGATCAGAGCTAAATAATAAATAAAATATACTTTTTAAGTGACAATTCAAGAATTTCATTATGTTACTTTAAAAGTTTAATTGGTTTAATCAAATACAAATGATTTCAAAAAATTAAATTGTGTGGTTAAAAATGGCACTTACAGGTTGTCGGAGATATTCGATTCTGTGGTGTTTGCTTCGGGAATGTCCAAATCGTCTGTTGATTCCAGGTGTATTATAACCATTCCTGGGTAGATATGTTGGGCTCTGCCTCTGCCTCGTGCTCTATACATCGACCTCGGTTGACGTTGAGGCACCGGCGACGGGATTCGTGGGTAGCTCATCTTAGTGGACAAAAGATCTTCGGAGTTGGGTAGAAAGTGTAGAAGTCGGTCGATCAGAGTTCAGCGATTAAGTTCTTGAGTGGAGAGAGGCGGCAGCAGGTCCAGGAGAGTTTCCTTGAGGTCAGTTCTCTCTGAAGATCGGCAGAATTGTGACTTTCCAGGCTCACCAACCTCCCTTTTTATACGATTTTCCAGAACAAAGAATCTGCCATCTTTCCATTTGAAAACATGGAGAACAAAGAGAGTCAGACCACGAGTGCTGGAATTTTCTTGGTACCGAGTATGTGATATGCAGATATCTCTGTACCACGCAGTCTGTTCGTGACTCAAATAGACAAAAGAAAAAAATTTAAATTAGGATGAATAATATTCAAATTAGGATGAATAATATTCAAATTAGGACGAATAATATTCAAATGAGAATGAATAATATTCAAATTAGGACGAACGATTGTAAATGAAAATGAATAATATTCAAATTAGGATTAAATGAAAATTAGGCTGAGTAATATTCAAATTAGAATTAAATGTAAATTAGGCTGAGTATTATTCAAATTGGAAATGGCGAATATTCAAATTAGGACGAACGATTGTAAATGAAAATGAATAATATTCAAATTAGGATTAAATGAAAATTA
This sequence comes from Tomocerus qinae, assembly GCA_020055645.1. NCBI lineage: Eukaryota > Metazoa > Arthropoda > Collembola > Entomobryomorpha > Tomoceridae > Tomocerus > Tomocerus qinae. The sequence goes on from CM034546.1 coordinate 129,339,161, forward strand.
GGCTGAGTAATATTCAAATTAGGATTAAATGTAAATTAGGCTGAGTATTATTCAAATTGGAAATGGCGAATATTCAAATTAGGACGAACGATTGTAAATTAGAATGAATAATATTCAAATGAGGATTAAAAATGCAAATTATGCAAATATATTCAAAATTGAGAATTAACATGAAATGGCAGTGTAAGGAGGAGATGAGGGAAGATGACTAAAACAAAGGAATTTGGAGAGTATTTAAGGGACCTAATTGAGAGCCTTAAAATCAGTCTTAAGCTGAACTCTCTGAAGGATGGAGCCAAGACTAAAAGTCTCCCCTGGGGACTCTAAACTATTCTCCGAATTTCGTTAGTCTACTCAGTGGACTCTAAACTATTCCCCGGTTACCTTAAGTCTACTCTTTGGACTCTAAACTATTCCCCGGTTACCTTAAGTCTATCAATTGGACTCTAAACTATTCCCCGGTTACCTTAAGTCTATCAATTGGACTCTAAACTATTTCCCGGTTTTTTATAGTCTACTCAGTGGACTCTAAACTATTCCCTGGTTTTCTTAAGTCTATTCATTGGACTCTAAACTATTCCCCAATTATCTTCAGTCTATTCTTTGGACTCTAAACTCTAAACTATTCCCCGGTTTTCTTCAGTATCCCCAGTGGACTTCAAACTATTTCCCGGTTTTTTTAAGTCTACTCATTGGACTTTAAACTATTCCCCGGTTATTTTAAGTCTATCCATTGGACTCTAAACTATTCCCCGGTTTTTTTAAGTCTACTCATTGGACTCTAAACTATTCTCCAATTTTCTGTAGTCTACCCTGTGGACTCTAATTCCCCGACCTCCGAAAGAATGTCTTTAGAATTTTGGAAGACTAACTAACTAACTACTAGTAATTAGTAAACTAACACTCACTAAAGTAGGCTTCAACACTTCGGAAATTAATTACTAGAGCAATAAACGAAGTATGTGATGAAGTTTGGTGTTAGAATGTCAACCAAAATCCATTTTTCTGTTTCTTTACTTATGAAGTGCAAATGATTTTGCAATTTCTACGTTTCGTAGTAGGTTAAAATTGGATAGAACCCAAACTGCATGTAAGTAATTTATTATTACATGTAAAAATTATTATATGCGGTATTTAATATAAGGCTAATGTTCGGCAACTCGGTTCGGTTTAACATGCGTTATATATAGGATAATACATTAGAAACAGGAACTCCCCATAAAGACCAAATTTCTTGCAGTGAAGCCTTAATATGTTGAGACAAACTTCAATTTATAGGTGCTGGATAAATAATATAGCAATATGATTTTAATTTACATAAATGCATATAATATGTATTAAGGTAAGAGCTTCAATAACTACACATACATCAAAATAATTGCAACTGCTTACTTCGTAACAAAATAATAGTGATATGAATCAATATAATTCATCACCAAAAAGTTTCAATAGCTTGTCAAAGTAAACTAATATTATCCTGTCATCAATCAAATATCAAACTAATAAACAAAAAATCGTTCCTTAAGGGACGATATATTATATGCTACTAAATAATTAAAGTTAATTAATACCAAAACAAAACACATATTTGCAGATGAAAACTTGCGCAAAACAAAGAGTCTATTGGAAACCCTTCGGTGGAGGTTCATGTCGACTTTCCCTATTTTGATTTTGTCTGGCCCGAGCGTGAGGAGGAATGTATTTATTCTGCGTCGTCGGTGGGGAACCAACCTCAGCCGTGACTGCACCCGGTCCAAAACTGTTACTACCAAGAGTAGAAGCTTGTGGCCCATTGGAAGTTCCCCAAGAACCGGCATTCCAGAAGGTAGGCGTGTTATGTGAGCTACTGTGGTGTGTTCGTCTGTTCTTGTATATGTTTGTGGAATTTGACCTGCTTGCTTCTTCAATCTTTAACTTCAACCATTTTAATTTTTCTGCATCTTCGGGGGATGTCTCCATTTGTTTTATAATCTCCGCATTTACCTTGCCAAAGATTTGGTCTGCACTCCATTGCCACTTATAACGCTTAGGAATATTTTTTAAAGCCTGTGATAAATATTTAAATGAACAGCTTTCAAGAAAACGAAAACGATGAAAAATATTTTATAGCATAGCATTAGGCAATACATTAAAACCGTTTCTTTCATCCGAGGAAAGATTATGCCGGGTCCAGTACGAGACAGCTTTTGGCGTTTCCTCTATCATAACAAAATAATATCCTTCTAACAAACGGAGAGAATTTTTGTCCTTTTCAGTCCAGGCGTGGTCTAAATCCCAAAACGATCTAAAGAAATTTTCAATTTGGTCTTGATTTTTCTAGGAGAACCGAGCAACGTTTGAATCAAGTCAATCCGAGCAGGGAAATTTCTTGGGGTACATTGAATAGCACGATTGAAGAAATGTATCGCCTGTTCCACATCATTATTCTGTTACGAAATAAACCAAACATGACTCTATTAGGACTAGGTAATACAAACGATAAAGATATATACGTATAAGACCTAAAAAGTCAAAAAGTGTAAAATAAGCTTTACCCGGGTAAGTAGAAATGTTCCCATTTTGTGATTTATTTTACTATTAGAAGGAAAGCGATCTACACTCAATCGGTATAAATTTTCAGCCAATTCATAATTACAATGGTTGTGAGGAAGTAAAGATAAAAATATTTCTCCGTATCTGACCGCTTCTTCTGCACCACAGGTTCCCCGTTCGAAAGAATCTCTAAAAGTGACATAATAAACAATATAAGATGTGACAATCTAACATTTAAAATTACCACAGTATATAATGTTATATTTATTTATTGTTACATTGCTAGAGTCTTGATATACTCAACTGTTTCCTCTTCTGACAAAATTTTTTTGATCCCAATGTCTAGAGGAAAACTAATTATTTCTTTGAATCTGTCCCTTAGAGATAAAATTTCCGCAAGGCATTGGCATAAACCAGAAACACAGGCAGCATTAAAATTGGGAATTGTAATAGAAAGGTCCACCGCTTTGACAATCGCATTTAACTCTTCTTTAACTTTATTTGGGTCGGGGCGGGGTACATAAAATCTTTGCTGACGCCTCAAATATCGCAACCTGTGGTACAATATATAAATCCAGTTCGGATTCTTGTCATCTAAGCTAGTAATCTGAAATATTAAATAAAAACTTTAATAAAAAACTGTACAAAACATTCGAGAGTAAAATTCATAAATTAAATGAAATGTACCTTTTTCAAATCATTGAGCGAATCGTCAGACTTTTTGCGATCTGGAATCTGTTCATTTAGTAACCATTTGGATAAATAAACCATTGCTTTTCCTTTTTCACTAAGGTTATGAAAACTGGAGTCGAAACTTTCGTAGTCTTTTTCGGTTGTAATTCCTAGCTTAAGGTTAGCATGAATCCGCAGCAGGCGACAGATATAGGTAATACCTTCTGCATATTCTGCGGAAAAAAAATATTCTCCGACATAGTATTGTGTCACGTATTCAACCCAAGATATATTTTTTGTAGCAAGATCCACATTTCCCCATTCGCATATTATATGCAAGAATGCTTCAACTAAGGGTGATACAGCACTTTGTAAAGTTCTTTTATCATTAACAGAGTAATTCTCTTTCAATTCTTCTTCTGTTTGTTGATGCGGCACCCCAGTCTTTTCATATAAGGACTCAGTCATTAGGGTAAACATCTTCGGTGTCACTTCGTAACAACCTAGCCAATTTATGAAATAAGTCTCGCATCTTTTCAGTTCATCTAGAATATTTTTCACCCTTAGATATTCTGCATGACGTTTCAAGCAGTTTTGCTGTTTCCCTTTCCCAATTGGTTTGCCGTGGCTGGTCTTCCGTAGAAACTGCTGAAGCAACATCTGCAATTAAAAAAACATTTAATCCAACGTATATAGACAAGCTAATAGTATTTGTAACGAAAATATAAATAAAATAATTTTAGATACATTATTTTTATATAAAGTTTACCTTGAATAACACAAATAATATTGAGATCAAATGCAAAATATTATCTTTATTTAGCTACCTGGTTCATTGTTCCAACTGAATGAAACGTTCATTTTCATGGCATTTTCAATCATGCATTTCAACAGAGTCAGTTTCTCTTTTTCGGAAACTGGAACAGATCTGTCTTGTAATCTTTTCAAAATTTCTTCACGAGCAACACTTAGGTTAACAAAATCAGGCCACCTTTTATACTTCTTTTTCAATCGAGCCAGCGTCTAAAAATATATTCAGATGATCTAATGTTAGAATTTCACCTTTTAAGAATCGTATTATTTTATTCAATACTAACAGCAGCACAAGTTACAAGTAGTTCTAATAAATAAATCTTACTGCAAAATCGATGAGAAGAAACTTCTTGTCCACCTCGCACCGAAAATCCATTTGGATCCATTGCAGAAGTGCATTATCCACATCATCTTTCAATAAAAAATAGCAACCATGCAAGAAGTGTAAAGAATATATTTCATGGCTTTTCCAGTTTCCACCTTCTTTCCAAATTGCATTAAAAACATTGTCAAGCTTTTCCGTGTTATTTTCTCGATCTTCCAAAAGAGTTTGTATTATGTCGATCGACTTACGATAATCCTTTTCATTTTGTTGAAGAAATATCTGTTAAAATAAAATACAAAATAAATAAATACAATAACGTTTACACCCTTCTTCATTTATTTATTAATGATTGAATTTCTAATTTTAGCACAAGAAAATCAGAATTTAAATACCCCAATTATCATAATCAATAATCATAATAGGTCGTTGTTTAAAATACTAAACAAGCACGTATCCAGAGGGGGGGCCGGGGGGGGCCGGGGGGGTCCGGGCCCCCCCTAAGTATCCAGAAAAAGGCAATTTTTTTGTCAAAAAAGGTGAAAAATCCAAAAAATTTTCGCGCACCGCGCGAATATGACTTGAATTTATCAATATATTTTGGTGGACCCCCCCTAGGTCAAATTCCTGGATACGTGCTTGATACTAAAAGTAATAATATTTTACTTCGAAATAATGATTTTCATCAGGCAGCAATTTTGAACTCATTTTGTAGCACTTTTTTCGGAATCCTGAATTTTCAAAAGGTGAAAGGAAAAGAACTATTCCTGTCAGTCACCGCCGTCCTTTCCTTAGTCCCTAGTCCCTACTACTCTATTTACTTGTTTTCAACTTTCACTGAGTTTATTCATGTATAACGTAAATGAGATTTTCAAATACGTGATCCAACTTAAACTTCCCAACTTAATTTTGAAAAAATTTCTCCCGCGTGATAAAATACCAATCAACACAAACGATATCATTATTAACTTCCTTGTTAAGTAGCAGTTTGTACTTCTAGCTTTATCACTTCACCCCTGTAATTTAATATTACTTCACCAAATACAATTCAATGGACCCACCTGTTGATCACGTACAATTTGGTTGAGAATACTTGAGAGTGAGACGTTGACTTACTGGAGCTCCAACACTAACGTTGCATGAAGTTTTGAGTCTCACTTTTTCGGTTGTAGTTGTAGGCTTGTTGGGTACTATTTTAATATGTATAAAATGTTGCTTTTTATTTTTTGTATTTAAGTTACAGTTGCTTGTAAATATGCATTAAGTCGATGCCCGTTTAAATGTCAAATAATATTAATTCCGGTTTGCGGTAAACTAAAATTGTTACTTAAAATGAACTTGTAATAAATATGTAATTCAGAAAAATTTAAGGTACCGATATGGTGGGATGTACGGTTGATGATTTCTTACGGAGTATATTATATGCAGGGAAGATTTCGGTATTCGTATTCATAAACTTTATTACTAGGTATAATTTAATTGGTCGGCTAACAAGGTGCAGCTGTGAAAGATGATACTACTCTATCAACAATTTACAATTAAAAACTACACAACTAATTATGGCATGCAATGTATTGTGGAAGTATGCCAGAGGTAAAGATTAAAAATGCAATTGTGGAAGAAAAGAGCTGAAGACCATAAATCTGCAATTTTATATCGAAGGAACAGAAAAAATTGTTTTTTTTTATTAAAATTAAAACCCAGATAAATCATCAAATTAAATTCATTCAGCAACACATAACAATGTAAAATCGAAGGTAACAGAAAACCCTTAAATATCTTTCGTAATTCTACTCTACAATTACTAACTAAAAATATATACAAATTCAGGTCAGACACCTACAAATAAAATAGAAGATGACAATTCTGGATAGCTGCGGCGGGTTTATAAGAAGTGAAGATGGTGTGCGAGTGTCCGGCGTGCGTGTTTTCCGAGGAGGGAGAGTCCAGTCAAGAGTTACTTGTGTCCGTATTGACAGGAGAAGAGTGTGCGACAGTTCCGGACCAGTTGAAGTAGAGATTGCACATTTTGTACGAGATAATCCGATCCGGAGAAAGGCCTTGGTTGTCGTGCAGAACGCTGAATGATGTCGAACTCGCCGTCCCTCGCCGAGCAGTCCAGGAAACTAGGAAAAAGTCGTATCTGCATCAACAACAGAAAAACAAGACATTATAGTCAATTCATATTCTGGATAAGGTAAGAGATTCGTGGATAATTACTTCTGATAAACAATAAAAAATAAAAAAAATAATTAAAAAAAATTAATACAATTAAAAAATTAAAACAAATTGAATAATAATAAACTAATATAATAAACAAATAAACTAATAATAAACTAAAAACTTAAATAATAAAAAAATTAAAATAAATAATTACCAGAGTAGTAGGATTGTAGGTGGAAGAAGTAGGTGGAAGAAGTAGGTGGACGTTGAGCAGATCGTAGCCCCAATGCTGAAGTCAGTCCTCGTGTGTCGATTCCGGAAAGATATTCGGTCCTTGAGGTCGATTCTCACGATGAGCTCCGGGTTCAACTACAGCTGCCGGAATTTCCTCAGTTACTGATGGTGGCGGAGAAGAGGATGACGCTGAACTCAAAGAGGATGCGGAAGAACTCAAAGAAGATGGTGGAGAATTCTTCTCCGCTTTGTTGCAACCAGGATCAGAGCTAAATAATAAATAAAATATACTTTTTAAGTGACAATTCAAGAATTTCATTATGTTACTTTAAAAGTTTAATTGGTTTAATCAAATACAAATGATTTCAAAAATTAAATTGTGTGGTTAAAAATGGCACTTACAGGTTGTCGGAGATATTCGATTCTGTGGTGTTTGCTTCGGGAATGTCCAAATCGTCTGTTGATTCCAGGTGTATTATAACCATTCCTGGGTAGATATGTTGGGCTCTGCCTCTGCCTCGTGCTCTATACATCGACCTCGGTTGACGTTGAGGCACCGGCGACGGGATTCGTGGGTAGCTCATCTTAGTGGACAAAAGATCTTCGGAGTTGGGTAGAAAGTGTAGAAGTCGGTCGATCAGAGTTCAGCGATTAAGTTCTTGAGTGGAGAGAGGCGGCAGCAGGTCCAGGAGAGTTTCCTTGAGGTCAGTTCTCTCTGAAGATCGGCAGAATTGTGACTTTCCAGGCTCACCAACCTCCCTTTTTATACGATTTTCCAGAACAAAGAATCTGCCATCTTTCCATTTGAAAACATGGAGAACAAAGAGAGTCAGACCACGAGTGCTGGAATTTTCTTGGTACCGAGTATGTGATATGCAGATATCTCTGTACCACGCAGTCTGTTCGTGACTCAAATAGACAAAAGAAAAAAATTTAAATTAGGATGAATAATATTCAAATTAGGATGAATAATATTCAAATTAGGACGAATAATATTCAAATGAGAATGAATAATATTCAAATTAGGACGAACGATTGTAAATGAAAATGAATAATATTCAAATTAGGATTAAATGAAAATTAGGCTGAGTAATATTCAAATTAGGATTAAATGTAAATTAGGCTGAGTATTATTCAAATTGGAAATGGCGAATATTCAAATTAGGACGAACGATTGTAAATGAAAATGAATAATATTCAAATTAGGATTAAATGAAAATTAGGCTGAGTAATATTCAAATTAGGATTAAATGTAAATTAGGCTGAGTATTATTCAAATTGGAAATGGCGAATATTCAAATTAGGACGAACGATTGTAAATTAGAATGAATAATATTCAAATGAGGATTAAAATGCAAATTATGCAAATATATTCAAAATTGAGAATTAACATGAAATGGCAGTGTAAGGAGGAGATGAGGGAAGATGACTAAAACAAAGGAATTTGGAGAGTATTTAAGGGACCTAATTGAGAGCCTTAAAAATCAGTCTTAAGCTGAACTCTCTGAAGGATGGAGCCAAGACTAAAAGTCTCCCCTGGGGACTCTAAACTATTCTCCGAATTTCGTTAGTCTACTCAGTGGACTCTAAACTATTCCCCGGTTACCTTAAGTCTACTCTTTGGACTCTAAACTATTCCCCGGTTACCTTAAGTCTATCAATTGGACTCTAAACTATTCCCCGGTTACCTTAAGTCTATCAATTGGACTCTAAACTATTTCCCGGTTTTTTATAGTCTACTCAGTGGACTCTAAACTATTCCCTGGTTTTCTTAAGTCTATTCATTGGACTCTAAACTATTCCCCAATTATCTTCAGTCTATTCTTTGGACTCTAAACTCTAAACTATTCCCCGGTTTTCTTCAGTATCCCCAGTGGACTTCAAACTATTTCCCGGTTTTTTTAAGTCTACTCATTGGACTTTAAACTATTCCCCGGTTATTTTAAGTCTATCCATTGGACTCTAAACTATTCCCCGGTTTTTTTAAGTCTACTCATTGGACTCTAAACTATTCTCCAATTTTCTGTAGTCTACCCTGTGGACTCTAATTCCCCGACCTCCGAAAGAATGTCTTTAGAATTTTGGAAGACTAACTAACTAACTACTAGTAATTAGTAAACTAACACTCACTAAAGTAGGCTTCAACACTTCGGAAATTAATTACTAGAGCAATAAACGAAGTATGTGATGAAGTTTGGTGTTAGAATGTCAACCAAAATCCATTTTTCTGTTTCTTTACTTATGAAGTGTAAATGATTTTGCAATTTCTACGTTTCGTAGTAGGTTAAAATTGGATAGAACCCAAACTGCATGTAAGTAATTTATTATTACATGTAAAAATTATTATATGCGGTATTTAATATAAGGCTAATGTTCGGCAACTCGGTTCGGTTTAACATGCGTTATATATAGGATAATACATTAGAAACAGGAACTCCCCTTAAAGACCAAATTTCTTGCAGTGAAGCCTTAATATGTTGAGACAAACTTCAATTTATAGGTGCTGGATAAATAATATAGCAATATGATTTTAATTTACATAAATGCATATAATATGTATTAAGGTAAGAGCTTCAATAACTACACATACATCAAAATAATTGCAACTGCTTACTTCGTAACAAAATAATAGTGATATGAATCAATATAATTCATCACCAAAAAGTTTCAATAGCTTGTCAAAGTAAACTAATATTATCCTGTCATCAATCAAATATCAAACTAATAAACAAAAAATCGTTCCTTAAGGGACGATATATTATATGCTACTAAATAATTAAAGTTAATTAATACCAAAACAAAACACATATTTGCAGATGAAAACTTGCGCAAAACAAAGAGTCTATTGGAAACCCTTCGGTGGAGGTTCATGTCGACTTTCCCTATTTTGATTTTGTCTGGCCCGAGCGTGAGGAGGAATGTATTTATTCTGCGTCGTCGGTGGGGAACCAACCTCAGCCGTGACTGCACCCGGTCCAAAACTGTTACTACCAAGAGTAGAAGCTTGTGGCCCATTGGAAGTTCCCCAAGAACCGGCATTCCAGAAGGTAGGCGTGTTATGTGAGCTACTGTGGTGTGTTCGTCTGTTCTTGTATATGTTTGTGGAATTTGACCTGCTTGCTTCTTCAATCTTTAACTTCAACCATTTTAATTTTTCTGCATCTTCGGGGGATGTCTCCATTTGTTTTATAATCTCCGCATTTACCTTGCCAAAGATTTGGTCTGCACTCCATTGCCACTTATAACGCTTAGGAATATTTTTTAAAGCCTGTGATAAATATTTAAATGAACAGCTTTCAAGAAAACGAAAACGATGAAAAATATTTTATAGCATAGCATTAGGCAATACATTAAAACCGTTTCTTTCATCCGAGGAAAGATTATGCCGGGTCCAGTACGAGACAGCTTTTGGCGTTTCCTCTATCATAACAAAATAATATCCTTCTAACAAACGGAGAGAATTTTTGTCCTTTTCAGTCCAGGCGTGGTCTAAATCCCAAAACGATCTAAAGAAATTTTCAATTTGGTCTTGATTTTTTCTAGGAGAACCGAGCAACGTTTGAATCAAGTCAATCCGAGCAGGGAAATTTCTTGGGGTACATTGAATAGCACGATTGAAGAAATGTATCGCCTGTTCCACATCATTATTCTGTTACGAAATAAACCAAACATGACTCTATTAGGACTAGGTAATACAAACGATAAAGATATATACGTATAAGACCTAAAAAGTCAAAAAGTGTAAAATAGCTTTACCCGGGTAAGTAGAAATGTTCCCATTTTGTGATTTATTTTACTATTAGAAGGAAAGCGATCTACACTCAATCGGTATAAATTTTCAGCCAATTCATAATTACAATGGTTGTGAGGAAGTAAAGATAAAAATATTTCTCCGTATCTGACCGCTTCTTCTGCACCACAGGTTCCCCGTTCGAAAGAATCTCTAAAAGTGACATAATAAACAATATAAGATGTGATAATCTAACATTTAAAATTACCACAGTATATAATGTTATATTTATTTATTGTTACATTGCTAGAGTCTTGATATACTCAACTGTTTCCTCTTCTGACAAAATTTTTTTGATCCCAATGTCTAGAGGAAAACTAATTATTTCTTTGAATCTGTCCCTTAGAGATAAAATTTCCGCAAGGCATTGGCATAAACCAGAAACACAGGCAGCATTAAAATTGGGAATTGTAGAAAGAAGAAAGGTCCACCGCTTTGACAATCGCATTTAACTCTTCTTTAACTTTATTTGGGTCGGGGCGGGGTACATAAAATCTTTGCTGACGCCTCAAATATCGCAACCTGTGGTACAATATATAAATCCAGTTCGGATTCTTGTCATCTAAGCTAGTAATCTGAAATATTAAATAAAAACTTTAATAAAAAACTGTACAAAACATTCGAGAGTAAAATTCATAAATTAAATGAAATGTACCTTTTTCAAATCATTGAGCGAATCGTCAGACTTTTTGCGATCTGGAATCTGTTCATTTAGTAACCATTTGGATAAATAAACCATTGCTTTTCCTTTTTCACTAAGGTTTTGAAAACTGGAGTCGAAACTTTCGTAGTCTTTTTCGGTTGTAATTCCTAGCTTAAGGTTAGCATGAATCCGCAGCAGGCGACAGAGATAGCTAATCCCTTCTGCATATTCTAGGGAAAATAAATTTTCTCCAACACAGTGTTTTGTCACGTATTCAACCCACGAAATATTTTTTGTAGCAAGATCCACATTTCCCCATGCGCATATAATATGCAAGAATGCTTCAACTAAGGGTGCAGTAGCACTTTGTAGTGAAGTTTTTACATCATAAACAGAGTAATTCTCTTTCAATTCTTCTTCCGTTTGTTGATGCGGCACAACAGTCCTTTCGTATAAGGACTCAGTCATTATGGTAAACATCTTCGGTGTCACTTCGTAACAACCTAGCCAATTTATGAAATAAGTCTCGCACCTTTCCAATTCATCTAAAATGTTTTCAGCTTGACCCTTAGATATTCTGCATGACGTTTCAAGCAGTTTTGCTGTTTCCCTTTCCCAATTGGTTTGCCGTGGCTGACCTTCCGTAGAAACCGCGGAAGCAATAGCATATGCAATATTTAAAACAATTCATTTAATCAAAACAAACGTATATAGAAAAGTTAATGCTATTTGAAAACATACTTAGCCAAAAAAAATTGTAGATACAATATTTATGTAAAGTTTATCTTGAATAACACGAATAATAGTGCGATACAATGTAACAAATTATCTTCATTTAGTTACCTGATTCATTGTTCCAACTATTCATGGCATTTTCCATCTTCCTTTTCAACAGAGTCAGTCTCTCTTTTTCGGAATCTGGAACAGATCTGTCTTGTAATCTTTTCAAAATTTCTTCACGAGCAACACTTAAGTTAACATAACCATACCAACTTTTATACTTCTTATTCAATCGACGCAGCGTCTAAAAATCAATTCAAATGATCTAATGTTAAAATTTCTCGTTTTTAGGTAAAAAATAATATAATAGTACGGCCATTGGGCCAATTATAATTACCATTTGGGTTTATAAAGCGTAGGACCATTATTAGAATCGCATTATTTTATTTAATATTAACAGCACAAGTCACAAGTAAATAAAGCTTACAGCAAAATCGATGAGAAGAAACTTCTTGTCGACATCGCACCGAAAATCCATTTGGATCCATTGCAGAAGTGCATTATCCACATCACCTTTCAATAAAAAATAGCAACCATGCAAGAAGTGTAAAGAATATATTTCATAGTTTTTCCAGTTTCCGCCTTCTTTCCAAATTGCATTAAAAACTTTGTCAAGCTTTTCCGTGTTGCTTTCTCGGTCTTCCAAAAGAGTTTGTATTTTGTCAATCGTTTTACGATAATCCTTTTCATTTTGTTGAAGAAATATCTGTTAAAATGCAAAATATTTTAACGTTTTCACCCCGCTTTATTTATTTATTAATCATTGAATTTCTAATTTTATCACAACAAAATCAATATTTAAATACGCCAATCATCACTCTATAGTATAATCGTGTTGTTCGAGTTGTGCAGTGAAAAATTCCGTAGGTATATTTGTTTAGGCTGAATTTAGGCAGCGGTACTTTGTTACCACTGTCTCCGTGTTGCCGTTGGGGGTATTGGGGGTTAGCGGCAACAGCATAACAGCGGAGACAGTGGGAACAGCGGCGACACGCTACAACCACTAGCGGCAAAACTGACCAGCGGCAACAGAGACACATTAATCTGATTTTCTCTGTTGTCGCTATTGCCCCTGAACCTAATATAAGCCAGTTCTCAGCTGTCTCTAACCTACCTGGCAAAAGTGGCAGAGGTATTTCGGGATTTGATACATATCGCTATTTTGCTCTTATGGAGCATTGAGCACAGAGCAGCAGTGCACCTGGCTTATACTAGACTTAGTGGCAACAGCGGCAACAGAGGAAATCAGATTAATGTGTCTTTGTTGCCGCTGGTCAGTGTTGCCGCTAGTGGTTCTAGCTGTGTCGCCGCTGTTGCCACTGTCTCCGCTGTTATTCTGTTGTCGCTAACCCCCATCGGCAACAGCGGAGACAGTGGCAACAAAGTACCGCTGCCTAAATTCAGCCTTTGTTTATATCATCGTGTGTTAATGTTTTAAATCCCAACATGTCCGTATTCATAACAAAGCAGTTCATGCGTTCTGTATGCAAATATTTCCAGCTTTCGGTTCGATTAAGGTTCCTACTATTTCATGTTCGGGAAAATTTAAAATTTCGACATTTACATTGTTGAAATTATGATACAAAGACAACACACTTGCCATACCTTCTCTGTCCCTAGATACGGACAGCTTTCTAAAACAAAAGTCCCTATACCTATCAATGTAAAATCTCTACCTCCGACGCCGATCCACCAAATGAGAAACCATGAAAAGTTCAATTAGAAAAAGCTATGAATCTCTGAAATACTTTCTTCTCATCGTCAATCGTACAATATTGCCCCCGGAATACACACTAGCTTTATTTATAACAGGGCCTAGGTCCTGTGACCGGCTGTAATCAATAATCATATATTTTGTTGTTTAAAATAGTAAAAGTAAAAATATTTTACTTGGAAATAATGATTTTCATCAGGCAGCAGTTTTGAGCTCATTTTGTGAAGCACTTTTTTCGGAATCCTGAATTTTCAAAAGGTGAAAGGAAAGGGAGAGAACTATTTCTGTCAGTCACCTGTCCTTAGTCTGTACTATTCTCTTTACTTGTTTTCATTTCAACTTTCATTGAGTTTATTAAAATTTGTTCGATTAAACAAACGCAACAACGTTTAAACGACAAACACTTATAACGTACATGAGATTTTCAACTGCGTGATACATCTTAAACTTCCCAACTTAATTTTGAAAAAATTTCTCCCGCTTGATAAAATACAATCAACACAAACGATTTCAATTATTAACTTCCTTGTTAAGCAGCACAGCAGCAGTTTGTACTTTGTACTTCTAGCTTTATCAATTCACCCCTGTAATGTAATATTATTTCACCAAATACAATTCCAATGGAACACCTGTTGATCACGTACAAACCATTTGGTTGAGAATACTTGAGAATGAGACGTTGACTTACTGGAGTGGAGCTCCATAACGTTGCATGATGGTTTGAGTCTCACTTTTTCGGTTGTAGTTGTAGGCTTGTTGGGTACTATTTTATTATGTATAAAATGTTGCTTTTTATTTTATGTATTTAAGTTACAGTTGCTTGTAATATACATTAAATCGATGCCCGTTTAAATGTCAAATAATATTAATTCCGGTTTGCAGTAAACTAAAATTGTTACTTAAAATGAATTTGTAATAAATATGTAATTCAGAAAAATTTAAGGTGACGATATGGTGGGATGTGCGGTTGATGATTTCTTACGGAGTATATTATGCAGGAAAGATTTCGGTATTCGTACGTAAACATAACTAGGTATAATTTAATTGGTCGGCTAACAAGGTGCAGCTGTGAAAGATGATACTACTCTATCAACAATTTACAATTAAAAACTACACAACTAATTATGACATGCAATGCATTGTGGAAGTATATGCCAGCGGTAAAGATAAAATGCATCTGTGGAAGAAAAGAGCTGAAGACCATATATCTGCAATTTTATAATGAAGGAACTGAAAAATTGTTCTTTTTATTAAAACTAAAACGCAAATAAATCATCAAATTAAATTCATTCTTTCAGCAATACATAACAATGTAAAATCGAAGGTAACAGGAAACCCTTAAATATCTTTCGTAATTCTACTCTACAATTCATAACAAAAACTATATACAAATTCAGGTCAGACACCCACAATAATCATTAGCAAAATATATATATATATATATATATATATACCTACAAATAAAATACAAGGTGATAATAATTCTGGATAGCTGCATGGGTTTACAAGAAGTGAAGATGGTGTGCGAGGTTCCGACGTGCGTGTTTTCCGAGGAGGGAGAGTCCAGTCAAGAAAGATTACTGTGTCCATATTTACAGAAGAGAGAAGGCGACAGTTCCGGACCAGTTGAAGTAGAGATTGCACATTTTGTACGAGATAAACCGATCCAGAGAGAGGCCTTGGTTGTCGTGCAGAACGCTGAATGATGTCGAACTCGCCGTCCCTCGCCGAGCAGTCCAGGAAACCAGGAAAACGTCATATCTGCATCAGCAACAGAAAAACAAGAAATTATAGTCAATTCATATTCTGGATAAGGTAAGAGATTCGTGGATAATTACTTTTTGAAAAGCAATAAAAATTTTTTAAAAAATCAAATAATTAAAAAAATAATACAATTAAAAAATTAAAACAAATTGAATAATAATAAAAAATAAAAAACTTAAATAATAAAAAAATTAAAATAAATAATTACCAGAGTAGTAGGATTGTAGGTGGAAGAAACAGGTGGAAGAAGTAGGTGGACGTTGAGCAGATCGTAGCCCCAATGCTGAAGTCAGTCCTCGTGTGTCGACTCCAGAAAGATATTCGGTCCCTGAGGTCGATTCTCACGATGAGCTCCGGGTTCAACTACAGCTGCAGGTATTTTCTCAGTTACTGATGGTGGCGGAGAAGAGGATGAGGCTGAACTCAAAGAGGATGCGGAAGAACTCAAAGAAGATGGCGGAGAACTCTTCTCCGCTTTGTTGCAACCAGGATCAGAGCTAAATAGTAATTATATTTTTTAAGTGACAATTCAAGAATTTGATTATATTACTGTAACTAATTGGTATTAACACATATTAAATCAAATACGAATGATTTCAAAAATTAAATTGTATGGTTAAAAATGGCGCTTACAGGTTGTCAGAGATATTCGATTCGGTGGTGTTTGCTTCGGGAATGTCCAAATCGTCTCTTGGTCGTAGAGGTAGAGAAAACATTCCTGGGTAGACAGGTCGGGCTCTGCCTCGGGCTCGTGCTCTATACATCGACCTCGGTTGACGTTGAGGCACCGGCGACGGGATTCGTGGGTAGCTCATCTTAGTGGAAAAAAGGTCTTCGGAGTTCGGGTAGAAATTGTAAAAGTCGGTCGATCAGGGTTCAGCGATCAAGTTCTCGAGTGGAGAGAGGCGGCAGCAGGTCCAGGAGAGTTTCCTTGAGGTCAGTTCTCTCTGAAGATCGGCAGAATTGTGACTTTCCAGGCTCACCAACCTCCCTTTTTATACGATTTTCCAGAACAAAGAATCTGCCATTTTTCCATTTGAAAACATAGAATAAACAGACTCCGAGTACTGGAATTTTCTTGGTAACAATCATGTGATATGCAGATATCTCTGTACCACGCAGTCTGTTCGTGAATAAAATATGAACACAAAAGAAAAAAATGTAAATGTGGATGAATAATATTCAAATTAGGCCAAACGATTGTAATTGAAAATGAATAATATTCAAATTAGGCCAAACGATTGTAAATGAAAATGAATAATATTCAAATTAGGATTTAAAAAAATGTAAATTAGGCTGAGTAATATTCAAATTAGGATTAAATGTAAATTAGGCTGAGTAATATTCAAATTAGGATTAAATGTAAATTAGGCTGAGTAATATTCAAATTAGGATTAAATGTAAATTAGGCTGAGTAATATTCAAATTGGAAATGGCGAATATTCAAATTAGGATGGAGGATTGTAAACTAATATGAATAATATTCAAATGAGGCTTAAAATGCAAATTATGCCAATATATTCAAAATTGAGAATTAACATAAAATGGCAGTGTAAGGTAAGGAGGAGATGGGGGAACATGACTAAAACAAAGGAATTCGGAGAGTATTTAAGGCACCTACTTGAGAGCCTTAAAATCAGTCTTAAGCTGAACTCTCTGAAGGATGGAGCCAAGACTAAAAGTCTCTCCTGGGGACTCTAAACTATTCTCCGAATTTCTTTAGTCTACTCAGTGGACTCTAAACTATTCCCCGATTATCTCCAGTCTATCTAATGGACTCTAAATTATTTCCCGTGTTTTTTAGTCTATCAATTGGACTCTAAACTATTCCCCGGTTTTCTTAAGTCTACTCAGTGTTACTTTAAACTATTCCCCGGTTTTTATAAGTCTATTTATTGGACTCTAAACTATTCACCGATTATCTCTATCCAGTCTATCCATTGGACTTTCAAACTATTCCCCTGTTTTCTAAAGTCTACTCTGTGGACTCTAAACTATTCCCCGATTATCTCCAGTCTATCTAATGGACTCTAAATTATTCTCCGTATTTTTTAGTATATCAATTGGACTTTAAACTATTCCCCAGTTTTTTAAGTCTACTAATTGGACTTTAAGCTATTCCCCGATTATCTCCAGTCTATCTAATGGAGTCTAAACTAGTCTCCGATTTTCTGTAGTCTACCCAGTGGACTCTAATAAACTATTCCCCGACCTCCGAAAGTCTGCCATGTGGACTCTAAACTTACTAAGCTAATTTCCAATCTTCAGTTTACTCAGAGATGTATTCGGTGGGCTGGTCAGACAATTGCCATTACTGAGGCAGAAAATGTCATTAGAATTTTGGAAGACTAGGTAATTGCTAACACTCACTGAAGACTGAATTAGGCCCAACACTTCGAAAATTAATTTACAATTAAATGAAGTATGGGATGACGTTTTGTAATGGAATGTCAACCGAAAACCAACACATCTCCATTTCTCCGTTTCTTTACTTGTGAAATGTAAATGATTCTGCAATTGCAAGTTTCGTAGTAGGCTAACATTGGATAGAACCAAACTGCATGCAAATAATTTATTATTAGATGTAAAATTATTATATGCAGTATATAATATAAGGCATGTTTCAACTTCAATTCACAAATCGTATTAAATCATGCATGATCCAGCTTAAATAAATTAATAGATACCTATTACATGTAAATAAATCATCTGCCAACATTAATGGTAGCATTTTTTCCGAGTACATGTTTATTCTTGGACATATTTAGATCTTTCTTAAGAAATAATCCGAGTTCGACTTATTATTCCAATCGCAGTATGGCAAATAAAAAGTTGAGCGTGGAGAAATTCCTTGCCTTCAAAAGAGAGCAGTCAATGAAATTGTAAAATATTTTCATATTAATTAATAGCAGGAGTAAGTACAGTTTAACATAACAAAATATTAATTCCGGTTTCCCTTTCCCTTAGTAAGTTTCAGCATTTAAAGCCTTCAGTACTAATATACTTTCTCCTGAGTAAGAAATAGCAATGTAACTTCCTTGAATTATAACGAATGAAATACACGCCAAACTCCGTGTTATGTGGAAAGTGTGCCAATTATTGTTTTGTAGCAATAGCAAAATAGCGACGATAGTCAACTAAGCACAATCATGTTAAATGTTACTGACCGACCAATAAATGCCAGAGGTTATCTATTGCTACATTGCAACGGTCATTGATTCATCGACCTCAATTTTATAGTTTTAATTAATAATTGAATATTTAATTAATTTTCCATCCGCGTTACAAATTAAAACTTTTAATCGACGCTCCTTTGTAATATATTATTAATGTTATTTAGTCTGGAATTGAAATGAAACCTAATGATAAATTTTGTAGAAGTGGGATTGACGTAAGCCAAGCTTTCTGTTATTACGTGGCAGGAGTAATTGAAAAGTTTATATACATTCTATTTTCTGTTCAGCTCCTATAGCATGGAATATGATGATAGTGATAGAACCACTTAAGCTTAAAAATCGATTCATGCTTATGGGAAAATGTGCCAATCGCACTCCTACACAAAACTTTCTAGCTATTTGGCAATTTGGCAACCATAAATGTTTTTAAGATTCGCACAGAAGTTCTCGTGCGAAGAATTACGTTGAATTTTTATGTAAATTACTAACTGTTGTCCATTTCAAGGAAATTTTATATTTGGAGTACAAAAAAATAAAAGAAACGATTAAAATGTTTCTTTTTAAGTCTTGAGAACACTTTGTAGCATTTTTAATAATTTATTTTACTATAAAAATAATTTTTAGTGAAAAGTAGACTTGAGTATTTGTCATTGATATAGCAAACATCTCATAACCAACCATTATAAATCTATTTACTCAGAAATATTTTATGGACTGTGAGCTTGACGTCAAAGCGTTGTTCAAGTAATACAACGAAGGACATAATTTGAGTATTTTCTGTGAAAACATTTACTGTCCACTACAGACAATAGGCGATTACCTATAGAAATTCATCGATTGAATCTGTTGCGTGTTATAAGTTTATACGTAGCCCAGCTATCTCAAAGTCTGTAAAATATTCATGGGTACCACTCCTCCATATCCGACCGAACTTAACCTTGGTGTCCACGAAGGAGAACTGACTATGCACTAAAACTAAAACCCTATTTCCTATTTAGTTGTCCTTTTAAAGGACAAAAGAGTCAATTTATTATCTATTTCTTACATATTTTCAGATATTTTCACATTTAAACTTAAATATAATTGATTGGAAACTCTAATACAACTTCTAAACTAGCTTAGCAACTGGCTTTCATACTTCTTCACTTAATTTGGAACGGTAAGACAATTATTTAAGATATTATAGCTCATTTAACATTTTTTAAATGTTTAAAATTTTACAAAATAAATTGGTGCAACTTTTATGCGATAATTCAAAATAAGCATTTATTTTTTAATACATAAAACTGCAGCTTATAGTTTAATGGAGAAATATTAATGCTTTTTACACTGTATCACGATTATTCTGCTAAAGTGTACTCATTTTAATTTACAATGTAAAAATGCAGCTTTTAAGACAAATATTATAAAGATAAAGTTTTTTTACATTTCAACTAAACTAATTCCGTAATCAATTTAATTTGTTTCATATTTATTTTTCAAAGCACTAATTTAAATAAAAATAAAATTGCATTTATTTAATTAGCAAAAAATTTTAACTGTTTTTACATTTTAGATTAAATTTCGTAATGAATTTTAATGTTGAATGTTGCATGGGTTTGTTAAAATGATAAAATTATTATGTCCTTTATAAAATAAAGCATACGGAGAGACCTGAAGAAGGGAAAAACATCATCATGAGTAAAATGGACAAGATGCAGATGATCTTGGATCTGAACACCCAGCTGCAACTAAGTTATCCTCCAAATAAGCAGAAGATGAAAGAATGCTGGACACCAGAAACGATGGTTCTGCCGCCTTCGCAGCTGCCATTGTTGCCCAGTGCTCAAGCAGACAGTTGGCTGTCTCCCAATTTATTACGACCGTTTTACTCCATTCAAGACAACATGAGAGAATTTTGGTACCCCAACAAAGATGATGAACAGTCTCGACCACCATCCAGCACAGGAAAACCTCCTCCTCCGGATCCTTACAAAAAACGAATGACTATGTTACTAATTGCTGGGATTTTCCTTTTGATTATCATTTTTGTAATCGTTGTCCTCATTTACGTACGATATACAAAAATTGATAATCATCAACATTTCTCCCCCACATCTGGAAATCAATCCATTATGTTTACAAACAGGTAAAAACTATTTAAAAATGAGTCAACCATAATGTCCATGCACTTCTGCAGTAATAATTCTTTAAGAATTAGACAGAATAAGACAGATATGACACAATTTTAGATTGCAATATATGTCTTTCCTGTGGAATCACATTGAACATCTTAAACCAAAGTGGCATTAATATTTCTTTAAAGAATTTCTGAATAAAAATTCATCAAAAATCATAAATTGGAACAGCAAAGAAATAAGAAACGCTTTTTGAAATTGCTACCTCGAAGAGTATAAAAATGCCTGATTAATGCCTGCTTTTTACTTCTCGTTTTCTCTTCACTTTCACATTTAGTGACATCAAAATGATGTCATTACGTTGGAAACCAAATTGGAAACATTTTTGCTAATTACAAATTAACTGTAGTAACGTCACAAAACGTGAAAGTGAAGGTAAAGTAAAAAGTATAAAACAGGCATAATTATTTATGCTTTTTCACACAACAATGTTTTGGTCTGAAGTAATCGATAATCATTTATTACTGACAAGAAGTATAAAATTGTATTATTTTTCTGTTTAGCACTGATAAAAATACTAAAAACGAGAAACGTCACAATTTTACAGACGATTATCGGGAGCTGGTTCTGCTCAAGTATAAAATCCTCACTGAAGATTTGAAAAAACTACAAGAAGAGGTGACACAAAATTAAATTATTACAATTTTTTACATTAAAATCTCTAAACGGTGTAAATGATAACAACTATTTGTAAATCATTTACTTTCGTTGTAATTGCAAAAAATTGATGAGTGACTGAGTAATTTATTGTAGGTTGAAAAGTACAAAGGGGAAGTATGGAAACTACAGCTATTGAATGAGCAATGCAAGAAAGGAGTAAATCCAACTCAGAGAGCCCCAAGCTACATATCTACAATAAAGCCTCAAAAAGATGAAGAAGTGCCATTCTACTACACTTCAAAACCACCGAAAAATTTCGACCAAGGTGGGAGAGGAAGTGCAGAAGAGCTTTCTACAACGGTTAAGACAACTGAACGAGCTTCAACCACAACAATCACAAATATCAACGGGGTTACAATTAATAAAATCGCTCACAATGACATGAAAGCGACTACTTTGGTACCTGAATCTCCGACCCCGACTCCGTCCTCGGGAACTACACAAGTCAAATATGTAGAAACAACAAAGCCTACTAATTTGGAAACGGCCACTGAAATAAATGAAAAAGGTCGTGATCCAAATAAAAACACCACGGTCTCTACTTTAGATGGCGGTAGAAATGGCGAAATTCCTAACAAGGACAAGCAGGATGGAGATCTGCAAAATAAAAATGAAAACAAAAATAAAGGAACTGACGATGAAAAGAATAATGTGGATAAAAATGAATCCGACCCTGCAATTGACATAAACGGAAGGAATAAAACGATGATGACAGAAAGATACCAGAATTACGACTTTACAACTCCCATCCCGATTAAAACAACTCCAGATGCTATTTCATCGACGAACTATAATGTTGTGACGGAAATAGAACGTGAATTCGGAGAAAATGTAGTTCTACCTACAAAAATTCCCAAAATTCAAGATCAGAAGCGGGACACCGAAGAAAAAAATGATGGTCCGTCAAATACCGAAGATTCGCAGGCGTTGCAAAATAATGACAAAAACTTACAAAACTCTGACGACTTAGCTGAAAAGAAAAATGATCGCAAAGGTCGTGGCATTCAACCCAATGGTAGGAACAGTTCAACCGAGTCTCCCAAAACAACCAATGGGGAAATCACAAATGAAGTAGATGATCAAAATCAAGCAGACTCGGGAAATGCTAACAATGGCGGAGGAAACACTTCTGACAATTTACCTAAACAGGAAACTAACAAAAATAACACAAAAGAGTTTAAATCTAACGATGAAAAAGAAAACCTTCCAAAACCAGCCGATGACGGAAAGGGAGGAGATAACAACAATGACAAGAAAAATCCAGCAGAAAATGAATCAAAATATGATTCGGCTGAAAATGATACCAAAGGAAGAAAAAATGACGAAACTAAACAAAATCCAAATGGTGAAAGTAAACCAATAATTCCAAATGACAAAACTAAAGTAAATTCAAATGATGAAACTAAGCCAAATCCAAATGATAAAAATAAACCAAATTTAAATGGTGAAAGTCAACCAAATCCAAATGGTGAAAGTCAACCAAATCCAAATGGTGAAAGTCAACCAAATCCAAATGGTGAAAATAAACCAAATCGAAATGGTGAAAATAAACCAAATCGGAATGGTGAAAATAAACTAAATCCTAATGGTGAAAGTCAACCAAATCCAAATGGTGAAAGTCAACCAAATCCTAATGGTGAAAGTCAACCAAATCCTAATGGTGAAAGTCAACCAAATCCAAATGGTGAAAGTCAACCAAATCCGAATGGTGAAAGTCAACCAAATCCAAATGGTGAAAGTCAACCAAATCCGAATGGTGAAAGTCAACCAAATCCAAATGGTGAAAGTCAACCAAATCCAAATGGTGAAAGTAAGCCAAATCCAAATGATGAAGAAACTAAACAAAATCAAAACGGCGAAATAAACAAAGCAGACGGAAAGATGGGAAGCCCAAAATCAGATTTACCGGATAAAATAAATGAAACCAAACCAATCGATAATACAAAAACCAATGAGCCCGGAGTTCCAACTCAGAGTGACAAAAAAGAATCATCCGAAGATACAATGAATAAGAATCAGAGTGTAAACACTAAGAAAGGTGGAAATCAAGGCAATAGCGACAATAAAGAAGTAAATGGTAAAAGCAATTCAGATAACAAAGAAAAATCAGAAAACGATTCAAAATCTAAAACCAAGTTGAAGGATTTAACTGCAGACAAAGCCGAAAAGGATAAAAACGTTTCTAACGATGGAAAAAAGAAAGATGATGACACTCAGAAGAATGAGAATGTAGTTTACGAGAGGCCGAAGAAAAAAGGTTGGTGGGATTTATTGGTCGACACTATAGTTCAGACATTCAGGCCAATAATAAAACGGTTTCACAATTAATTATTTAAGCACCATCACAGCAAATCACGCATTGCCTTAGTTAAGCCTCATTTAAGAAAACTTCACTAAAGCTAGGTTTTGAGTTACGTAGGAAATAGCTTAATTTTATTTTGCACCATTATTCTCAAAAGGTAAGGGTAAAGATAATGAACCTGAAAACAAAGAGAAGGAAAACGAACAGAAAAATCGAAACAATGATGACAAACCAAAACAATCCGACGATGCAAATTCGAATGAAGATGGCAGTGAAGACGTCGGATCTGTCGAAACAAATTCAGAGCCAACGGAATCTCCAGAAAAGAAAGAAAACCAAAAGAAAAAATGCAAAAAAGATAAAAAGAACGACGCTGAACCAAGAGAAAACGGCGGGACAACCAAACCGACTCCCACTGATCTCGACAATGATAAAAAGCCTCTCCATAAAGACGCTGGTAACAATTTAGACGAGAAGGGGAAAACCATCACCGGCCAGAATACGACTAACGGAGACTTTTTTGATGAAAATAAATACACTGCCCATTGGAATCATTACAAAAAGGCGCCAGAAAAAAATCAAACTGGCAACGATGTGGTAACACTATACGATAATATAAACATTCACCCTTATTTCTTTTGTATCCTCTTTGTTATTGAGATTTAAATTAAATCCTTTTTTTCTTTAAGATGTGCAACACAAAGAAATTCCCATTTTCTCATCTAAACAACAGCTGCTACCTTAATTTTACGGAATGCCCTGCACAACTGGCTACTACCGAAACAAATCAGGTATATACATATTATAATGGCTGGATTTAGGCAGCGGGATCTCGGGGGGATCTCGTTGTCTCAATTGCCGCCGTTTCCCCTGTTGCCTCCGTTGCCCCCTCCCCCGTTGCCCCTAGTTTAGCCACTTAACCTACTATCTTTGCAATTTGCTTCCCGTTACTACTTCTGCCTCTTTTTTGACCTAACCTAATTAAAAATAAGCATATTATTACTTGCTTGGTAGGCTTTAACAATAAAACAGTTTATTTTTTATTAGGTTAGGTCAAAAAAGAGGCCAAAATAGTGACGGGAGGCAATAGGGACAATGTATTAAAGTAATAGGTTAAGTGGCTAAACTAGGGGCAACGGGGGCAATTGAGGCAACGAGATCCCGCTGCCTAAATCCGGCCCATATTTATACAATACAGATTAAGATTTAAGATACCAAGTTTATGTTTTAAAAGACTTTCCACATGCTATAAAGTGTATTTTTATTGCAGAAATTGGAGAGCCCATTCCAGTACAATACGATGTGCATTTTACTTCTTCTGGACACGGTAATAATTAGAATTCATACGAATATGCATATCGAATTTCTTCATTTTAAACGCAGACGTAATAAATCTATTAAATTAATGATAAAATTGTTCAATATCCAGAAAAGTAATCCAATGAATGCAATAATGCCCCGTGGACACAGCAATTACATACTGAGTGTTGCAGGGAAACGTAGTGGAACGTAATATATTTAATCATTTCATCTATTTGTAATGCAATACGAAGCGTTAAAGTATTAGAGTTTTTCAAACAATTGAATTTGATGAAATTAGATTCTCACTCTTTATATGCTCTGGGGATAATATTCTGCTGCGAGTGGAAATATCAGAATTGGGTAACAGAGGCAAAGAAACTCGAATTATATTCAGCAGTAATGTCAAAAAACACCATAAAAAGAGTCGTCATCCTGTTTTGTCTGAGGAAGTCCACCAAGTTAAAGTATCATCGCGTGGAGAATTCACAATGGTGATTTTCAGTGGAAAGGATTATTATAACGTACGTACATTTTTATTATACTATGATAAATTTTTTATTCATTTACTGACTCAAATCTAGGAATAATAATAACAGCAACATAATTCAATGATTAATGAAATGCCTGTCGTTATATGAATAACAGTAAAATTATAGAGAAATTTTGTATTTCAGATTTACTATAATCATTTCGGAGGATCGCCATTGAAATACAAACATCGTTTGAAAGAAGAGAATGGCGTGCGAATAAAATTCAGGGGCGAAGTCAGTGTATCTGTTCTCACCTTTGAGGTATATTAAAATATTTGATTGCAAGGAATTTTATTCTTTGTTCAATCTATTAAACTAAACTATTAATGAAACTTTAAGGAGATATATGTAAACTAGGGCTTTGAAATTAAAAAAGTTCTTAGAAATTAATAATTTGGTTCTACTTTTACGTTTCATTATGCTCATGCTTATTAGTATGCACTTTAGTATTCAATGCTATCTAAGTACCTTCCCAAAACTGTTGGTTAAGACAGCTGGGACAAAATGATGCAATTAACTATTGATATACTGTTTTCTGTTATGAACTTTTTTCTATCTATGTAATAAAAATAGGCAAAATCTATTAAATACTTTAATACTGTCGTATTTATTCATGTATTTATTTCAATTGCTTTATCATGTTGCTTAAGTTGCTAGTGATGATTATCTCATAAATATCTGTATCAGAATGTACAAGATAAATTTTACAAGTCAGGATTATTTCTTTTAAAACAAAATACCGTTTTAATAGAATTAATACCCCATTTCATAATATTCCCCACCTGTTATATTATTTCGATGTTTTCGTCCAAAATTATCTCTCGAAATTAATAATTCCCCATAGCGAATTAATTCTCTATTACAAATTTTGGTATACGAGATAGTTGTAGATGTATCAATAATGTTATTTTGTGACTTTGTGATATTCTATTCTTGATAATTGTAAATGCGATTAGTAATTACAGCACAATTGACTGTACATCAGAATATCTAATATGTACTGCATGTTGTAAATTAAAAATTTTATTTGCTTGAAAAGATGTTTTTGGTTGATTTACGGAATTAACATTATGGCATCCTACTTTATTCTTTGGAGAATCCTTCCACGTTTCTTTTTGGTAATTATGATTTCAAAAATGAAGAATACAGTGGAAATGGTTAACAAAATGGCCCAAATGTAAAAGATTGAGTCGAATTTCAAGCCAAGACTAATTGGAACTGGTTGTTTCTCTTTCCGTTCAACAATTTCTTTATGGATATTAGGTTTAAAATTATCGTAATAGTAATTAATATTAAACCAGAAGATCAAGAGTCCTTCCTGGAAAAAGATGGACATTAAATCCAGCATATTCTGAACAAACGCCCCATGGAATTGCAATCCTTTGGGAATTTTTGCAAAACTCTGGACTACATGATGACAACGGATTGATGAAATATTATTACTGCTCGAAATCAAAACCATTTCTGCTTTGGCCCAGCCGAGAAAATGGTCTTCAACAGGAAAAGATCTTTTTACGGTCAAATCTGTCACGAGTTTCACTCTGTCATTAAATATAGTTTCAACGGGGAAAATGGTAAAACTGTCGTTCAATCTATCAGTGAGATGATATTGTGATAACGCCCGATAATAAATATCTGTATTATTGTGGATCAATTTGTATTTATCTTCAATTAAGATTTTATACCCGGTCAGGAGTAATTCTCCAAGATCTTTGAATACTGTTTTGTCATGGGGCGCAATGACATAGCTTGTCATAATTGTTTCGTAATGCATTGCCAGAACTATCGCCATAAACGTTAAGGGTATATTTAAATTTATTCTTTGGCTGGAATATTGGCGAACCACTTGTGCAAAAATGGAGAATAGAGCGTCCAAAATTTTTCTTATGGTGATTTTTCCTTCTACAATTGAATTTTGAAAAGCAAATACAATTCCACTGATGAAAAACGTCAAAACGGCGCATCCCCAAATAGCAAAGTCAAATGGCTGGATCCACTCAGTCCAAGCTATAGATGATAACAAATCTGTCTTTCTACAGTACATTAGCATCTGACCTGGTGTCCGGACACATGTGCCAAAAATAAAAGTGCCAATTGGCACTTTTATCCTACCTCAGAAAACGTATGTGCCATTTCCATAAGTGCCAAAAACCATAAGTGCCAAAGCATAAAGTGCCATTATTCATAATGTATTGTATAGTGTATTAGACTATCAATTTCTATGTAGTGTGCATTTTATATGTATGAAGTAGTTTGTAAGTAAGGACGACTGCCTAGTAAATGTAAGAAATGTAATGACAACGGTTATTTTGCATAATTATTCGTGGACGCTGATATGCAGATGAGACTTTTGAGGTTTTGTTGCAATCTCGGAAACAATCGTCCTCGTTCTTTCAGTCACCGTCCACCATTCAGCATGGCACAAGTTGTTGAGAAAAAGCATGTATCTGGATATTCATACATAAAAAAATGTGTTGATAAGACTGGAGAGGTGACTGAGAAGAAGAAATATATACTTCCCTTGGTATACTGTCTACTACCTAATAAAAAGGAAGAAACCTACACAAGAGCACTACGCTATATCTGCTCAGCTGGGGTGAGTGTTCATTTTAGTACTAATAGAGTTCAAGTTATTGTGTATTAAAATGTAATTTCACTTTGATTACTAGTACGCTATTTCACCGGAATACATCGTCTGTGACTTCGAGATGGCGGTTATAAATGCATTAAAAACTGAGTTTCCCAGTTCAGCTATTAACGGATGTCTATTTCATCTCGGTCAAAATATTTTTCGTCAAATTCAAAAATCTCCGGAAATACTACAGAAGTACACAACGGATCCAAAATTCTGCTCGGCAGCCAGATATTTTCAGGAAATGGCCTTTGTCCCACCACAGAATGCTTTGCTTTCATTAGATGATCATCGTCGACAATTTCCAGAATATTATCCTCTGCTCAATCCATTAGCAGAATATTTTGAAAAGACTTACATCGGGCGCTACAAAGAACCTCTCTTTACTCCTGAAATGTGGTCAGTTTATAAACGCGTACAAGAAGACGTCCCACGGACAACAAATGCTTTAGAAGGGTGGCACAGTGGCTTCAATTACCGGGTGGACAAACCTCATCCTTCAATTTGGATTTTACTATCTCATCTTCAAAGTGAGCAATGCCACTGTTCACTTATGCTCCTTTACTTCAATAGTTCAATGGCACCACCTCAGAAGAAAGAATATCGGGAACTCGATTCGAAAATTACTTTCCAAGTTGCACAATACTTTACAAAACCAAACATTGATTATATCAAAGCTTGTACATATTTTGTAGGCAGGCACAACCAAAAAACCAAAGCCTAAAATGACATAACTCTTCATATTCATAAGCAAACTGATGTATATAACTAAACGTGACTAATTAAAATATTATTGGCATTATTCGTTTTGGCACTTATGAAAACCCCTTGGCACAAAGGGTCATAAAACACTTGGCACTATTGACCGTTGGCACGTATGTCCGGGAACCTCTGACCTTTGTCAATGTACCTGAATTGATTATCTTTCCTTTCAAAGAGAGATCCGTCGGTTATGATGAAAATATCTTCGGATACCGTACATCGGTCATAATCCATACTCACTGAAAAAGCCAAAGTGAAATTGTATTTATGAGCTAAATTCGCCAAAACCCGATGATTTCCGTAACATTCCCTGTAATAGCGATGAGCTGGTCTTAAGCACACTGAAATATCATCCTTACACCAAAGTTCATGACAAAGACGCACCTTTCTTCCAAGTAGATTCTTGTACTGTCGTTTCCATACAGATTCTAAATAATTCTGTGTCAGAATTCCATCTTCCAATTGTATTTTATTTAGTAAAACTTCATTCCATCCTTTTGTTCTCCAAAAATTCGGTAAATATATTCGTGACACGTTTCCCCGAAACGAATCCACGGGAATCATTAAATATTTTGTGGTCACATTTCGAATTTCAGTCAAACTGAATCCATTTTCACTCGGCATTTGAAAATCTCCGTCCATTAAGGCAATAATAAGTCCGTTGTTTTTAATTGCTCCCCAATGTTGTCCGGATATCGTTTCGTACAAATTATCTCGGTTCGCAGGTTGCCAAACAAAATTTACAACACCTCGTTTTGACATTTTTAGCAAGGTTTGCCTCTGGGACTGAGCTTGCTCTGATTTCTTCAGGTATCTTAGTACAAACGGATTTTTGAAAGTTTTGCTAATTAATGACAAGTGAATCCATTCGTTGATCCCTTCCGTATTCCCATCGAAAAAGATGATTAAAAAGTCATAGTTTTCGAAACTTGTAAATTGTAATCGATTAGCTTTTACAGAAACGGCTGAAGAATGTATTAATAGTACACAAATGACTACCAAATAAATTACACTCAAACATAATACAAGATTAGGAGACATTTTATTTTTTTTTCGTACGTGAAGAAAAATATACACCTGGTGAAGGTGATCACCTTGCTACGCGTATCTATATAACGGTTAAGTACAATTCCATACTTAAATTCTTAACAATACCATGCAAATTGAAATTCTTAAGAATAAAAAAATATTTTTGGACAATTCTATTAAGTTGGATATTAAAGCTGCGGTGCGGCCAGCATAGCAGCAAATGTCTTAATCAATGTCTACATATCTACTCATGTACCATCTCACTCAGCTTTACAAGTAAACTCAAGTATTGTCAATTATAAGATGTGCTAACATTTGGCAATGAGAATTCCATGTGTCGCTATACCTAAGAAGGTTAACCTTCTAATTTTCAATTCCATATTGGAGACACATTATTGTCTTCAGCAGCAATTTACCACTAAAATGTCTTTGTAAAGAAAGTCATCGTACATAATTAATAATCTTTTCTAAGGTCACATTACAAAACGAAAGATAATAATAGGAGTAAACAAGTGTGCACACGTAAAATATGTGCATAATTTTGGATAAAGTAATATGCCCTGTTTCTCAAAGCAGACTGACGAACTACTGCCCAATCTTCCAAAATGTTTCTAGCATTTTGCTATCAAAGTCTCGGTAAACATAGATATTGACCAAACTATCACAATAATACAACTTAATTATACAAATTATATATTTATACTTCCTTGTTCAAGTTAATGTTGCAAATTGCAATAAATTGCAACTTAGAGGTCGATGCTAACATACAGGTAGGACAATAATTATGATGTAAGCTAAAGCTGGTGTGTCTAATGTCAAATGTTCAACATTGCAAGACACACCATCCTGACTTGCTGTGTTAGGATATAACTGGTTACATCCTACTTTTGCAGCACATTTTCCAAACACATTAAACTGTGCTAGAATGCAACTGTATAGTTAAATATCCTAGCATAGTTTCAGCACAATGTGCCAGAAATTGTGCTAGGATACATCTAGTTATATCCTAACACAGTTGTTAAGTGTGTTAGGAAAATGTGCAAGGATATAAATAGTTATAATATCCTAGCACACCATCCTGTCTTGCTGTGTTAGAATATAACTGGTTAGATCCTACTTTTACAGCACAGTTTTCAAGCACATTAAACTGTGCTAGGATTAAACTAGTTGTATTCTATGACAGTTTTACAGCACAATCATGTGCCAGAAAGTGTGCTAGGATATAACTAGCTATATTCTAGCACATTATATGTGTTAGTTTTCTAGAAAAGTGTAAGATTATAACTAGTTATATCCTAACGCAATGTGGTAGATAAGTGTGCTAGGATGTGACTCAGGTATCTAAAAGAATATCTACAATAATATATCTTAAAAATAACTTAAAGTAGTTAATTTTGAATGATTTTATTATAATAAGAGTTACCCAATTGTCGCACCTGTGATTATTTGGATAAAAAATATTTGATAAGACATGTGGGAAAACAGTTGAAACGGATTGCAAGGAAGATTTCTGAAACAAAATTTCGGATGGCTATGCATATGGGTGCATTGAATGTAGTGGCATTGTGAAAATAGATGTTCCCCGTAGGAAATGGAAGACAGAAGATTCAATAGTAATTTAAGGGGCTGTACTACTATTCGTTTCCTTGGCAAGGGACCAAACGGTACATTAGGCTTCAAAAACGTCGAAATCGAGAGGTTTCAAGGGTCACTTTGCGTTTGTTACATAAATTGATGCAACCCATATCTTAGTGGGTGTGGAAAAACCAATTCGATAGCTCTCGTGTCATGGATCATCACTGGTTTTCTGTCACTTGCCTATATAATGCCTTGAATAAAACATAATTAATTAAACAACATCTAAATGCTATTTCATAGAATTTCACGGTACGCAAAAGTTAAAGTCCCACGACTTCTCAGCAGCAGCTTTAAACGGTTGGATACAGCACTAGGACTTAAAAACTTTTTCGGCCGGTTGTAATATTCCCATGGCCATGTCCGGGGCAAGTAAACTGTTTCCTTGCCTCCCGTTCTACTTCCTCGCATCAGGTGGGTTCAGTAGAGAAAGTCTCGTTTTGAACTTTTATATGGGACTTTCCTTCGAATTGGTCCCATTCCGGTCCCAGACTAAGATTCTGGTGGTCATACCCTTCAGGAGTAATTTGCAAGTCCCATATAAAAGTTCAAACTCTGTTATAGAACCTACCTTTACTGAACCCACCTGATGTGGGAAAGGACAGGGGAGGGAGTGGGAGGCGAGGGCAGGAAGCAGTTTATCTGCCTTGACGGATCCAGGAATTTTCACATCTAAAGTTTTACATCCTGGGGTAGTGAAGTTTTACAACCAGCCACCGCAGTTTTACAACCAGCCACTGCAGTTTTACAACCACACACTGCAGTTTTACAACCAGCCACTGCAGTTTTACAACCAGCCACTGCAGTTATACATCCACAAACGGCAGTTTTACAACCTTACAAATGTAATGAACTCAAAGTTTGATGAAACCTAAATAAATGCTTAATAATTATATTAAGACGAAGTCAAAATTGTCAAAATTGGAGTAATCCACAAAAAAGTTGAAAAATTGACCACCTCCGATTTTGATGAAAATTGGTGGAAAAATCACAAATGCGATTCTAATAATGATTGTGGAAACAATATTCCAAAAAAAATTCCTGGGGCCCTGAGGAAAGGAAAGTAGAAAGCGGACAGAATTTCTGAAAATTTTCAACTTTTTATTTTCAAAAAAATTTTTACCCAATTTTTCTTATTCGATTTGCATGCAGTTGGAGTCGGTTACATTCGCAAAAAGATTCTCTACAAGATGGTATACATACCATTTTGATAACTATTCTGTGTTGGGCTGTGGTGGGGGGAATTATATAAATGATGACCCTGTACATCAAATGGTAGAACAAACGATAGGGCCAAAAAAAGGGATCTAACTTGAAGACTGATGTCTGAGGAAGGATCATTGCAAACGTTCTGCATACCTTGTTAGTAGAATAATTTACACTTCCCTTACAATTAGGTCTTCTCTCACAAACCCAATAAGAACCTCCATGTTTATAATCCTTCACATGACAATAAACGAAACCACGGGAAGCTAACTTATCTTCTCCTCTTACTGATTTTACAAAACTAGCCATGCTGCTTTTACAAAACTGCTACCGCTTGCGTCAAATGTCTAAACTGTACTGCACTTCAGTTCCGATTTCTCTTCTACAAGTTTACTTTCATTGTATGTAAATACAATCATAATCTCTACCTACCTTTTACATTTGAATGGAGCTTTTACCATAATGCACCATTCCTTCGGCTATTAACCAAACTTCGTCTTAATATAATTATTAAGCATTTATTTAGGTTTTACCAAACTTTGAGTTCATTACATTTGTAAGGTTGTAAAACTGCCGTTTGTGGATGTATAACTGCAGTGGCTGGTTGTAAAACTGCAGTGTGTGGTTGTAAAACTGCAGTGGCTGGTTGCAAAACTGCGGTGGCTGGTTGTAAAACTTCACTACCCCAGGATGTAAAACTTTAGATGTGAAAATTCCCAATACCGCCTTGACCATATCTAAAAACGTTTTTATTTTCTAGCGTTGCAACCGGTCAATTATAGAGTTGTGGGACTTTAACTTTTACAGCTCCCTTATAGCTACACTCCAACCGACAATTCTATAAGTTGGATATTGGCCAACAGCCTTAATAACAGGGAACAAAAAAGGATATATTTTACCTTTTTTATAAAAAAGGTATAAGTTATTAAAAAAGCTGTCCTTTTTTGCTATTTTGCCTTTTTTGTTGTGCCCCATTCATATACACTTTACATGTAAATAAGGTAAAAAAGGTAAAAAGGACTGCTTTTTTAAAAAAAAGGTAGTACTTTTTTGCAAAACAAGAGGGCTTTTTTGTTCCCTGCTTAAAATAATTATAATGTACAATAATATGGATCTTCATATTATTTAGTATATGTACCTTAAATTTGTCTAAAGCTTTATACATAATGTGTGCTAAATAAATACTCCAGCATTGACAATTCTGAAAAAAAATAAGGTTTGACAATGGGAACTCCACCTGTCTAATTTCCGTATATTAATAACTGTCTTTCACCTTCTAATTCTTTATTGGAATCATGAAGGTTGTTTTTTAGCAGAAATGAACTACACAATATCTGTTAAAGAAAGTCATCGTTCATTACATAATGCATAATTGATAACACTTTCTAAGATCTATCACACACTCTAAACTGAAAGATACTATAATGCGGATATACAAGTGTCATTCAACTAAAAAGAAGTGCAGAACTTAGAATCTGAATAAAATATGCCCTGCTTCTCAAAGCTAGTAAATGCTCAGTTTCAATTGAAGTACTGTTCAAAAAAGCACACCTTGAAATGTATAGCACTGAAACGAATAAGCAATTTCAGAAATTTATTTTTTATATTTTATTCCAATTTAAAAAGAATACAGGAAAACAATATAAAAACCGATAATAGAAAAATGATAACCATATGAAAATACAAACCTGACAAATGCAAATGCAAACGTCCTAGGATATTTGTATTTTCACAAACCAAAATTTTTAACGAACCTAACATAATTTAAAAGAACCTGGTGGCTGTCAACAGGGATCCTTTTTTACAAAAAAGTACAACTTTTTTTAAAAAGGAGTGCTTTTTTACCTTTTAACTTTATTTATATGTGAAGTGTAAGCAAGTTATACACCAAAAAGGTTAAAAGGCAAAAAAGGACTGCTGTTTAAAAACCTTGCTCCTACATTTTTTATAAAGAAGGCAGAAAAGGTAAAAGGAAAAAAAGGTCCTTATTTGTTCCCTGTAGCTGTAAGTTTGGTTGTTTTAAATTATGTTGGGCTCATTAAAATTAAACTTGAAAATACACAAATCCTATAATATAGGATGTTTGCATATGTCCGATCTGTATACATTTCCTGTAACCTAAATCTAGATCAACTAAACATCTAACCAAAATGAGTAGCTTTTTTCTGATTTAAATTGTCCATCAAGCTGAGATCTACATTACAATTAATGTTAATAAATAATGACACGTACATAACAAAGTCGTAAAACGAACAAAGTATTAAATTGACTTAGTTTCCCAATTGCAATCTTCTCCCTTCAAACTTGCTCTGCGTGTATACAAAAGTCTAATTTTCCGATTGCAAATAAAATTAACTTTAATGTCAATTCTCGCAATTTCAATTATCATTTATTCAATTTGCAATTTTAATTATGAGCGCAAGTTTCATCTCGACGTGATTTATATTTAAACCTCTATGCAATAAATGAAGCCAAAAAAGCCATGAGTCATGATGCATGATGTTGTATAATTGTATAATCAAGTTTTAATAAAATTGAACCATTGCAAGGGAATTGAAGTGTGATTAAATATTGGCAGTGGCAGAATAATGTCTCAGATTTCCTCGAGTACTGTTCAGTTAGCATGCCTGAGAATTTGCAAATACAAACAAGAATTAACATCTGATTCCTGATACACTTTCTTGTAAATCATAAATACATAGCCTAGCTTTATATTCACAATTTGCATTCAAAATAAACCTATACAAATCTCGACAGCAGAAACCGATTGAAGCTAGTTTGACTTGGTTATTAGTAATCGGGGCTCAACTACGTATCAAAATACTGTCCAACTCAGTGTTTGACTAGCCACTGGCTGGTGGTTATAATTGTAGTTGCAAAAATATTTGCTGGTCAAAGACTAAAATGGCCTAAAATAACTAAAACTAAAAATCAAGTCAAGAAAAAGCAAATTTTTGAAATTATTGAAATAAAAAAGCATTTTATGAGTTCAAGAGTTGATCTAAATCCAGTTTGGATACATAAAAAAGCATTTTAAACTCAAAGAAAAGTCGGGACTACTTTTTCGGGAGGAGTATTTCTAATAGTTAATGGTATTTTTAACCACTAGGCCATTTTATACCATTGTAGGCCATTATTGTCAGCCAGCTGGCTAAAATGTAAAAAAGCCGGCTAAGTAAAACACTGATCCAACTATTTTCGCTTCATACGATACAAATGTATTTATCTGTCCAGATACAAACACGCTATGGGTGAAGTCTTAGATGTGCAACTTCTCGACCAAAGCAGCAGAGTATACAATGTATGAATGTATAGAGAGTATAGGACACCGAAATGGATATCTGACAACCTCTCTTACTCACTTTTTATCAACAGGAGAGCAGGTTTTTTTGCTAAAAGATGCTCCAGGCACATTACCATATCAAATGTTACACAATTCACTAGCAAATAATATTTAGTTTCGCATGCATTCGTCTTCCTCTTCATTTCGCTCTTCTATTTAAATTCTGTTTATTGCTAAAACCCATTGTTTACCAATTTGTTAGTGAAATAATATTTAAATTACTTAATTACTAGTCACAAATAATTGAAAACTGTTTTCAATTTCCAATAAATTGTAGAAATGATGGACTCGTTAGATCCCTGTTGTGGAGGATCTCTGGAAAAGGCAACCAAATACATTGCAATTATTGACATAGTAAGTCTTACAATTAATAACTATTAATAACTACGTAAACATTATATTGTATTAATTTTTAAACGATTATTTATACAATCATCTTATTTTCTATTATGAAGTATGTCAGGCACGTATCTAGAAATTTGTTCAAGGGGGGGCGGAAGGAAAAATTATGCGAAAAACAAGACATATTCGCGCGAAGCGCGAAAAATTTTTGCAATTTTAGGCCATTTTTGAGAAAAAAATTCACTTTTTCTCAGATTTGAGAAAAAGTGTTGCTACGAAAAAGTGTTGCTGCGCCCCCCGCCCCCTACTAAATACGTGCTTGAAGTATGTTATAGGTGTTAATGTATAGTTAAACATCAAATATTAATTAATCATACTATAATGTGAAGTTTAACCATAAAATATAGTATGGGCAAATATATAACATTGACCTTACTTTTCAGATATTTTCAGTAGCTACTACTTGTGTTGTTTGGTTCCTGATCCTCGTAACATTATTCTATCAACCTGAAATTCAAAATGCTGTTGATCAAGATCGTGCTGAAATTCCCGAATTTGCAGAATTATACGACTTAGGAAGTAAGAAAACTACTACAATCTTACAAATGACAAATTTAGAAGGCAAATTAATATTATTTTTATTATTTAGCACCAATGGTAGTATTTTTTCTCCTTGTGCTGATGTCACTTTACATGGTGTACATTTTATTGGCTCGAATGTTGTTACATGGAGCTCAAGAGGTTTGTGCATTTCTTTATGGTACATTTATAAACTATAGAAAGTACTAGTTAACCCAGCAAAGTAACTAACGTAGCACCCAGATTAAATTCAAAATGCCACATATAATCGTGGTGACAAATTTACATAATTTGAGATTGATTAGACTCAATGTTGACTGATTTTGATTATTGATACTTACAGAGGGATCATGAAAAGCTCCAACGTTGGTATGTGATAACTTTAGTGCTGATGGTTGTGCGGCTTTTCTTCTACTTAATTATGTCAATGCTGTCTTCTGATGTGGCTATCGTCCCATTCTTTGCTCTTATGGGATTTGCTTATCAAATCTACTGTCTGCTGGTCGTCAGAGCTTACAAGAAGGAATTATTGAGCGGAGAATACACTCATCTGCGTGGAAATTACAATATTATCCATAAGTTGTGATAAAACTGAATTTTGTTGGAATGTACATGTTACCATTTGGGGACCTGTACTTAATATTTGTACTAGAGTTTCAAATACGAAACAAATTGATGATATAATTATTTGCAATTAGAGTAAACCCTGATAAATGTAATGTAGGTACTTAATTTCTTAGCAGTTATATTCTAAGGGTCAGCATTTGCAATACAGAATGTATACAAAGTCCTGATTGTAATAAATAGGGACGTAAATACAAGCGATAGTGATAAGTTATAGTATAGATTATGTACTAAATACGAATAAAACTTTGTATCTGATTGTTCAAATGAAAATCTTACTCTTGTCAATGAATTTAATTTTTCATCAAATTTCGACCTTCAAAGCGTGTTTGTTTATTAGTCCATATTTTAACAAATGTTTTTGGACGTTATTTGTGAAGAGTATAAATGTTTTCAAGCATTAAATACTCACTATTAAAATACTAAAAAATGGCTATTATATTGCGTTAACAATTTACCATTAAGTTACGCTAACACATATACAGTAGTAATTATATTTTTAAAAATTAGCATCTGTTCTTAATATCGTACTTTAAGGAAGGAAAAAGCCAATATCCATTTTCGGTTTGGTGTTAGCTTGTTAGTGGAGTTAGGCTATTTCCTGCAACAAACGAAAAATGAATATAACCCTCAGGATGCAAAAGACCTTAATCCACTTTTCGTTTGGCAGTGAAAAGAGTCTTAATCCAGTTTTCGTTTTGCAGTGAAAAGACGTTTGGTTGCCAAGCAAAAAGTGATGGGTAGCTCTTTTCGCTGCCAAACGAAAAGTGGATTAAAGTATTTTGGATACATAAGGGAAATAGGCTTTTTTACCTGCACCAAACTAAAAATGGATATTGGCTTTTCCCTTCCTTAAAGGACGATATTATGTATGTGGCTATAATTTAATACTGGTTGTATAAAGTCCTACTGCTTATCGGTATGCGAGCAAGAAGTCTATCGCCTTCTCTAAAATGATTTTGTAAAATTCCAATGTTTTATCATCATCGCATGCGAGGAAATTATTGAGCGGGATGATAATCGGAAAACATGTTCGAAGGTCGTAGACGTACACCTTTCCCATTTTTTGGTGACTCGTCTTCTTGTACAATTCCACAAATTTGGAAGACATTTTGGATATTCTAACGGCAAGCCACATTCCTGCACGGAGAATAAACAAAATCAAGACAACTACAAAAGTTAGTAAAATGGTCGCCGCTGGGCTGGATATATGGAAAAAGAATATAATTGTGATAGAGTATGCAATGGCGGTCATCATCATCGTGCTTGTCACTCCAGGCAAAAGCAATTGGCAAAGAGGAGGTCCAAATACGGCGTAAGTTACACTCATTGATTTATACAGCAAGATATTCCGTTTAAAACGAACTGTGAAGTGCCAATGTGATTCTGCTGGAATATCTTCACCTGCAACGGCGCTGCGTATAAAAGAAATAAATAATTTCACCAAAATTTATATCGTATTTAAAATACAAGGTATATAATACTATGAGAATGATTACCACAATCTTTGGAGATATAGTATCAGAGCATAGCCTGCCGAGAACGCCAGAACTAAGTAATAACAGCCATTGAACCAAACTACTACTAGAGTCAAACCGGCCCACGTTTTGTACACAAAATTTCCCAATCGTGTTTCGAAACCCAAATGGATCAAGATATTCAACTCCGGAGGATTAAACCTCTTTGAGTGGATTATTGAAAAAGGAGTGAAAATTACAGCAATCGAAACAAATAGGACGACTCCATCAGCCAGATATCCCATGAAGTCCAAGTTGAATCCACCATGCTTCAGTAATTTTACTAAATAAAATCGAATTTCTTAAATTGAGGCTTTAGTTTTGCCACTTTAATGATAACTTTGGGGTCAAAGAGTTATATTAAGTCACTCACCCCTTCGAAGTTGGTCATCAATTGTGAATAGCAGATTAAATATTGCAATTATTTCCGTTGAGAAGATGAATGTGTTGAATTGACATACAATTCCAATAGCTGCTGCCATCAGATATGCAAATTGCCCAATCCTGGATGACATTGAAACTTTCCTGTCGCTTGTTACGGACAATATGAACGCCATGACTTCGGTTATCCTTGTAACGAAGCAGGATATCAGAATTGCGTAGTAGATGATGACAAATGCCTTCCGTCTAGTGGCTGAAGACAAATGCTTTTTCTTTGAATCCCATTTGTATGGAATAAGATGCCATCTGGAGCCAAAGTGAAGTATTTTTCCTAACGCTTTGCTTAAACGCTTTGAAACGAGTTCCGCCATCCTTACAAATAAGTTGAATAATGTTTTTATTAGTACTGCTGTAACCATTAGTTCTGGTTCTGACAGTGATTCAAATTCTGACTAAATTTTTGCCCCTCTCTGATTGGTCCAAATTTTTTGTCATTAGCCAATGAAATTGCAGATTTTCCATACATAAATCTATATGATTTACACAAAAATGTGTGTTGCATCACAAAACAATAATGTAAGTTAAACTGGCTGCCTCCTGTAGATAATGAATTTTGCTAAAATCGTTAAAATTACATCTAGGAATAAATTTTTGCATGTTTTTTAACGTGTCCATCACGTAAAATTAACAGCGACAGAACTGCCATTATTATGTTGCCACTAATGTTTATTTTACATTACGGCAATGTTAAAACTACGGTCCAGCTTTTGAATTCAACTTGAAATCGAGTCAATTTGACAGTCTCGGAGTAAACTTAATGCTACCATTTTATGTCAATTTTCATGTATTAATATCATTACCTTAACTTATTATGTATTTATATTTAGGTTTGGTTTGATAGGAGACTTTGTTAAAACTTTTAAAAACTAACTACAAATACTAATAACTGTAATAATGATATCGTTGACAATAACTTTTGGTATTTTCTTATAGCTGAAAATATTCACAAAAATTAACATATTATTCTTGTACCAATTCAACGATATTGA
Organism: Tomocerus qinae; assembly: GCA_020055645.1. NCBI lineage: Eukaryota > Metazoa > Arthropoda > Collembola > Entomobryomorpha > Tomoceridae > Tomocerus > Tomocerus qinae. Next base: position 129,379,834 of record CM034546.1, read on the forward strand.
GGCTCTTTTAAAAATATTTTAATTGACGCCATCAAAATTTACATTTTATGTGACATTTTAAAATATAACTGCTCATATTATCCTAGTGCTAAGCCCCGGACAGTGCTGAAACTTAATTATCGCTCAGTTATTTATTTACTGGATAAACAATATAGCGTGTTTAAGCAGCAGATTTCAAAGTAATTGTTTTTACCTTCATTTGTGCGAGGCTAAAAAAATGTAATCTTAATCCAGGGAGAATTAACAGGCGGAATCTGTTTTCTAAAAATAGATAGATATTTACGAATCCCTCGTTTGACAAGATGAGTGAATATTATTGGTAGATGTGAATATCTTTTTTGTGAAATAATTCGGGAAATATTCGAAAATTTAAATAGTTAAATCCATCGCAGCACAAATAGTTGCTTACATTACTCATTCGCATATGCACAAACTCCAAACTAACTATTTATTTATATTATACGCGTCCTTTCCTGCTATTTGCCAATGGAGCTACTCTAACTTTATTGACATTTAAACTATTTTACAATTACTTTAACCCAATGACGACAGACATTTATTGCAAATACCATTTGACTGTCTGCTGACTCATCCTAAGAGGGAGTTATTCCTAAAAGTCTTCCAAAGTACTTCTAAAAGTATTTTATAGTAATTTCGATTGATTTCTCATGTCAATTTTATTTTCTAATGCTATATTAAACTGTGTAAGTATTAAGCAGTCTTAGGACTGTATGACGAAGCTGGACTGCACATAGTATTAGATTATGAGTTCTTTTTAAGAGTAAAAAAGTCTATTAAGAGTAATACTTTTAAAGTTTTGTAAAAGTCTTTCCACATGTAATACCTTAGTCGAGACCATTTTATGGTACTGCTTTACGGTTTATGCCCGTACAAATATAATGCCAACCAATTCTCCTAATAAGCATGACTATATTTTATTGCTGGGGGAAATTTTCTTGGATGTGTAATATCATTACTTAAACTAACATTTCTCAAACTTAGGAAAGTCAAATACATTCCTTTCTTTAGAGTAACTGAAGGTTATGCAGCCAGGGAACTAAAAAGGACGTTTTTGGCTTTTTTATAACAAAAGTAAAAATAAAGTTTTAAAGAAAGCAGTCATGCATTTTTTGTCTTTTCGATGTAGCACCTTGCCAAATATAGTACTTTAATTTACGGGTTATATCTCCCCAAATTGTCCTGTGAAATTGCCATGGTTACAAGTGGATAAGCTTGTATTACCTAACTAAAAAGGCGACGATTTGATTTCGGTAGTAGGATATGGAAACCACTTATGGCTCACGAGAACAAGATGAGGGGATTGGGGCAGGGGATTAGTCAAGCGAAAATCTTCCATCAGAAATGGGGTTACCATGGTGATGATTTCGTTAAAGTATTTCGCATCCTACCATTTCATGACTATCATAATCATGACCTCTTTGAACGGACAAGTTACGAAATCACGTGATTTTGCAAAAGTTACAGACTTACGCAGTTACAGACTTATGGCTTTGATATTTGGTGAACCGCCATTGCTTTTTAAAAAAATATTACTTTTTTGCTTTTTTGTGAAAAAGCAGTACCTTTTTTGTTTAGTAGAACTACTTAAGTATAATAGCCAGGGTCGGCAAAGCCAAACACAATATTATATTTATTGGCATGGACAGGAACAAGGGATTTTTATGGACATATCTGAGATATTTTATTCTAAGAAAAGTAGGTAAGGAATATCGTGTTCATTATTTTAATGGGGTCTCTTGTATTACAGCTATAGTTAGAACTATACCTGTACGCCACAAAGAAGAGAGACTAGAAGCCGCGCGCGAGAAAATCGTTGTGAGAAGGCAGAGAGGAGAGAAAAAACGTTAGAAGGAGCAGAGTCGCATGGCAGAGCTGGTGCAGCGTGGTTGTGCATTATTTTCTGTCTGTAACCATTGACCATTGAATTGATTGATTAGTGACATTGACTTTATTGAATAATAAATTATAGCTTTTTAATCGAAATTCAGTGACTGAAATACGAAACCCGAAATCATTTTAGCACTTAACATTAGATAGATAGTTTGTTAGTTTTCGTTAGACATACGAATCCACATTGGTCCTTCGATTGCCAAATTGACTAGTCCTATGTCAATAGTACTGTACTGAAATAAGTGTTATTTGAAAATTGAAATATGGAAAGACGAAGCCGAAGAAACCAGAAATTGGCACCTGAATTCAGTTTACTTCCCCCGAGAACCCGAGAAATCAAGATTGGTGAACAAAAGTGGACAAGACACGAAGCAACTGTGAAACCTGTTGAAAATCGGTCGGACGTCGAAACGACTTCGTCATCATCCCTGCGATTGGACGACATGTCACAACATGGCAGCAGTTCCTGGTTAATTAACTTTTCGTCAAAAAAGTCAGCCAATAGTGTCAAGTCAACTGCCAGTCAACGTCGAAAACAATTGGAAGTGAAAGCCAAAATTTTGGAAGAACAGCAAAAGGCTGAAGCTGAATTTGCAAAAGTCCAGGCAGAAGCTGAATTTGCAAAAGTACAGGCGAAAGCTGATTTGGCGAAAGCCGAATTGAAACGAAAATTAGAGAGACTTCGAATAAAAGCTGAACTGGAATATGCGAGGATGGAAGATGAGGAATCCAAATCTCAATATTTAGGCAGTGACGATGATGATGGACATAATTCTCGTGATGCATTAAGTGACATTGGCGAAAAGTGTGATAAGTTCAAGGATAACGACAAATCCGAGGAACCCCTGAAAAACGCACAACCTAAGTTCACCTATGATGACTGGAGAGAATTTTTCCCTCGAACATCAGCTGCCAAGACAGAGATAAGTACTCCCAAGAAAACCACTTCTCCCATACGTAAGTCTCAGCATCAATTTTATTCAGATGAAATCTCGAATAAAATTCCGAAATACAGAGCAGACAGCCCTGAAGAAAATATACAATACGAAACGAAAATCGAAGAAATGAAACCACCAAGCCAAAGGACAGTGACATTTTCTGCGGATCAATTGTCGTTACTGTTCCAAGCCCAAGACATAGCAAAAAATTACACAGTAGCAGAAAACAGTACGGGCGGAGGAGAAATCAAAAAATTTGTCGCTCGTCAATCTGGAGTTACTGCGTTGCCAGATTTCCAAGGAGATCCCGACAAGTGGCCAATGTTCATCAACCACTACCTAGAGACGACGAAAGAGTGCGGGTATAGTGATTTCAATAATATATGCCGGCTCAGAAAATGCTTAAAAGGAAAGGCCCTGGCTGCCGTAGGTGAGATGTTAAATCACACAGAAAAATTACCACTCATCATTAAATGTCTTAAGGATAATTTTGGACAGCCGGAACTCATAATTAAAACCCTTATTCTGAAGACAAAGAAGTTGCCTCCGTTTAGGGAAGACAAACCAGACTCAGTGATCGAGTTTTCTCATGCAGTTTCAAATTTAGTGGCCACGATGGAATCTCTGAAAAAGGAAAACTACATGACAAATCCCTCTCTGATGGAAGATCTAGAGGAGAAATTGCCTGTCACTTTCAAGACGAAGTGGGGAAATGCACTAGCAAAAAAGATGGTCGACGTCACATTGAGAGATTTTGCCGAGTGGATGGAGAAACGAGCTACAGCGGCAAGACTCATCAAAAATTCAGTGGCGCTCGAAAATCTTGAAAAACAAACGAAAAGCAAGGCTGACGACGAACAGCGAGGAAACAAAGACAATGGAAAAAAGAAAAACCAGAAGAAAGAAGTAGTTTTTACCACTACTGAAAAAGCAGAAGAGAAAGTGAAAAAGCCCACCGGTGAATGTACGTGTATGTTTTGTCAAAAAGAGCACCGTACGGAGAAGTGTCGACAGTATCTAAAATTGGATATTGATGGCCGCTGGAAATGGGTAACTGAAAACAAGATTTGCTTTGCGTGTATTAATGGCAATCACCTTCTGGCCGATTGCGACGATAAAGAAAAGTGCGGCACAAATGGATGTTATTTGTTGCATCACAAAAGTTTGCATAATCCGAAGTTTTTTGCGCCGAAACCTCCTGCTTCGAAAATTCCCGAGAAATCCGAAGAAACGCAAGAAGGTGTAGCAGTCACGACGGAAGAAAAATGCAAAAGGTCAGTGACATTACGGAGAGTAATGCCAGTCATCTTGAAAGGCCCAAGAGGTGTAATTAAAGTCAACGCGATGCTTGATAATGGATCAACCGTCACTTTGTTGGATGCCAAGATCGCTGAACGACTAGGTCTTCATGGACCGAAGAAAGGACTCCACATGACATTGGCGGATGGTAAGACAGTCACCGAAACCAATTCAAGAATATTGTCCGTTGAAATTCGTGGAGTGAAAGAATAACAGTCATTCACAATGGACAACGTAAGAACTGTTCGTGAATTGAAATTACCTTCCCAGTCTGTTGACATGGAAAGTCTTACTGGCAAATGGAGACATTTAAGAAAATTGCCAATTAGCTCCATGGACAATTTAATTCCAAAGGTGTTAATTGGAGACGATCAGTGTCATCTTATTGTCACCCGAGAAATTCGAGAAGGCCCACCTAGTGCTCCAATTGCTAGTTATAACAAGCTAGGATGGGTTGTTCACGGACCCGAAAAAGAAAATGCCACGGATGGAAATGAGTCAACATTTTTTATTCACCATGCTGACGATCAATTATGTCAACTAGTGAAAGACTCTTTTAGCACAGAAAGTTTTGGCGTGAAAGTACTGGACAAGCTTCCACAGTCTACTGATGTGACTAATGCAGAAAGACAAATTGACAGAAACACGAAGAGAGTTGGTGACAGATGGGAGACCGGTTTGCTCTGGACACAAGATGAGCCTCGTTTACCGTCTAGCAAGAAAAACGCAATGAACCGACTGATGACTTTAAAAAAGAAAATGGAACGAGATCCGGAGTTAGCTCGATGGTATCACGAAAAGATTACTTATTACATCGATGCTGGCTACGCAAGAAAATTGAGCTCTTCAGAAGCGAAAGAAATCGGACCTAAGACTTGGTATCTTCCTCATTTTGCTACAGAAAATCCAAACAAACCAGGAAAGAGGCGTTTGGTATTTGACGCTGCAGCCAAATGTCAAGGTACCAGTCTTAATGACAATTTACTTCCTGGCCCAGATTTATTGACATCTCTCGCTGGTGTTCTTCTCCGATTCCGAATTGGACAGATTGGCTTTAGTGGAGACATACGTGAGATGTTCCACCAGGTGAAGATTCGTGAGGAAGATCAGTGCGCGCAGAGATTTCTTTGGACAGAAACTGGAAAAGAAGAACCAGACACGTATGTTATGCAAGTCATGACTTTCGGTTCCACTTGTTCTCCTAGCTTGGCCCAAGTCATTAAAAACCGAAATGCGTTGGAATTCTCGGAAGAATTTCCCCGTGCAGCTGAGGCTATTATTCGCAAGCATTACGTCGACGATTACCTCGACGGAGCCAATAGTGAAGCTGAAGCTTTGAAAATCATTAAGGACGTTCGAGAAGTGCACCGTCGGGGCGGGTTCGAAATCCGCAGTTGGAACTGCAGCTCATTGAAAGTGTTGCAGGCGCTGGAAGAAGATATTCCTGGAAATGGAAGACTGGAAAAAGACTTGAATCTGGAAGGAGAAATGGCTACCGAAAAAGTTTTAGGACTCCGATGGAATCCGAATCGAGATTACTTTTTCTTTTCCTGCCAGTTCAATAGAGTGAATCCGCAAGTGGTGAATGGAGAGAGACGACCTACCAAAAGAGAAGTACTGAGAACATTTATGTCTCTCTTTGACCCACTTGGATTCGCAGTTCATTTCACAGTTAAGGCACGAATTCTATTTCAGCAAGTCTGGCGGAGTGGAATAAACTAGGACGACGAAATTACAGATGTGCAATTTGTGAAATGGAGAACCTGGCTAAAAGACATGAAAGATATCACGAAAATGAATATTCCGAGATGCTATTCAAAGTTACTCGTTAATTTTGAATGCATTCAACTTCACATTTTCTGTGATTCCAGTGAAGAGGCGTTTGCGGCTGTAGCATATTTACGTATTCAGAAAAAAGAAGAAATAGATGTCATGCTCGTTATGGCCAGAACTCGAGTTGCACCCTTGAAGCCGATGACGATTCCCCGGCTAGAACTGCAAGCGGCTCTGATGGGTAGCCGACTAGCTACGACACTGAAGTTAGAATTGGACTTGGAGATAAATGAAACGCATTTCTGGAGCGATTCAAAAACAGTACTGTCTTGGATACGCTCAGATGCACGACAATACAAACCGTTTGTGGCCTGTCGGGTAGGAGAAATCCTGGAGACCACATCGATCGAAAATTGGCATTGGGTACCGACAAAGGATAACGTTGCGGATGAAGCCACTCGTAGTTCATCGGAATCAAATTTTTCCAGTGAAAGCAGATGGTTAACCGGACCTACATTCTTGAAGAAGACGCCGGACCAATGGCCAAATGAAAGAAATATTGAAGACAAAAGTGAAAATAGTGAAAGCGACGAAGAAAGTACGGATAGCGAAGACGAAAACATTAAGTTTGTCTGTGTGGTTACTGAGATGGAATCATCCATCCCAAACATAGAAATCTTAAATTCTTGGCCACGTTAACTGAGAAGCACAGCCTGGATTTTAAGACTTATAAATAATTGCAGAAACCAGACTAAAACACTTGGATGGCTGACACCTGGTGAGCTTTTACAAGCTGAAAAGAAAGTTCTCCGTCAGTCACAGTTGGAGTCACTTGAAAAATTAACTAGCCTGAACCAGAAAAAGGAACTGCCTAAGCCCGGCAAGTTGAAAGGATTGTGCCCTGTAATGGGTGAAGACGGTTTATTGAGAGCCCAAGGTCGTGTACGGAATTCTCCGGAGCTGCAAGAAAACGCGAGGCAGCCGATTATCTTGGAACCGAAACATCCCATAACTCGTTTATTAGTGATGCATTATCACCGAATGGCGGGACATTCCGGACAGGAATACGTATTAAATGAGCTTCGACAGAAATACTGGATCTTAGACGCCCGAAATGCGGTGAGGAATGCCTGGAATCGATGTCTTGTGTGCAAGATCGCCAAGGCAAAGCCTAACTTTCCGGAAATGGCCCCTCTACCTGCAGTGAGACTTACCAGACCACCGAGAGCATTTACATTTGTTGGAGTCGACTATTTCGGCCCTTTGTCCGTGACAGTGAATCGCCACCATGAGAAACGGTACGGAGTTTTGTTTACTTGCCTTTCAGTACGAGCTGTACATTTGGAGATTGCAAGTTCACTCACTACGGACTCATTTATCATGGCACTGCGGAGATTCATCGGCAGAAGAGGTTGTCCAGATAAGCTCTACTCCGACAATGGCACCAACTTTCATGGTGCCAACAACGAGCTGAAACAATCGCTGATGGAGCTCAACCAAGAAGAAATTACTGAAAAATTAGCAGCCAAGGGAATTGAGTGGATATTCACGCCACCTTCAGGACCTCATTTTGGCGGGACCTGGGAGCGCCTCGTCAAATCCGTGAAAAAAGCCTTGTCTGCAAACCTGAAAGAGCAATCGCCCAAGGAGGAGACGTTACATACTCTTTTCATTGAGGCGGAGAACATAATAAATAGCAGACCCCTTACAAGAGTTTCTGCTGATATCAACGACAAAGAAAGTCTGACTCCTAATCATTTCCTACTAGGATGTTCAGCAGGAGCACCGAACATGGGAGTTCACCCGAAAGAAGAATTGTTTTCCCGAAAACAATGGAGAATTGGCCAAGCTCTCGCTGATCAATTTTGGCGGAGATGGATCAAGGAGTACCAGCCGAGCTTGACCAAGAGACAGAAATGGGACAAACCAGCGAAGCCTGTCAAAGTCGGAGATCTCGTGTTCATCGCCGACGGAAACCTACCTAGAAATACTTGGCCTCGTGGTATAATTACCGAAGCGATTCCAGGAAGGGACGGCATCATTCGCGTGGTGAAAGTGAAGACTGCGACGGGAGAACTACGAAGACCGGTCGTGAAAGTTTGCGTTCTAGAGGTGGAACCGGAAGACTCACCAAAGGAACATTGTGGCGGCGAGAATTCTGAAGTGGACAAACCCGAGGATTTGCCACGGGGGGGAGTGTACGCCACAAAGAAGAGAGACTAGAAGCCGCGCGCGAGAAAATCGTTGTGAGAAGGCAGAGAGGAGAGAAAAAACGTTAGAAGGAGCAGAGTCGCATGGCAGAGCTGGTGCAGCGTGGTTGTGCATTATTTTCTGTCTGTAACCATTGACCATTGAATTGATTGATTAGTGACATTGACTTTATTGAATAATAAATTATAGCTTTTTAATCGAAATTCAGTGACTGAAATACGAAACCCGAAATCATTTTAGCACTTAACATTAGATAGATAGTTTGTTAGTTTTCGTTAGACATACGAATCCACAATACCAATAATGCTTATGATACTGCAAAAAATATCATACAAAGGAATTTTACGGGTGCTCGGGGAGAAATACTTTCTTCTGCAGACACTAGTTCAAGCAAGATGGTCTCCGAAGTAACATTTGAAATATTTGAAAGATATTTTCATTTTTTTGGAGATACAATTCAATGCACATTATTTGGATGGGATAAAGAAAATCATTGCTTAAAGAAAACAGAAAATAAATTGTCGATTTGGCACATTAATTCTGATTTCTGTTTTCTTAGTGCTGTTGCTCTGTACAGTACAGGACGACTGGTAAAAGAATTCTATGCTCCAGAAGAAAACTTCAAAGCCCATCAAGTAATACTGTACATCTTCTATGAATTGGCGATATTGGTATTTGCAGCAATCCATTATGCACAATGGGCGGATACGGATGGAGCAATTGACCTGGTTAATGGACTGTTTTCCTTGAATTCTAACTTCGAAGGTAATTAAATTTTTTGTTCCTGATCAATCTCTGTAAATATTGCCACAATTATAAAAATATTTTATTTTCGTTAATTAGAGTGGTCGAATGGTCTCATCGAAAACTTACCAGACAGCATGAAGCAGCCGAAAATACGTTCGTCCGAGAAATTCATGAAACATTCGATAAAAATGAATTTCGTTGTTACTGTTGTCGCGGCTCTTCTATCGTTAGCTGCTCCTGTGGATCCTATACAGAGATTCTTTCTGGATTATATGCCACAGATCTACAATGAGTATATGCCAGCCGTGAGAATCTTGTCATTCTTCACAATAATGCTGGCTGTCTGGTACATATGCAATCCAGTACTTTTGATGGCCTTAATATATCTAACTTTCGTCAATGTAGCTCAACTTCGGTGGTCCATCTTAAATGGGAAAAACAAAGAAAATCGATACACACTGGCCATAGACGTTTTGAAGAGGAACCCGACTATGGCATTGCGATTCATTGAAGAGTCCACGCTGATCATGGATGCTGCGAATCGTTTTTGGGGGACAAGCATTGCCGTATCTTTGTTTCTTGATGCCTCAACGATGGTCGTTTGCAACGTGGCAACAATAGCACTCTACGATGTCATACCAATGCCAGGTTTTCTCCTGATGCCTGTTGTCTCAATCATCCTTTACATGTTGTTTGGATATCTATTACCAAAGGCAGAAGCATTTCAAAATGAGACAAGACGTTTTTTAAATCTATGTCAAAGGAATCAAGATGCATACATTCGCAAGAGGGCCAGATCGTTAAGACCCATTGGAGGAGATGTTGGAAATTTCTTTAAAATTCACCAAGGGTTCACGTTGGAGTATTTTGACATAATCACAAATATGTCCATAAACCCAAATTCAATTGCGATTTAAGAACAAACATTTTATTTTTATTCGTATTGACTGAAGATTTGAAACGCTAGTGACAGATAACGTACAATATACTTAAAGTTAAGCAAAATGTGAGACAATGTTTTGCAATTTATTCAAGAGCACTAGGAATGACAACTAAAATAAAATTGCTTTCAGTTTTGACAATTGGCATTCAAACCTTTGGAATTGTGCACCTCTAAACTCTTCAACTACTTCAACTTCCACTCTCCCATCAACACTCCTTTTAGTAGGACATCTTATCAAGGAGAAAGAGATGTAAACTTTGTGGGAGTGATTAATTGAATACATAATGCATTATTAAAAAAATCCATGAACCACCAGGGCCGCAGCCGGGGGGGGGGCAGGAGACCAGCCCCCTCGAAATCGGAGAATTTTTGCCTTAAAACCCAAAAATTTTTCAATTGTCGGCCCCCCCCCCGAAATTTTTTTCTGACTGCGGCCCTGTGAACCACAATTTTCACCTTATGCTACCAATTCAAAGTGAGTGTGAGTGAGTCAGATAATTCATAGTTTTGACTCGCGAGGCATATTTGCACAACTTTGAAGAATGAAGACAGTCAAACTGTTGGGAATTCTCTAAAAAGCAAATCAATTAATGCTAGTATTACACATTCACTTTATTACGTATAAATGCAATCCAATTTTTGGAGAAAATTTTGCAGCATTGCGCAAAAATTGTGACTGCTGTTTCACTCAAATCACATTTTAACGTGTCCAATCCAATTGCTACTATAAAAATACAAGCATCTCCACTATGGATGTAGACTCAGAGATAGGAATGATTAGGAATAATTTTGAATAGATAGGTAGGTAAGGTAGTCAAAATTGAGGACGAAGAGGACTAATAAGTTATCACACACGGCTAGTATCGAAGCTAGCATCTCTCGCAATCAATTCTAGCCATTAAACTACATGTGCGTATAGGAAATAAGGGAAGAATTAGGAAAAGTCATTCTAATGTGAATACAGGTATTCACATTATCTTTCTTACACTACTCTTACCTTTTTTATAATGACTCTCCGATGCTGTTCTGTAATTTGGTTGTATAGCAATGTATTTAAATTGTACTCTAACTATCAAGGTTGCTAAAATATATTATGCTACGCATATTCACGTGTTCAGAAATTTTGTCGAGGGGAGGGGGGAGTATACAGCGTTTTATCATCTTACAGGCTACAAAGCTTTAGGGGAGGCTATACTATCTCGAACGAAGCATCGCTAGTGCAGTTGGCTACTATAACTCCAACATTTGCATTGAGTGGAGTACAATAAAACTAAATAACTTATTTTTTCAGGGAATGAATAATAACTCAACAACTGATTATTTTGAAAATTCATCTTGTTTCTATTTCACCTCCACGCCTTTCCCCAAATAACATAATTTTTCATCGACATGTAGTCTTCACCTCCTCGTCATGTCCCACGGTGATAAGGAAATACAGGCGGTGCGACTTTACAGGAAACGGGAATCACCGGAGCTGTGCAACTACCGCCGCGTGCAGTGGTATGGTAACTTATGTAGGCTAACTAATGCTGAAGTCCAGCATCTAATACATCTATTATTTCAATGTAGTAAGAACAATATCAATTGTACTTTAATATTTATTAATTAAGTTAATGTTTCTATATTTTAATCATAAACCCAGGTTTTAATTGCTTTAGACTTTAAAAATAGATTGTTATCATAATATTATTTCAACATGTTATGTAAATCTAGAATTAAATTATGTTCAACAACATTAAACTGTGCTAAGAATACCAGTTAACTACACGTACAAGTTTACTTGCACGACTTTTTGAAGGGTCGGTAATTCCACTCATCCGGTGATTTCCTGCCTCCTACTCCTGTAAAGTCACACCGCTTGTGTTTCCATAGGGTTTTACGGCTTCTATAAGTGTCAACATAGGGTTTTACTGCTTCTAGAAGTGTCAACATAGGGTTTTACTGCTTCTAGAAATGTCAACATAGGGTTTTACTGCTTCTACAAATGTCAACATAGGGTTTTACTGCTTCTAGAAGTGTCGACATAGGATTTTACTGCTTCTACAAATGTCAACATAGGGTTTTACTGCTTCTAGAAATGTCAACATAGGATTTTACTGCTTCTAGAAGTGTCAACATAGGGTTTTACTGCTTCTAGAAGTGTCAACATAGGGTTTTACTGCTTCTAGAAGTGTCAACATAGGATTTTACTGCTTCTACAAGTGTCAACATAGAGTTTTACTGCTTCTAGAAGTGTCAACATAGTAAGGGTTACAGAGTCATGCAGCTTTTCGGCATGTGAGCAAGAAGTCTACAGCCTCTTCTAAAATGATTTGGTAGAAGACCAAAGTTTTATCATCATCGCATTTGAGGAAATTGTTGAGTGGGACGACGATCGGGAAACAGGTCCGAAGGTTGTAGATGTAAACTTTGTCCATTTTTCGATGGCTCGTCTTCTTGTATAACTCCACAAATTTGGTAGACATTTTAGATATTCTAACTGCAAGCCACATTCCTGCACGGAGAATAAACAAAATCAACGCTACAACAAAAATTAATAGCATGATATGCGCTGTGCTGGAAACAGGGAAAAAGAATATAAGTGTGACAGAATATGCAATAGCGGTCAGAATCATCGTGAATGTCACTCCAGGCAAAAGCAATTGGCAGAGAGGAGGTCCAAATACGGCGTAAGTTACACTCATTGATTTATAAAACAAATTATTTCGCTTGAAACGAACTGCGAAGTCCTTCTGTGATTCTTCTGGAATATCTTCGGCTGCAACACCGCTGTGAATAAAACAAATATGATTATTTCATCGAAAAACTATCGTATTTAAAATTGAATATCCAATTTCCAAGGTATACAATATTACCATAATCTTTGGAGATATAATATCAGAGCATAGCCTGCCGAGAACGCCAGAACTAAGTAATAACAGGCATTGAACCAAACTACTACTAGAGTCAAACCGGCCCAAGTTTTGTATACAAAATTTCCCAATCGTGTTTCAAAACCCAAATGGATGAAGAGGTTCAACTCCGGAGGATCAAACCTCTTTGAGCGAAGTATTATCACAGGAGTGAAAATTGCAGCAATCGAAACAAATAGGATAACTCCATTAGCCAGATGCCCCATACCGTCGATGTTGAATCCACCATTTTTCCGTAATTTCACTAAAAAAATTAGATTTCTAAAGTGTGGCTTCAGCTTTGGCCCTTTAAATATAATTTCGGAGTATACAATGAATCAGACATGGCATTAATTTCTTATTTCAAGGAATTTTTCTTGAAAAATGAAATATTTGAAATTAATGAAATTAATGAAATTAATACAATGCGCAATGTTTAATTTTTCAAGGAAAGTTGGAGTGAAATATTTCGCGAAATATTTCAAAAATTTTGCCTATTTATTTCCGAGAAATATTTCAAGTGCCATGTCTGAAATGAATGCACGAAACAAAAACCCAAATACTCAGAGCATAGGCAAGAAAACATTATTAATCAAGTGTCACTCGTAATTAGTAATGCCCTAAAGAGAATAATATAGGTACGTTTTATCTATTTATGTGTAAGGGGTTTTCGTTTCAGGTAAAGATAACAGGATACCTATAATTTACATGGTATCCGGATAACTTGTATATAAATCATTTCGTATATGAGGGTAGTGACAACTTGTATATGTAAATATGGATATCCCGTATATGGATAGTCACAACTTGTATACGCAAAGGGATATCCCGTATATGCTCTTTTAGCATGGATTATTGACACGAAGTAAAATATTAATACAAATGCGTACGCATGACTATCCATATAAGGGATAGTAATGCATTAATAATTATGTTAATGATTATAATAATCCATGCTAAGAGCATATACAAAATATCCATTTGCATATACAAGTTGTCACTATCCATATACAGGATATTCATTTGTATATTCAAGACGTCACTACCCTCATATACGAAATAATTTATACAAGTTATCCGTGATCCAATTTACTTACTCCTTCGAAGTTGCTCATCAATGGTGAATAGCAGATTAAATATTGTAATGATATCCGTCGAGAAGATGAATGTGTTGAATTGACATACAATTCCAACTGCTGCTGCCATCAGATATCCACATTGCCCAATCCTGGATGACAATGAAACTTTCCTGTCACTTGTTATGGACAATATAAATGCAGTGACTTCGGTTATCCTTGTAACGAAGCTGGATATCAGAATTGCATCGTAGAAGAAATATGCCTTCCGTTTAGTGGCTGAAGACAAATGCTTTTTCTTCGAATCCCATTTGTATGGAATAAGATGCCACCTGGAGCCAAATTGAAGTATTTTTCCTAACGCTATGCTTAAACGTTTCGACACAAGGTCCGCCTCCACCATCCTTAAAAAACGTATAAATTAGTAAAGTAAAGGTGAGAAACACGGAAGTTTAAATGTCATTATGATAATTAGTAGACCAGATTCAACATCTTTTGAAAGATATTGAATTAATTGACGGATTACTTTTATTATGTAAGTAGATCTTTTTAATGGTTACAGCTTATAATGCTGACATTATATCGTCCCTTAAGGAACCATTTTTCGTTTTGTGTACTAAATAGCCTAAATCCATTTTTCGTTTTGTGTACCAAATAGCCTATCTCCATTTTTCGTTTTGTGGACGAAATAGTCTAAATCCGTTTTCAAATAGAGCACGAAAGTTTTCGATTTACATTAACCCTCTATGATAATAATTTTTGCTGGTTACCTTACAACGTTCCCATTGGTGGCAAAAACTAAGGAGTGTGGAGTTTTTAAAGTTCTTAATGATTTACTTACTATATTGATATACTATATCTTATTAATAGCTAATACCGAATATTATAATTAATAGATTATCCGGCTTAATGTCTGGGCTGTGGTTTGAATGCAGGCGATAGCCAGCCATCCCAGCGATGTTGTAAATGTATTGCATAATTAGGTACATAGTACATCTTATATTATTAAGTTGGTTTGACCAATTAAGTAAATTACTTTACTAATGAAACAAAACTCCGTCTACCAAAGGTGGGGTCGCTATATATGCCTTAAACAACTGTTTGAAATGTTATCACAGTTATTACTAAAGTTTAAATTTTATACAATTGGCTTGGTTGGTAGGAAAAACATTGTTACTTAAAAATTAACATTGTATTTCACTAATTCAACGGTATTAACGACTTTTAAAAATTATTTTAAGGAGCGTATCAAAATTGACGTTTTAAATTATTTTAAGGGACATTTAAAATGATTACTGCTCATATAGTCCAGGACAGAGGACAATTCTGAAACCTAATTATCGTTCAGGTATTTATTTACTGCATAAAAAATATAGCGTGTTTAAGCAGCAGATTTCAAAGCAATTTTTTTACCTTCATTTATGCGAGACCAGAAGAATGTTAATCTTAATCCAGGGATACAAATTGATAGATGTTTATGAATCTATTTCTCTTTTGACAAGAATGAATATTATTAGTAGATGTGAATATCGTTTTTGTGAAATAGTTCAAGAGTTCGAAAATTTTGAATAATTAAATCCATCGTAGTGTTAATAGATGTTTACATTACCCATTCGCACGAACAAATCCCAAACAAACTAAAATGTGTAGCTCCTATCCAGGTTTTTCCCAATATCTAGTTTCGTGGAAGTGTAATATCATTACTTTACTTTGCTTGTCAGAAGGAAACCTAGGAAATTAATATTAATTTATGCATAAGGTAAGTCCTGCTGGGTTTAGGAGCAATGGAAAGTTATGCAAAACTACTTACGTTTAATAGTTATAGTTATATAGGGTCGGTAAATACAATATTATATATATATGGCATCTACAGGAAGCTATGTATGGATTGAGATATATTTTATTCCAACAGGAAAAGAAGAAAACGAGAAGCGGGTTCATTATTTTAATGGAGTCTCTTGTATTACTATTGCTTAGTACTAAACCCACAGTATTTTGATCCCCATGGCTACTCCCCCACATACAGTAATGCCCTACCCTAAATAACAAAAATTTTGCACCCAAGTTCCGATTTTTGAATGGGGTTTTGTGTGGCTGCTCAACACGTGGAGTCAATAGTAACAGCAGTTTGCAGAATTCACACCCAAATTGCCAATGCCATGAGCTCCTCCAACTTGGGTGCAAAATTTTTGTTATTTTGGGTAGGGCATTACTGTATGTGGGGGAGTAACCATGGGGATCAAAATACTGTGACTAAACCAATAATGCTGATCCATCTATGTCCTTTAATATAATACTAGAAATAGGCCCGTTCTCCGAACGGGAAAAATGGGTAACCCCTTAATGGGGACGGTAGATCATGAGTATGCATTATGCATTAAAAAAGTATGAAAATTAACAGATTAAAATGTTTAAAAAATTTCTTGCTGCATTGCTGCACAACATTCTATGGACGGGGAACAGAATACAATACTTATCGAATCAACATAATAATAGTGAACCAAATTCAACATCATATTATTTAACTAAACAGCAAAATTAAAGTAAATGTTTGAAGTCCTTTCATCAGCGCCTGATTTTTATTATATCATTAATATTATATGGACATAATATATAATTTTAAATCCCCCCGTCAATTTACATCACCCCGCGTCATTTTACATTACCACATCATTGTAAATAGACGTCATTTTAAATAACCCCATCATTGTAATGTAAATAGACGTCATTTTAAATAACCCTGTCATTTAAAATAGACGTCATTGTAAATGACCCCGCCATTTATTTTAAATAGACGTCATTGTAAATGACCCCGTCATTTTAAATAGACGCTATTGTAAATGACCCCACCATTTATTTTAAATTGACGTCATTTAAATGACCCCGTGATTTTAAATAGACGTCATTTAAATGACCCCGTGATTTTAAATAGACGTCATTGTAAATGACCCCGTGATTTTACATAGACGTCATTTAAATGACCCCGTGATTTTAAATAGACGTCATTTAAATCACCCCGTCATTTTAAATAGACGTCATTGTAAATGACCCCGTGATTTTAAATAGACGTCATTTAAATCACCCCGTGATTTTAAATAGACGTCATTGTAAATGACCCCGTGATTTTACATAGACGTCATTTAAATGACCCCGTGATTTTAAATAGACGTCATTTAAATCACCCCGTCATTTTAAATAGACGTCATTGTAAATGACCCCGTGATTTTAAATAGACGTCATTTAAATCACCCCGTCATTTTAAATAGAAGTCATTGTAAATGACTCCACATTTTAAATCATTTTAAAATATCTTCTCATTTTAAATAACCTCGTTATTTTAAACATTCCTGTCATTATAAATAGTCTCTTTAGTTTAAATATTCCTGTAACCGTAGATGTCCAAGTCTTTTCTAGCTCGTTTTGTAATTAGCTACCACTATTTTAATCGTCCTCGTTATTTCTATCTATTTTCTATCTACCCCGTTACATTTATTGACCAATCCTATGTCAAGTCAAGTCATAGCATATTCAATCCAAAACCAATCCATTCTAACTATATAAACGTTGCCTTGCTATTAATAGTTTGACTCCGCTGCGGTCGCCCCGTTCGAAGTGAAAGGGACACTAATCTCTTTACATGGCGGAGGCCTGCCTGCTTAAAGAGTAGGACTTTGTCAAATTTTCGAAATTCACTGGCAAAATATTTTCTACTAAAAAATAAAAAACTGGAGTGGCTACCGTCTTCTTTATTAAGTCGAGTAGGCCAGGAAAAAGTTTGGTAAAGATCGGATGAAAACTGTAGGAGGAGTATCTGGACAACGCGTGACAGATCGGAGCGTTTTCTCCCACTCCTTCAATGTTAAAATTCGAAATTCAAAAAATCATAAAACGATTTCTATGAAAGATATCGTTTTGAAACTCGAAATTTGGGGTTCTGACTATGATGTGCCCATGCAGTAAAAATTTGAAAGTCGTATCTTGATGTTAAAGGACATTTCTCCGGCTATTATTATATAGATTAAACAGATCAGTGAATAATTTAACAGGATCCATAGCCAGCATAAATCTAGTCTAGAAAGCTTTACGTCAAAAGTTAAAAACTATATGCATGGTAAAAGAAGGTCGGTTGATTTAAACTATTGACATTGACTAATTTTATTAATTTATAGCTATGTGTATTTGTATTGACAAGATTGCAGTTATCCCTTACTGTCATAGTGAGTGACAGATATATAAATATTTGGAAAGCAAAATGACTTAATTAGTTTTCTTTATTTCCTTTTGCTAACTTTCTATGTAGTATAATATTGTCAAATAATGTGTAATATTTCAGTAGCTACCATACAAGTTACAACTATATCATGTTAAATTGAATATTCATTATCATAATTATTGAATATATTATTTTGTAAATAGATAGAACGTTTTCTACTAATACTACAGCCTCCCATTTGTTATATAGCAATTAAATAAAATTTTTATTTGCACCTTGCAAATTTGGGGTCAGTCTGACATGTAGATCCAAAGGATTTTGCAAATTATCGGTAGAGAGTATAAAAACAGCTTAAGTAGTAATAAGTATTTGTAGTGATTCACTACTAGTGAGGAGTTGACAATTAAATATATAAATAACAAAAAGTGTGACCAATATCATACAACTTACCACATTTACATTTTTATCAACGTTAATTTTTGGCCTATAGCATTCATTACATATCAATTCGTGAAGCTGGATGAATCTTAACAGAAGCTTTAGAAAACATTTTAACCTTCAAAATAGACATAGACATAATGCTTACAGGTTTGCTTACCACAGCAATGTAAAGAAAGCCATATTTCACATACGTGTTAGGCAAGCCACATTAAGAAGGACATTAATATATTTTCTTCTACATATACTAAAATGAAAAAACAGTGCATGCAGAATACACAAAAGCTGTTCAAGACAATAATATATACACGTCTTATATGTGTCGGGAATAGGGAACGTGTAAGGTATACGTGTTAGGAAAGCACAGTAAGAAGGACATCCATAACATTATCTAGAATAATTTTATAGACATCCAATGATGTCATTTTCAAAGTCATCATGCATAAATTATACTTTCGTCTCCATTTGTCAAAATTAAAAACAGTTTGGAATACACAAACGCCATGCTAGTCTAGACTATAGTATTACACGTTTTACACGTGACGGGCATCAGGAACGTGGAAGGTACACGTGTACGTACGTGTTAGGTAAGCACAGTAAGAAGGACACTACAATACTTTCGTCTACGCCAAAATGAAAGATAGTGCAGAATACATAAAAGCCATTGTAGACAATAATATATACACGTCAGTGTTTGACTAGCCACCGGCTAGTGGATAAAATGGTAGTGGATAAAATGGTTTTATCCAGGCTAAAATGACTTTTGGCCAGTGGATAAAATGAAAACGCATGTAAATTTGACTTTGGCCATTTTAGCCACTATCCATTTTATCCGGATAAAATGGCCTCCTGGCTGGCTAAAATGTAAAAAGGTAGGATAAAATAAAACACTGATACACGTTTTATATTTTCCGGAACGTGTGAAGTACACGTGTTAGGTAAGCACAGTAAGAAGGAGATCCATAACATTATCTAGAATAATTTTATAGACATCCAGCGTTTGATCAGTTTCAATTTTAAAGAAAATGCCGATGGGGAACATGAATGGTAAGCAAGTGCGTAAATGATAATGGTGTACCTGCTTTAGTCTGTGGGGGTTATTGATTTTGTATGAATCCACAAAATCTTTTGACATTTTTATGGATGTTGCTGCAAAGCCACATGCCAAAACGAAAAATAAACAATATAAGTATGATGACGAAAATAAAGTATACTAGCAAAACAGAGGGCAATAGGTGATAGTAGGCAATGGAAACAACAGAAAAGACAATGGCTGTGAGAATCATCGTGGTCATTACTCCGGGCAGAAGGAATCGAAACACAGGAGTTACAAAGTGAAAATACGCAATTGTAGTTGCTTTGTAATACAAAATATTTATTTTGAAACGGTCTTCGAATTGCCCTTCAGTTTCGTTTTCCATCTTTTCTCCAGCTAGTGACCTGCCAAAATAATCATGTTCCAATTTCAATGTAATAATTAGTAATTAAACCATTTCTTTTTAAAACTTTTTAAATTTTAAAATTTATCGTAAAGTATTCATTACATAGACTTTAATTTAAAATACAAATAATTACAAATAATTCCCACCTCAATGTCATGAGAAATAGTATCAACGAGTTTCCTCCAGTAAATATCCACATCATGTAATAGCAAGCGTTGAACCAAATCGTACTGGCTGTAAGACCACACCAAGTTGAATACAGAAAATCGACGACTTCTGAATGAAATCCCATGTGTGTAAATATATTCAACTCCGCCACCCCAAACGATGGAAAATGGAACGTGAATGAGCAGAAAATAGCCGCCGTTGACAGAAACAGAATAATTCCATCCACAATCCATCCAATGAAATCGAAATGACCCTTGCCTCTTGGCATTTTGACTAAAACCAAAAAAATAAACTATGAACAGTAATTGCCAAATTGTGCCTTAAGAATTCAATTAGCCTTTATCTACTTCTGTTTGTGGTTAAAATAAACTCATCAAATGGCATTTCAGTGTTTTCATGCTATTTCATGTTCAATGTTTGTTTGTTGATACATTTCAAAACTTCCTTGTACATAGAAATGTGATTTGAAATGACGAAAAAATTACATTGATGGGGTTACAGGGTTCGTATTTAAAAAAGCGATTTCTTCCCACCCCTACAATGTTATTTTTCGCTTTTGAATGGCTTCAGTTTTGAACCACATAAATATTTACACCAGGTTTAATTAGCAGAATTTATAACAAAAACATTCTGATCAGGGTTGGCATTTATTTCACTTATCAATGACCTTATCTTGAAAACTGAAATGAAATAAAATGACTAAAGAAAGGCTACCTCGATGATACAGTTGACAGTTGCTTAACGACGAGCAGAAATGAGTAATTTTACTACGGGGTGCTAAATGATTAACAAGCCCAGTCCGTAGTTTGTGACGTAATTTTAAATTGGCGTCCTTCCTCCCCGTAGTAAAAATTGACACAATATAGTCGTACCGTCACAAACAAATAAATTTTGAAAAATGTAGGGACTTATATATAACTAGGCTCCCAGCATTGTGGGACTAAAGTTTGAAAAGTAGGCATCCATAAAAAATTGGCAGAATCTTTACTCTACATAAAACATGCGCATGGAATTTGGTATTAAGGTTTGTATATTTGTCCGTAATATTGTGTAACTAATGAGTAAGGGTAATATTTTCTAATTAATGAGCAAGGACTAGACTTAGACTATCAGTACTGAGTCCAATCAACTGTCTATGAAATTCGGGCCAATGCGCAGTCGCTAGAAATTTACTGATTTCAACATTTTCTAGCACATTTTATGTGCTAGGATTCAGCTAGTTAGAAATATTAGTAATTATTAAAAAACTTCAATATCAACATTTTTTGGCTAATTTCGAATTAGGCTAATATTAACCCAGAGTGTATAGTTCATTGTTTTTTGTAATATGCACTGCATAAACCTAGAGTCAAAGGAGAGTTCATCATGGCTTTATGTAATATGGCTAACATAAGCGCTTGCGCATTTTGCATTTGGGGTCACCCTACCACACGTACAGATATATAAATATATATAGACAGGTAAATTTATTGCTTTATCAAGTCTACGATTATAATATAGAAGATGTAGGGAGAAAGGGCTACAATGCCCCATCCTAAAATATGTGGTACAGTTAAAAAAAAATATGACAGAATTTTATTCCCCACGGGGTGTTGTGTCGTCGAGTAGGCCTTAAAGATCCTTCCATTCACCAATAAGCATGCATTTCTAATGCCTAAAGCGTATAATATTTCGTTAAATCTTACATAAAATAGAGTATAATAGTTATAAAAGAATCTTACTTCGATCACTCTGTTCATCAACAGAAAATAGAAGTGTGAATACATCTATGATGTACTCAGAGTAAAGGATTGTGTTGATTTGGCATACCAATCCGATAGCTCCTCCCATCAAAAATACCACATTCGCGATCCTGGCTGTGACGGGAACATTTCTCTCACTTCTGATTGAGATCACGAACGCAGTAGTCTCACCTATTCTGGTGAGAAAACACGATATTAAGAATGCATGATAAAGGAGGTTTTCCTTCCAAGAATTTGCTGACAAATGTTTTATCTGTGGATCCCATTTGTAAGGAAGGAATTTCCATTTGCACCCAAACTGAAGTACTCTTTCCATAGATCGTCTCAATCGTTTGGAGATCAATAGTTTCGTCGTTCTACAAATAGTCAAATAAACTCATTTAAATAGTATCTTTATTAAACAATTCTCCACTGTAACAAGTCCCATCTATTTATTACTTTAAGGGATATCATCACAATTCACCTTTTCAATTATTTTAAGGGAGATTTTGAATTATTACTGTTCATACCCCTGACAGTTCGGAAACTTAATTATCTTTCAGTATTTATTTACTGCATAAACAATACAGCGTGTTTAAGCAGCTGATTTGAAAGCAATTGTTTTTACTTTCATTTGTGCGAGACTAGAAAAATCTTATAATCCAAGGAGAATTAACAGACGGAATCTGTTTTCTACAAATAGATAGATGCTTAAGAAATTCATATGAATGAATATTATTAGTAACTGTGACTGTCTTTTTAGTGAAATAATTCAGAAAATGTTCGAAAATTTTAAATAGTCAAATCCATC
Source organism: Tomocerus qinae (assembly GCA_020055645.1). Lineage (NCBI taxonomy): Eukaryota > Metazoa > Arthropoda > Collembola > Entomobryomorpha > Tomoceridae > Tomocerus > Tomocerus qinae. Next base: position 129,402,416 of record CM034546.1, read on the forward strand.
GCAGCGTTAATAGCTGCTTACATTACCCATTCTCATGAACAAACCCCAAACAAACTAAACTTTTATTTATATGTAGCTCCTATCCAGCTTTTGTCCCCAACCCATTTTCGTGTAAGTGTAATATCATTGATTACTTTTGCTTGTCCGAAGGAAACTTAATGTTAATTTATACATAAGGTAAGTCCTATTGTAGGAGCAACTAAAAGTTATGCAGAACTAGAACTACTTACGTATAATGGTTATATAGGGTCGGTAAATACAATATTATATGTATAGTATGGTCAGATAGCTATTTATGGACTGAGATATATTTTATTCCAACAAAAAGGAAAAAGAAATAAACTGTTCATTATTTTAATGGAGTCTCTTGTATTACTACTGTTTAGAACTACACCAATAATGCTGATCCAACTATGTCCTTTAATATAATATTAAACTGATCAGTAAATAATTTAAAAGGATCCATACACAGTTCAAATCTAGTCTAGAAAGCTTTGCGTCAAAAGTTAAAACCTAAATTCAAGGTAAGAGAAGGTCGGTGGATTTAAACTATCGACATTGAGCTTTTGTGTCTAATTTTATTAATTTACATTATAGTTATATATTTAGAAAGCAAAATGACTTTATTAGCATTCTATAATATTTCCTTTTGCTAACATCCTAGTATAAATAATTATTGTCAAATGTGTGAGATTTAAGTAGCTACTTTACAAGTTATAACTATAGCATGTTAAATTGAATATTATTCATTATCATCATTATTAAATATATTATATTGTAAATAGATAGAATGTTTTGTACTAATTTTATAGCTTTCAACCTTTTACCAATTAAATAAAACTTTATTTTCACCTTGCAAAGTAGGGGCCAGTCTGAAATGTAGATCAAACAGATTTTGCAAGTTATCATAAGAGATTATAAAAGCTCTGGCTTTTATTTTTTTGACAAGTACAATTAAAGTAGTGGGGCTAATACAATAGCTTAAGTATTTGTAGTGACTCACTTCTATATAGTGAAGAGTGGACAATTACATATATTAAAAAGGGTGAACATTTTTACACAATTTACAACATTCATATTTATTAAAAGTAATATATATATTTAGTACAACTCCCAAAGGATAACCTTTTTGTACTACTTACTTACAATAATCAAAGGCAAAGGTAATATTTGGTAAGCGTTTGATGATACAATTTTATGTCGTTAATTTTGTTGTTTAACAAATACATACTACTGGCATATGGCATTACATACATATATCAATTCGTAAAGCTGGATGAAGTTTAACAAAAGTTTTACAACAAAAACTTTAGTTTTAACCTTCAAAATAGACATAGACATAATGCTTACAGTTTTGCTTACCACATCAATGTAAAGAAAGTCAGCATGTATAAATTATACTTTCGTCTCCATTTACCAAAATGAAAGACAGTGCAGAATACAAAAAAGTCATGCTAGTCTAGACTATAATATACACGTTTTACACGTGACTGGCATCAGGAACGTGGAATTTACACGTGCACGTACGTGTCAGGTAAGCACAGCAAGAAGGACATTAAAATACTTTCGTCTACATTTACCAAAATGAAAAAAACAGTGCAGAATACACAAAAGCCATTCTAGACAGTATGTACACGCCTTATAAGTGTAGGGAAGTGTAAGGTTCACGTGTTAGGACAGCACAGTAAGAAGGACATCCATCACGTTATCTAGAATAATTTTATAGACATCCAATGTTAGGTCATTTTCAATTTTAAAGAAAATGTTAATGGGAGTGATGAATGGAAAACACGTGCGTAAATGAAAATTGTGTATCTTCTTTAGCCTGTGGGGGTTATTTATTTTGTACAGATTCACAAAATCTTTCGAAATTTTAGTAGTTCGTGCTGCAAGCCACAAACCAAAACGAAAAATCAGCAATATAAGTATGACAGTAAAAATGAAGAGTACTAGGAGACTCGTGGTCAATAAGTAGAAGTAGGCAATTGACACAACAGAAAAGGCAATGGCTGTCAGAATCATTGTAGTCATCACTCCGGGCAGAAGGAATCGGCATATAGGAGTTTCAAATCGAGTGCACCAAACTTTAAATAATTTGTAAAACAAAATGTTTCTTTTGAAACGAGCAGTAAAATCTTCATTTGTTTCGTCTCCAAACTTTTCTGAAGCCAGTAACCTGTGAAAAAATTAGAAATGGTAATGATGATGGAAAAAATGATAGAAGCATAAATCGTCCCTTAAGGAACCATTTAGCCTAAATCCACTTTTCGTTTTGCGTACGGAATAGCCTAAATCCATTTTTTGTTTTGTGTTCCATCTACGTAGATGACGTTTAGGCTATTCCGTGCACAAAACGAAAAATGGATTTATGCTATTTCGTTCACAAAACGAAAAGTGGATTTAGGCTAAATGGTTCCTTAAGGGACGATATATCCTGTCCACCCGACACTCAATACTCAAATAACCCAACTTAATCTATCCCAAACCTCACCCGACACCAGACGGTTAGCAGCAGTTAATCCGTCGGGTTACATTATTTACTAGTGAACCCAGCTAAGGGGCAATCCTAGCACTCAAGAGAAATTCGGCAGGCCACAAAACATAGTAATAAAAAATTTCGAAAAGATCCCTTAGGTTATTATGTTAACTTTGTAAATACAAGTATATTAAATAGACTTTTATTTTCTACAGTGGTTGGAAAAATTAGCTGCAGCCTCAACTTCCTGATAAAAAGGAATTTCCTAAACCGAAACAATAACTGTAGATCGTAGCATCAAATACAGGGGACAATAAAATATTCCATTTTTGAAAAAAGTCCATAAAGTCATCAAAAAGCTCTAAAATAAAAAAATAAGATTCCCCTTGAGATTTTGGGAAAACATACAAACCCCATGAGTCAACTTTCAAATAAATGTTTTTAAAGAATAATTAGTGGCTCCCAGTAGTGTTATTTAATTATACAAAAAGGTGTGGCAACTGGCACAAAGGAATCAAGAGGGTAGTAAAAATTTAAATCCAACTCTACTAAAAAATGTTAAATAAATTTGTCCATATAGCAGAACCAATAGACGTTTCCCACAATTCCAGGATAACACAGACAGGTATTGGAGTCATTTTAATACCTATTCGTGTTAATTTGACCGGTCACCAATTGTGGGAAACCTATATTTGGATTAGAAGTTTTGAAGTGCTATTTAATACGCACATTACGATCATTACGAAATTTCAATGTCCCCTTTCGCTAATCATTTCCATTCAATCACCGCTCAACATTTCGCCTTCTTATGTAAATTTCTATTATTTTTTTGATGTTTCAATAATATGAAACGAAACGACTCATTTCGCAATTTCGGTGGTTTAGATGAATTGGGCTTGCGCATTTTGCTTTTAAAGAACATGCATATATTATGTGTTCAATTGATGGGAGGAGAAGGCAATCAAAAGTGTGCACTTGCGTTAGACATGGGGGAATGGGTTTTCCGTTACGCAATATGTGCAGGTTCCCTAAGCTCTCCTACCAGACATACATAGATATATAGTTAGGTTGGTAAATTTATTGCTTTATCTCAGTCTGTGGTTATATATTAGATATAATAATGACTTTGCGAAGTCTTACCTTAATCTCATCAGATACAATATCATCATACTTCCTCCAGAGAATACCAGGATCATGTAGTAACATGCATTGAACCAAATCGTGAAAGTCGTAAGACCAGCCCATAGTTTGAACAGGAAATCGATTAATTTAGAGCGAAATCCCAAATGGGTTAATATGTTCAGCTCCGAGAGAACAAATATCGGATGGTGAAACGTAAAAGGTGTGAAAATTGCTGCCAACGATAGAAACAGAATAATCCAATCCGCCATCCACCCCATGAAATCCAAACGATTTTTACCCTTCTGCATTTTAACTGTATAACAAAAAATAGTTTGATTTGATGAAACTTGGTCTTCGTTCAAATCAAGTATGCATTTCCCGAGCACGTACGTATACAGAACTGAGTTTCGAGAAGGGCTAACACATTACATATTATATTTCATTTCAAAATTTATGAAAATTTTGGCTATTTACATGGAAAAATAATTATTAGATCATTATTCGTTGATTAAATTAAATTAGGTTTGCATGTATGGTGGGGTGCCCCACCCTAGGATGGGGCTTTTAGTCTCTCCGTTCATTATATAATTTAAAACTATTGAATTTCGTTTTACATCCCAAACTTTATCTCGGAAAGCACTCACGTTTCTCAAGCTGTGCATCCACGGAGAACTGAAGTGTTAGTAAGTCCATGATTTCCTTCGAGTAAAGGGTTGTGTTGATTTGGCATACCAAACCGATGGCTCCTGCTATTAAGTACACGACATGCCCGACCCTGCCCGTAGCGGAAACGTTTTTTCCACTCCTGAGGGAGATCCCGATTGCAATAACTTCAGCCGCTCGCGTTAGAAAGTTTAACAATAATATAACAAGGTAAAGGATGTCTTCCTTCCACGAATTTGGTAGCAAACGTTTCGTCTGTGGATCCCATCTGTACGGAAGGAATTTCCATTTGCCCCCAAACCGAAGCACTTTTTCAATAGCTCGTCTTAATCTTTTGGAGATCAACAATTTCGTCATTCTGGAAATTATTCAAAGTATTCTTGCGTAAATTAAGAATCATACTAAATTAATTAATAACAGTATGTAAATTGTAAACTATTACCTCTTGTATATGCTTACGATTCTCCTGTGAAAATGTGCGGCTTTTGGTAGTTGGTAAATATATATGATATGAATAGTTTTTTGTTATTGAGAATAGATTTTAATGTTTCGAATATAATATTAATTATTGAATTATTTGAAAATATTAACAGTTGCATTCGACTTTTAACTACTCCCAGTGTGAAATGTCAAGCATAATAAGCTTAAAACTATTTGAGTATCCATAATATGTGAGTATAACAACGTAGTATTCGAGTTGTAAATCAATATGGTAATTGAGGTGCAAAATGCAATTGTGAAGTAACATGTATCGTATCAATAATTATACCTCCGTTCTCTATAACCCTCATTAAATAGATTGAAATTGGGTTTGCAAAACAACTGCACATTGAAGGTTGACACTTTGAGATATATTTACGTTTAAAATCGTAATTTTCCTTACACCTTACTATTTTTAACTATTTTTCTAATCACAACCAACTCAATGCTTTTTATCAGTGCTAAGCGCATTTGGCATTTGTTGCGTTTTAGACCAGAGAAAACTGGAGTCGACTAAATCATCATGACTATAGTATAAACGTAAACTGACACATGCACATTGAATAATTCCGTATGTATTCATGTATGTATGTCGGGCATCAAATTTTTTAGCAACCTAATTGGGCTGTGGAAGTCGTATCTTGCTTTACCTGCAAATAATAAGCCCCGCTCCCAAAGTGGGCGGAGTTGAATACCATGCACACTTACGTTATTGCATCAAATTGCATAATTAAACTTTGGGCACAAGAATTTTTAGTGAACCTAAAATATTTCGTTGACGTCGAACGAAAACGTAATGCACGAATATCGCACTCTTTTCCGAAGCGAGCGCAGCTTTTACATTGCGTTTAAGCCCTCGGCCCGTAAAGTACGACGCTAAATTGGCCTTTAACATTGTCATTTTGTTTACCTTTTTTACCAGTTTTGACCTCTTGGGGAATTGTAGATGCTTGAAACTTACCATATAGTAACTTCAGTATTCTAGCATAACATTTGTTACTATAAACATACTATATATATTCCGAAAGTTGCCAAATCTTTGTGACCAACATGACTCCTATTTTGATTTGTGTGGGATTTGTGTGAGATGAAGATAATAATAAACCATGTACAAATGGATGTAAAAAAGTAGCGGCAAAAGAGTAAAACAGTGTCTATTTTTAGTTTAATAATGTTCCTTAAATCATTCTGATATCGAACGAGGTATTAAAGTCCGGGTTCATAGTTACGGACAGATTTTCCGACCATCATATTCCCATTTAAATTACACATAAACTTTTTTTAGGAGAATCCCTAAGGATCTGAGACCATTGGTTCTACACCCATACATTAAATGTAAAAAAGATTCGTCGAAACCTATTCTATGCAGGACATAAAAAAATTTCAGATTTTTATCTTCTACTTTAAGATATAAGGTTTAACGATGATATCTTGAAGTAGAAGACAAAAATTTGAAATTTTTTTTATGTCCTGCATAGAATAGGTTTCGACGAATCTTTTTTACATTTAATGTATGGGTGTAGGACCAATGGTCTCAGATCCTTAGGGATTCTCCTAAATAAAGTACGAATTTCGTATGAAATCGAGATCCCATTTACCCTCCATGCAAATTTTGCTAGTTGCCTAGCAACATCCCCACTTGTGGTTGAGACAGGTAAAGGGTTTCAAAAACTATACCCTTCCCTTAAACGATTTTTTAGGACTAATATAACGGAAGTTACGTCAATTTTTATGATTTTACCCCCTTCCCCTCATAGGGGATGACCTGTAACCTACTTTATAGTGTTTCTTAAATCATTCTAATATCGAAAGAGGTATTAAACGACTTTTTAGGACGCACAGAACCGAAGTTACGTCAATTTTTATGATTTAACCCCCTTCCCCTCATAGGGGATGACTGTAACCTACTTAATAGTGTTTCTTAAATCGTTCTGATATATCGAAAGAGGTATTAAACGATTTTTAGGACGCACAGAACGGAAGTTACGTCAATTTTTTATTTTCGAACCCCACCCCTGGTCAGGGGGTGTGGCCGATTTTGCCCATTCACGAACTTGATCTGTCTTTTGACCCATAGAATGCGTAAAAAAAGTTTGAACGGATTATGTCATTCCGTTCGAAAGTTATCGTGCTTACGGACGGACAGACAGACAGACAGATTGGGCATTCCTATAAAGCAGCTGCCGCTACTTAATCTTTACTCTACATAAGCATAAAGTGGGGCATGCGCATGGGATTCTTTCATTATTCTTGAATAAATGTTTGTATCTATGTCCGTAATATTTTGTAATTAATGAGTAAGGGTAATATTTTGTAATTAATGAGCAAGGACTTAATGAGTAATGTAATTAATTAATAATAATTTTGTAATTAATGAGTCCAATCAACGGTCTATGATATTCGGGCCAATGCGCAGTCGCTAGAAATTTACTGATTTCAACATTTTCTAGCACACTTTATGTGCTAGGATTCAACTAGTAAAGAATATTTTAGGTGACTATTTTGCAATAATCTGTAAATGGCGACGTTAAAGAACTTTAGGTAGACGTCCGACGTAAACGAAATATTTTAGGTTCTCTATTATATCTAATACCCCTTGCTCAGTATACAACATTACAATATTATGCTCACTAGCTTTATTTATTACAGGTAATGGGTTCTGTGAACGGCTAGTAATTTAATGACAGTGTTAATGCACGTATTTAAAGGAAAGGTTGTAAAACTGTATTAAAATTGTCATACAAAACGCAGATTAATTCAGTTTTTGACACACCTTTATTTTGTAAGGTTAGTCATGAAGTACAAATAATTATGCAGCAACTGCTTTGAACCACTTTATAAGACTGTAGCGTCCTCACTAATCGTTTTCATCAATATTTGGAACACGAAATTATAGGAACATAACAGAAGGCGATAATTAAAATAAATATACGCTTAGAAAAATTACAGAGGCAAAATAGTCGGTTTAATGATTTTATTTATTTCTACATTTCCAGTTCAGAATCATTAAACTAAATAAAACCTTATCATCAGTTAATAATCGGCATAATATAACATATTTTATTCTATAATGTGGTATGAACTTGTGTGTGAACTGAATTATTGTGGGCCATTGCCACTGGCCCGAAGGAACTAATATTTATTTAAAGTTTTAAATTAAAAAAATCTTATCAGATACTAACAATTATTAAATAACAATCCAATTAGCATAAATGAAATTTAAATAAATTTTAAATTCCCGTACAAATTATCATTTCAATTAATTAAAAAATCTAAAATTGACTTTTGCTTAAGATGATGTTAGATTGAATTACGCGGCTACAGACCAATTTTGATGGCATAATAGGGCTCATTATATTTGCTAGAATATCTAGAATAACGAACTCGAAGCTATTACCCAGCTTTTACTTTTACAATAAATATAGAATGTTATTTAAAATTGAGTCCCTATGCAATTGTTCATGTTGCATATAAAAACAATGTTATACTCGAACAGTAAGCAGTGCATCCATAGCATTATCTAGAATTATTTTGTAGACATCCAGTGTTTGATCATTTTTAACATTGAAGAAATTGCTGATGGGGATGATGATTGGAAAGCAAGTCCGCAAATGATAATAGTGTACTTTCTTTAGTCTGTGGGGATTATTAATTTTGTATAAATCCACAAAATCTTTCGACATTTTAATGGATCTTGCAGCAAGCCACATGCCAAAACGAAAAATAAACAATATAAGTATGACAACGAGAATAAAGAGTACAAGCAAAACAGAGGGCAATAGTTGATAGTAGGCAATGGAAACAACAGAAAACACAATGGCTGTGAGAATCATCGTGGTCATCACTCCCGGCAGAAGGAATCGACACACAGGAGTTACACAATGGAAATACGCAATTTTAGTTGATTGGTAATACCAAATATTTCTTTTGAAACGGACGTCGAATTGTTTTTCAGTTTCCTTTTGTATCTTCTCCCCCGCTAGTGACCTGCGAAAATAAATCATGTTTTAATTTTAATAATATTCAATAATTAGTGAATTTTTTAAAATTATTTAAATTTTATCGGGTATAAGAATTCATTAGATAGACTTTAATGTAAAATTTACAAATAATTGCTATACTTCATTGTACTGAGAAATAATATCAACGCGTTTCCTGCAGTAAATATCCACACTATGTAATAGCAAGCGTTGAACCAAATCGTAAAGGTTGTAAGACCAGACCAAGTTTTATGCAGAAAATCGACCAATTCGGAGTGATATCCCATATGTGTTAATACATTCAACTCCTCCACTACAAACATTGGAAAATGGAATGTAAATGGGCAGAAAATAGCCGCCGTTGATAGAAATAGAATAATTCCATCCACAATCCATCCAATGATATCCAAATGACCTTTGCCCCTTGGCATTTTGACTAAAAAACCAAAAAAGCATAATATGAATTACAATTACCAAATTAGGTATCGCCCCTTTAAAAATTCAATTAGCCTTTATCTACTTCTGTTTGCAGTGAAAATCATGTCATTGAAATTTCATGACACCAAAATATTCCCAAAACTTTTTTATGCATAGAATAGTTTTGAACCACAATAAAATTTATACCTAGATTGATTAGTAAAATTTATAACAAAAACATTCTGCTATAAACAAAATGATTTCTCGTGACCAACTTTCATATTTGGACAACAATTATGTAACTTCGATTTACCAATAATCATGCATTTCTAATGCAATGCATAATATTTCGTTTATTCTTACATAAAATAGAGTGTAATAATTATAGGAAAGACAATTATACCTCTATCAATCAGTTCATCAGCAGAAAATAGAAGTTGGAATACATCCATGATTTCTTTTGAGTAGAGGATTGTGTTGATTTGGCATACCATTCCGACTGCCCCTCCCACCAAATAAACGACATTCCCGATCCTGCCCATTGTAGAAATCCTTTTTCCACTTCTGAGTGACATCACGAACGCAGTAACCTCACTTATTCTGGTGATGAAACACGATACCAATAATGCATGATAAAGGAGGTTTTCCTTCCATGGAATCGCTGACAAATACTTCCTCTGTGGATCCCATCTGTAAGGAAGGAATTTCCATTTGCATCCAAACTGAAGTACTTTTTCCAAAGCTCGTCTCAATCGTTTGGTGATAACCAATTTCGTCATTCTGAAAAACGTCAACCTTGTATAAACTATCGTTACCTAACATAATTGTTTAGGCAAATACAAAATGGGAATCATGCACAATTTTTAGGTGTTAAATATATTTTTTAAGCATGTTAAGTTTTTGTTGTTTAGAGATTTTGAATTAATATTTATCCTTTTACTGAAATATTGTCTACATGATTTCGACTTTTATTTACTTCTACCAATGTAAGTACAAGACAAAACTCGGGCATGAATTAGGTTGGGGTAAAATGTAAAGCTTTTGTGGGCATTATACATACGAATAAGGAAGCAAGGAACAATTAAGCATGCCTTTTTTCCACAAAAGGTTAAACGCACCCTTTTTATCTTTTTGCTTTTTTGCATTTGCATAAAGACGTAGTCAGTTTAAAACTACTGCACAAACCAATCGAATAAACATGTGAAATAGTGGTTTAAATCAATAGAACATTAATCTAGATATATCGGATTACAAAATAAAACATTTTATTTTTTTTGCAACTTTTAGAAACTTAAAGGATAAAAAAGTAACCGTTTTTTACAATTTTGTAAAACCATTTTTGCACAAAACCAAAAATAAGCAAAAAAGATTCTTTAATGTTCCTTGTACCCGAACTAAAAGTCAATAAATTGCGCACTTATAATATGAAATATGAACACGTCTATTGGGAAACTTCCTACCTTTTCTATATTTTTTCTACAGTTACACATAGATTATAGTCACAGTCAAAGTTATTAGTGCGTTTACGTGTTAGTAAGTTATAGCGGCAAGCGAAAACTGATAATTTAATCACAGTGCCGAATAAAGTAAGCAAGGAACAGAAAATGAACTTTTTTTTGCATTTTTGCAAATAAGGTAAGTGTAAAATTGTAAAAAGGCTACCTTTGGTTTTTTATTTTTCTTAAAGTAGCAATAAAAAGTAAAATGTCCTATTTTATCGTCCGATATTTCTAGATTATAATGTTCTATTGATTTAAAAAACTATTTCACATTTTCAATGTCTTACTTGATTGGTTTATAGGCAAAAAAGGTGCATTTTTACCTTTTGTATAAAAAAGGCATTGCTTTTTAGTTTTGTTATGGTGGTGGTTTCTGTGGATGCCTTTGCCAATGGTACGGGTATGGAAAAGATGAAGTTAATAATCTCAGAGTTATGCTTGGCTGTTAGAGGTTAAAGAGTGAAGTTTTATTTCGTAATTCTAAGTTCCAGGACAAACAAATATTCTGACCAGCTTGCTCTGTCTCCAATCAGACACTCTCTGTCTAGATTCTTATTCTAACTAGAGTCTAGCTTAACTTCTAATTAACATCTTAGCTCATTCATTCGATCGTAGGTCATTCATTCCAAATTCTCTAGCTATCGATAGATTTCCATGTCCGTCCTTTTTGGACGTCAAGTCTAAACCTAACAATACCCCTCGGCTTCAAGCCGTTGTCCACCTGGACATTCAAAATCTAAAATCTATGGATAACTAGGAATGATCTTAACTAATAAAGTAATTCTAGACTACAAACTAATTACAATACATTACTAAACTTAACATAATCATTACCATGAAGTTCCACGACTCGCAGTCGGATTAACAAGACAATATTTCAATTAGCACTCAGCTCTTCGACTCGCAGTCGGGACAAAATTCAACATATATCATTCAATTAACATCATTGGCACGCAGCCCTACGACTCGCAGTCGGATTACAAAGATTATCATAACATCATTTCATACATAGTCACAAAAATCTTTTCATTATACAAATACAGTCTTCAACATTTGGCATAAATCATTACATTACACATTACATTCATATTTCAAGCATTTACATTCAATGTCTTTTAGCTTATACATTTAACAATATGCCAGTAATCATCATCATCAAAGAATATAAGAAATATACATTTCGTCTTCTCAAATTATATCTAGGTTCAACTTCTACATTATCAACGCTAGAATTAGGATTAACATAAACATCATGTAAATCAACATCAGTATTAGTAGAATTAGATTCAGGAAGTCTTTCATGATATAGTTTTAACTTATCAACATGAACTGTGTCTCTAACAATTTTATTTCTACGTTTATGTTCTACTACATAATTAACATCAGATTTCTTAGCTATAATCTTATATGGACCATAGTAGTGTTGAAAAAGTTTTGAACTTTTACCTTTCTGCTTAACGTATTTACGTATCAATACTTTGTCACCAATTTTATATTCAACGTGTCGTCTGTGCAAATTGACTCTGTCTGCTGTCTTACTATGCACATCGTGAATTCTCTGAGCTGCAATTAACCTAGCATTTTGAACACGGTTAATTATTTCTTCTAATGATACGTATTTATGCTCAGAAATGGTAGCTTCTACAGGCAGGATTGCTTCTCTGCCATATAATAGGAAAAATGGACAATATTGGGTAGTTGCATGTATACTAGTGTTTATAGCAAAAACAATATGATTTAAAAATAAATCCCAATCTTTTTGATTCTTCGAAGTATAAATAGAAATACAATCGGTCAAAGTAGAATGACTTCTCTCAACTACACCTTGGGATTCTGGATGAAAAGCTGTACTAAATTGATGCTTAATTCCTAAAAACTTTGTAATATACTCAAAAAGTTCATTCAAAAATATAGTTCCGCGATCAGATTGCAAATACTTAGGACATCCATGTCTACAGATAATTTGTTCAATCAAAAATTTAGCTATAGATTCTGTAGTAGCTTCTTTGACTGCTTTTGCTTCTATCCATTTTGTTAAATAGTCTACTGCTGTTATTACATATTTATTACCTTGGCTGCTACGTGGGAATGGTCCCATTACATCTATTTGAACTCTTTGAAAGGCATTTTCAGTTACAGGAAATGTATGCAATAAACCTGGTCTTTTACTTCTAGGTATTTTCCTAGTCTGACAAGAATGACAAGACAATACATAAGATTTAACTGTTTTACGTAAATTAGGCCAATAATATCTTAATCGTATCTTTTCTAAAGTTTTTGTAAATCCTAAATGAGATCCACTTAACGCATTATCATGACATTCATTCAATATTATAGAGCGTAACTTCGTAGGAACAAATATAATATCAGAATCGGTATTACTATCATAATAATATAAAATATTATTTACCAGATTAAATTTGTTAGCATGCTTGTGGTTTGGATTAGTCAACATTAACTCACGAATATTTTGTACCTCATCGTCTTCTTGTTGTAAACCACGAATTGAAATAGTTGTCACCTGGAGTAGTGGTAGTTCTCTCAATCGGTCAATCTTAGGGTTAAACTCACTTGTAGGAAATCTGGAAAGACAATCTGGAACAAGATGTTGTCTACCGGATACATGAAATATTCCTTCTATGGTAAACTCGGATAAGGATACTAGCATTCTCGAAAACTTCGGAGGAACTGATTTCTTCTTATTGTGCAAAAGCCAACACAATGCATGATGATCTGTAAAGATTTTGATTGGAATACCAAGCAAGTAGTAACGTAATCGGTCTAAAGCCCATGATAGGCCACATAATTCCAACTCGGTGATTCCGTAATTTTTCTCGTGTTTGTTTAGACCACGGCTGATGTAAGCAACGGCTCGTTCTTCAGAATCATGAATTTGAATCAGAACTGCTCCAAGACCTTGGTGTGAGGCATCAACTTTCAGATGAGTTTCCTTCTCGGGATCAAACATTGCTAAAACAGGAGCTGTAGTTAACGCATTCTTTAATCTCTATATATAATCGCAGACTTGATGAAGCAATAAATTTACCTGTCTATATATATATATATATGTATGTACGTGTGGTAGGGAGAACCTAGGGAACCTGCATGTATTATGTAACGCAAAACCTCCTCCCCCATGTGTAAGGCAAGTGCTGACTGCAACACTATATCTCCTCCTCCCATCAACTGCACACGTAATATATGAAGGCTCCTTAAAAGCAAAAAAGCAAAATGCGCAAGCCCAATTCCTCTAAACCAACGAAATGAGTCGTTTCATATTATTATTATAACATCAAAATAATAATTACATAAGAAGGTTGAATGGTGAGTGGGGATCGAATGGAAATGATTAGCGAAAGCTAACATTTCGTAATGATCGTAATATGCGTATTAAATATTATTTCCAAACTTCTAAACCAAATTGGTTCTGCTACATCGACAAACTTATTCAACATTTTTAGTAGAACTGGGTTTACTTTTTACAACCCTTTCGATTCCTTTGTGCCAGTTGGGAC